>JAJSOF020000011.1:5247500-5587500 GCA_025594305.2 Periplaneta americana
ATTTGTTAGCACTCAACATCTACCAGTGAATACGTTTAGTTCGGTTTCGTAATCTATACTACAAGATTATAAGAAGTAGCCTAGCTTGCATTTGAAATGAATAGAATGCTCGTCTGTATGAACTTCAGTAATTATAAGATTTGTTCACAATTTCAATTGACGCTGATCGAAATTGCAGGCTGTCCCAAATTGAATTAGAATTCCATTAGAACTGATCGACAGCCTTCTCGAAATCAATCAGCATTTCGATGTTCTGTGCAATTGTGCTCCCTTGGCGGGCTCGTGCTGCCACGACAGAAGCGTCCCGCTCTGACTCTTCGTTTCTTGTGCAGCACCCATACTCCATTATCATCTTGCTTCTCGCTTCGCTTCATCCAGTCTGGATAACTACCCCGACCGCAACATTGCAACAGTGGCCTATCACCACTTCTATCCTCTTTACTCTGAATTTTCCTAAGAATGCTTTCTTTTCATGTTATGCAACATTAAATATAAATTATAGGCGGTCAAATAAGTTATTTTCTAACTTTTTATTGGTCATTTAAGGGGAGAGGATGGTATTTTTTAAACGTTTTTCGTATTTGGTGTAAAATATTAATTTTTTGTATGGGCTATTCCATCTCAAATCGACCGAAATATAGAGAAAATTGACCTTGCAATTTTTAAATACAATTAAACATTTTCTGTCCGTAGACAACTATGATACAATGCTTTGTGCAAAGTTTGAGGCATCAGAACTTCATAGTGTTTACATTAAAAATATTTTAATTTATCGCATTTTCATAAAATTAGCAACTTTAAACTGTTGTGGCTTAGAAACCCTTTCACCCAATGATCAAAATCATGGTTTATTTTGGTGCTGAAAAGTTAAAGTTTATATTGATATGTAAACAGTTTTTCTTACTTTTTATGCAAATGTAGAAATTTAGATTTTTCTTAATTAAGACACCTTTGCCCACGAAAAAATATTTTAAAAATATATGGTTAGATTCCGCATTGAAAGTACAAATAAACACGTATATTATTTACTGTTGCAACGTTAATAAGAAAGTATTGAAAAATCAAATAAAGAAAATAAATAGTACGCGCGTGAACTAACCAGCTGACTGTGAGGCGGGAGCTAGCCGAGGCAAGCAAGGCCAAGAGACATAAACACGTGATGTGTCGTCTAGTAGCGCATAGCTGGGCTAGCTTCATCACAAGTTTTCATAAACAAAGGAGTAAAATGACGCCCAATGCTCGCTTATCTTCATCTCTCGGCCAGTGTGTGCTGTGTTGCGCCTTTCAAGTCCAGGCGTGTGAAAATAATTTATTTAATACCCTCGAAACTTATTGCCGTACCACTAAGCAAACAATGCCGAATCCCTCTTAATAATGCAAGGTTTTTTCTCAATATTTTTTACATTTTTACAAATGGGCAAAAAGCCTAAAAGTAAGTAAAATCAGGTTATCTATCTCTCTGTATATAATAAAAATAAGGATTACTTCTTATCATAATCTACCAAATGTCAGCTTCAAAATGAGCTCCCGTACAATGTTCTGCAGTAAATGATTCCAGAGTTCTGAGCGCTGAAATAGGCTTGTTTTTATAAAATACGCTAAATTTGTCGCTCAATAATACGAAAACCGTTTGACTTTCGATAGTATATTTTTGCGAATGCACTCTCCTCAGCACCTTGTATAAATAGGTTTGTATAAATAGGTTTTTTACTGATCGATTTCATATGGAATAGCCCGTATGTAAAGAGCTCATAACTGTAGGAACTCAACCAAATATAAATATTTTGAAAAAAATATATATTTGGGGACCCAAATTTGAAAAATATATACCCAATACAGGATTGTACTAAAACCGATATATCTAAACAGTTTTTAAAGATAGATTCAAACTCTTTTTGCAATGTATTTGCAAAAGCATGTTCTACAAACTGTCTGTAACAGAATTTTGATATTAGTCCCTACGTTTGTAAAATAAACAATTAAAATTTAATAACAATTTTCTGATTTCCTTTCTTGGAAACAAACGGACGTATTTTTAAAATGAAATCAATTAACAAAATTCGGTTGTTTCCTAATAGTCTAAAGAATGTGTGTTCTAAATTTCATGCATGTATCTTTAATAGTTCAGAAATTATATCCATTTTTGTCTGGCAATGTAGCAAAAAAAATGAGGTTACTGGAAACCGATAAAAGTGGGCGTGTGATTTAAAAATTCATAGCGCAGGAAGTTTAAAAATGACGTCTCAACATCCGATAAGGGCACAAATACCCACAAAATGTTATGCAATGCATTCCACACATATCAAAGGGTATTTTAAAGAAAAAAGATTTTTTTTTAATATAATTTACCCCGGAAACAACAATAAAGTGAGCGAGTGATTTAAAAATCCATAGCGCAGGAAGTATAAAAATGACGTCTCAACATCCGATAAGGACACAGATACCCACAAAATGTTATGCAATGCATTCCACACATATCAAAGGGTATTTTAAAGAAAAAAGATTTTTTTTTAAATATAATTTACCCCGGAAACAACAATAAAAGTGGGCGAGTGGTTTAAAAATCCATAGCGCAGGAAGTTTAAAAATGACGTCTCAACATCCGATAAGGACACAAATACCCACAAAATGTTATGCAATGCATTCCACACATATCAAAGGGTATTTTAAAGAAAAAAGATTTTTTTTTAAATATAATTTACCCCGGAAACAACAATAAAAGTGGGCGAGTGATTTAAAAATCCATAGCGCAGACAAAATGTTATGCAATGCATTCCACACATATCAAAGGGTATTTTAAAGAAAAAAGATTTTTTTTTTTGAAAATATAATTTACCTCGGAAACAACAATAAAGTGGGCGAATGATTTAAAAATCCATAACGCAAGAAGTTTAAAAATGGCGACTCAACATCCGATAAGGGCACAAATACCCACAAAATGTTATGTAATGCATTCCACACATATCAAAGGGTATTTTAAAGAAAAAAAGATTTTTTTTTTTTTGAAAATATAATTTACCCCGGAAACAACAATAAAGTGGGCGAGTGATTTAAAAATCCATAACGCAAGAAGTTTAAAAATGGCGACTCAACATCCGATAAGGGCACAAATACCCACAAAATGTTACACTATGCATTCCACATATATCACAGAGTATTTTGAAGAATTTTTTTTTTTTTTTGAAAATTTACTCATTTTTCACCAAGAAATAACATCCTCTCCCCTTAACGACGATAGAATTGATATTTTGGCAATATAAATTCGACGAAACACAACTTACGTCCACCCTCAATCCCGGAGTCCCCCGTTCGCTCCCAGATCAGGCGGCGATGCAGCATTCCAGGGGAAGTTTCTACTATTCTATTTCCACCAGCAAGGAGGAAGGAGCTGGTCTGAGACTTCGTTTCCGGCGAGGGTTCGATTGGGCCAATCACGAGATTGGGTTGTTTCCGAGGCTTTCTGGAACAGTAAGGCGAATTTCAGGGAATCTATAGCAAATCCTCGGTCCCATCTCACCAAATATCAACTTGCTATCATAAATCACAACAGCGCTATGTAAATTAATAGTTGGTACAACGCCATTTAATAACCGATAAGATTAACAATTTTTTATTCTACGTACTACTGGTAATGAAATAGCTATTTACGGTACAAGTGTTAAAAGTTGAATTTTGTCATTGAATAGGGATATCTTCGAAACGAGGACGAAGGCCGAATGTAGCAACCTACAAACAAAATAAAATCAGTTTTAACATTATATCCTACATTATTTTTCACACGCCGTTCGTCCGTGCTTACATATGCAATTCCCCCGATTTCTTCCTTGCTGTATTCCACCTCATTGTAATAGTGAAACTTCTCCACATTAAAAGCAGGCGGTAGTATATCTGAGTTGTAGAACACTTTAGAGAAGTCCCCTGTTCAAAACCGGCTACTCCCTGTTTTTTTATAATATTACATTCAATTCTTAATTGCTTCATATAATTATCAATTAAATCGTTGTTGAATTTATTAATTTAGTTTATATACGTTTCTTCACCAAAGACAGTTATTTTTAAAAGTAGTCGGTTGAGAAGGTTTTATCATCCAATCTGTTGTCAAAAAATCTGAAAGTTAGAATTTATAAAACAGTTATATTACCGGTTGTTCTGTATGGTTGTGAAACTTGGACTCTCACTTTGAGAGAGGAACATAGGTTAAGGATGTTTGAGAATAAAGTGTTTGGGAAAATATTTGGGACTAAGAGAAATGAAGTTACAGGAGAATGGAGAAAGTTACACAACACAGAACTGCACGCATTGTATTCTTCACCTGACATAATTAGGAACATTAAATCCAGACGTTTGAGATGGGCAGGGCATGTAGCACGTATGGGCGAATCCAGAAATGCATATAGAGTGTTGGTTGGGAGGCCGGAGGGAAAAAGACCTTTGGGGAGGCCGAGACGTAGATGGGAAGATAATATTAAAATGGATTTGAGAGGGTGGGATATGATGATAGAGACTGGATTGATCTTGCTCAGGATAGGGACCAATGGCGGGCTTATGTGAGGGCGGCAATGAACCTCCGGGTTCCTTAAAAGCCAGTAAGTAAGGCCTGGCATTGTTGCAACTGCTTTAGTGATCGGTTGCGATGCAACCGTATGACCTGGTGGGAAACAATAGTTGACAATCGATGCAAACAGTTGAAATTCAGTGTTAAGTGGTAGCTTGTTTTTATATAACGTCGTTGTTCCTGCAATAACTCCTATGTGACATATATCTATTGATTTTCAGATTTCTGCTCTATTAAATAACTTAAATAGTGATACAGCAAATAATAAAATCCCCTTGTTTCGAAAATGTAAGAATTCACAGTCCCCTATGTACGGCTGCCATAGGATGATAAATGTTTTTCTTCTTCCTACTGAAAAATGTTATATTTTGCACATAGCAGTTATTGCAGGAACGACGATAAGCAAAATCAGTGCTGGGTTTGCAGTGAAAGAGCTGCCCTTGGGCAGAAACCTACGAATGAATTAATTAGGATTGTAGTATTCAATATGCTGTATTCACAATAGACACAAAATATGAAATATTAATGATTATTTCACTAATGTACCTATTCACCAGTCAAATATAAGAACCCATTGCAAAGCAATAGTCTTTTTACAATGGCATTTGAGACATTGGATCTTTTCTTTCTGATTGGTTCAAGCTAGTTATCATGACCTCCATTAATTTATTAAAAAACAAATTTAATCACACATAAAAAACAGGCCTATATATCTATTTTACGTAAAACACCATGAAATCTTTATCTGGTCTAACTAAAATATACGGTTTCGTAGCATTGAATGCCTAGAAAATGAAAATAATATCACTCATGAGAAGTAAAGCCTAGAAAATCGATGAAAATAAATCTATTTCTCCCCACCACTTTTCTTTACGTTGTCGATTTCAAAATATGATTAATATACATTGCTATCGCTAAATGTGTTCTCAAGTTCTTTTTGTGTTTTTACAAAATATTGTAGGTAGATGTTTGATAAAAAGTGTTGGAAATAATTATATTAAACAAAATTGATACATAATTATATTATAGGCCTATTGTTGCTAAATATAATTTATGCTCGACCATGCCGAAATGTAGTAATTATGCACCTGGTAGCAGTCCTTTAATGCATGTATTTAAGTACACCTATTCATTAAAGTTCAGGTTTTCGATTATTCTCGGATATGCAATCGAAAGACAACGAGGGAAACGTCACGGAGGCTGGAAATCCAATACTGTCGCAGAAGGTTATGTTCTGTTACTATAATAATTAGCGTTAATTGTAAATAATATTCAAATAAATTCAATTTGTCATCTCGTTTTTAAATTCTAAATCAATTTCCAGGTTATATCAAAATTAGTTCATGTTACATTACATCAAGGTCAATGACATTATTGTTCCTCGGAAAAAATCAATACTTTCGCGTCTGCGCACATCTCACAATTACGAGTTTGCACAAGGTCACTTCTGCTCTTCAGTGAGATGCGAATAAAATGAATAATTCTGAATAATTTCAAGTTAGAAATATGGTCGAGCATGAAAAGTCGTATGAAACTTGTCTATAATGGTAATTAAGACGCTCGTATGAAAATTATGAAACTCGCTTGCGCTCGTTTCATAAACAAACATACTCGCGTCTTAATTACTATCATTATAGGCTCGTTGCATAATGTACTATTATCACATAGTCTATATTATACATACTTTTTTTCTATTTTTTACAGCTACTTTATCACTGAAGAATATAGGACACCTGTTACCTTGTATTTACTAGAAGAAAATCCATTGTACGTGCTTACTGGACTATGCAACAAGGTAGGCCATGTCTGGTCCCATTGTCTCAAATCTTCTCTTTATAGAGAGAGTGTCTCTATTGAATATCAAAGCAATCAGAGCCATCTTATTATGTCAATAGGACCTATACAATTTTAAATGATCGATTTTGTTTTATCAGTACTTATTCAACAATAGTTTTGTACGACATAGACAATTTAGAAGGCCATGGCTGGTTGTATGTACGTAAAACCAATATTAAATAGCATTTACCGTAAAAAAATATTCGGTGAATTTCCCGTGCAAGAAATCGACAAAACAATTGAAACGGAATACCAAATAACACTAAGTATTTGAAACTCTTTCTTTAAGAATGTATTAGGCCATGCCAACTAATGAAATATAACACTAGGTTAGTAGATTAAAATCTTATTGAATAATAATGTCTGTTATCTTCTTTCTATTATTAATAATTATTAAACATTCTACTGTCGAAGTGATATTGGCAAATAATACGACAGCTTTTGACTTTCCTTAGATAAATCAAAACCCCAAGAGGCATTACCCATGAGAAATCATTCAGCTGCATCTCGCCCATTTAGTAAACTGGAGTACCGCATAACATTATAATATTCTGAATTGATCTTATACCTCAAGAGATACCTATGATCTGACCTTACAGAATATCTCTTCATCATTTATAACATTTCTATAATTACATTCCAGTCTTCCGTGCTACAATAATAGCCATAGGCAATGTTCAATAACATTAACAAAATTAACTCATCCTTTTACATGGTGCATGAATATTTAAATGAACAAATGTTCAAATACATTCAACAACATAACCTATCCTCCGGCAAATAGCACGAGCTCTAAATGTGATCAAGCAGAAGTGAGACAAAAAGAGTGACGTAATCATATCCTGTGTGATATTAAAATTTAAATTGCTATTTATTTGTGTTTTCAATTATAAATGGTATTGTTTATTTTATTTTCAATGTTCTAATTAATGTATTGGTGTAGTTACTTATTCATGTCTGATTCTTCATTGTTTTCATTGTTTAGTTCCGTTTTTCATATGTTCGCTCGTTTTTGTTTTGTTTATTCTTTTGTTTCTCTTAATTATTGCGTATTTGATAATAATTAATTAGCTTATTTATTTACTCATGCATTCTTTAATGAATTGTTTTCCATTTTCATTAATTTTCGCGTTGTACGAAATCTAAAGAAGCTGTAAAAAAATTCATTTTTAGATTTTCACGGAAATACAGGTTTTTGGTATCCGTAACATCGAAACAATGCTTTGGGCATGCCATTTGTTTGTTCCCTGCATGTCCATCACTGTATTGAGATTCCTGTTTGATGTATTGAATGGGTTTTGTTTACATTCATTGTATAAGAGCCAATTTGTCAGGAAATGATGAGTATGAAATAATATAATGATTTTAGTGAAAGTTTAATGGAATTTTATTTGAAATTGAAAACATACAATGGCGATCTACAGGAACAATCACCACACGATTTTTTCGTAATGTTTTGTGGTACATACATTAAAATGATGGGGAAGCGGTGAAGTTAATATTGACTGATAAATGTTTTTGTTAACAGAAATTAATTAGTATGGAATCTATCAATTATTTTTCCTTTTCGTTATACATCCAACTAGATTCCTACCACTCAGTCCAGAAACAAGTATCGGGGAACGCCTTATTAAGTATTACCAATGCCTAGTTATAAATCCATTCTTAGACTACTAATGGGCGAACTATCTGAAGTGAAGTGTGCAAGTAGAAAAATAATATTAGACATTATTACAATATAACTACAGCAATTTTATAATAATATAGCCTGTGCAAAATTAATCATAATTACATATTTACATCATATAATGCACAAATAAAGTCACGAAGTGGTCGAGAATTGGACGTAGGGTACAGTGAGACAGGGAGAACAGTGAGACATTTTTTATTAGATGGTAAATTTTGATGTTGAAATGTTTGTAACAGTGGAGTTGTATGTTGCATAAGTAAAGTAACAGTATTTTCATACTCGGTTTGATTCTAGATTTCTAGTTATAAAGGTGAGTGATGAAAAAATAATTCGTAATTTTTCACTCTAAAAGTAAACTTTTGGCTTGTGTTTAATGAAGTTTATATTGGATATACAAATTAAATAGACATATGAATGTTTTGTTACCTAATACTATGGTATGTGACGTTATGTTTTGCAAAGTTTGGTCTTCCTTGTTTTGATTTTGAAGTGATGGCGCCATTTTTAACGAACTATGCGTAAAGGGAACAGTGAGACATGCCATTGAAGGGTACACTGAGACGTCTCACTGTTCCCATGTACCAATGATTTGCAAAAACAAACTGTAATTATATTACATTTACCAGTAACTAACATTAAAAATGAACATACTAGTAACCAATTTAGGAACTATAGCTTAAAATAATGGATACATTACATTTTAATGGTTTCTTAAATAAAAAATTATTTACGAAATTTTAAAAAATATTAAAAATAATAAAGAATTAAATTAAATTCTTATAATTATAAGCTTTGTTGTCACAAAAATTCATTTAATTTTTTCGCAAATGTTTAAAAAGTCATGGAAAATTCACTTTTCCAAATATTTCAGATGTTTCAATGGTTTCGAAGTCAGACATCAAAATAATTCTAAATAAGTCTACAGAACATGGCAAGATAAAGAGACAGCAAGATTCCTTTTCTTTTGAAATAAATGTAAATCATTTCAATGTCCGTTAATAGACACTGGTGTCTCACTGTACCCTCCTGAATGGGAACAATGAGACATTTGCATTTTTTTGACAAACACGTATTGTATATTATGTCCTTTATTTATTAACATTTCTGTTTATGTATTATTGTACTCCATGTTTTTATGTATATTTCGATTGCACTTGATTTTAGAAATACTTGAATTTTATCACTTGCATACAAATGTCTTAATATTTTGTGTCTCACTGTACCCACTAGTTCCCTACATCTTTTATTTTCTATACTATGATGGTTATGATTGAATGTTTGATATGAATACTTACCTGATGGTTTGAGAGTCCAGAACATCGGTATGGGGACAGACATTCATTGCCGAAGCACAGCTGAATTCTACGCCATGTTCTAGCAAATGTTTTCGAGAGACATTCCGGGGTTATGTACGTGAAAGCATCGTCCACAGCTGCTCGTAAATCTTCTGCTGTGGGATACCGGTTATTACTCCCACTGCATGGTTACCAAGGTTACCAACACGCTAACACAAATCTTCTCGAAATAAAGGGTAATAGTTCACATTTTGAACATTCTGTACTCTCGAGTATAGCCTACTGTGTAAATAAACCATTTAGTCTGGAATCTAGAAAACAAAATTAAATTTGACATTTGGCTTGTATGTTGCTCTTATGAAAATTATGAAACTCGCTTACGCTCGTTTCATAAACATACTCTCGTCTTAATTACTACCATTATAGACTCCATGCATAATATACTAATTTACTCAAGTTTACAATATTAGACGGAACGTTAATTTACCATTAAGAAATCCAACATTTTAACAACGACAGATTAAAACACAAAATATTAGTCTAGGATCAAGGGTGTATTAGTTGTTTTGTTATTTCAAGTGTTGTACCAGTGATGAAGTGTGTTGTTTCTGTGGAGTGTATTTGTGTCAGTGAAGTTTTATAGTTTATTTGAACAGTGAAAAGTTTTTGAAGTGTTACTGAAATCAGGACAGTATCAGTGAAATGTGTCGTAGTTCCAGGGCAGTGAGTGAGTTGATAGCGAAATAAGTGTAGTGCTGAAAGGTACTTGTGCATGTCTGAACATATCATACTCGTGGCTTTTAGTTCGAACCTAGGGTTAAGATACAAATTAGATTTACTTTAAATGTTATTTTAAGTGATCGTGCTTCATTTAATTTAGGATGCTCCTTGTTGTTATTATTATTATTATTATTATTATTATTATTATTAATTACTAGTATTAGTATTATTAATTGTATTTTTTATTAATTGTGTTTATTATTAATAGTCGTTATTAAGTACTTAGTTACCACTTCCACCTGGTCTTTATACATTTGCAATGTGAATAGATACATACATACATACATACATACATGCATACATACTGTACATACATACATACACACATACATATATACATACATACATACATACATACATACATACATACATACATACATACATACATACATACATACATACATACATGTCACCTTACAAAATTAAATGTTAAATGTCACCTTAATTTTAATTTGCATTTTATATACAACTTTTTAAGTTATTCTTGAATCTCCTTAAGGAAGGACAGCCCTCAAAGACCGCTGCAAGTAGGTCATTCCAAAATAATTCTATTTAAAAGTGAGAATTTACCTACATCCGTTTTCTGTTTCCTACATTTGATTTTAAAATCATGATCGTTCCTACCATAGTACGTTGGCTTTTCTAACCGAGTCGTTATGTCTACCCATGCTTTCTGACCTAGATGTGCTCTATACAATGATGTTATTCTAGTTTTCCTACGTCTGTTTTCCAAAGTTTCCCATATAAGTTCTTTTGTGCGAGATCGTGCGTATTTGCTTGGTTTCCGCACAAAACCAATCCGCGGAAAGTCTAAAATTCCACATTCAGTATTCCCAACCTAACACACGTAACAATTTCCCTCTTCTTACCGCTTAAGTGACATATTGATTTTACTGCTTTAGGCTTTTAACATATTTTTAGAGACGTTCAATATAGTAATAATTATAAATTGGAAACTTACCACTGCAATTTCACCTAAATTGCACTGATAATTATTGTCTTTAAATATTTGCAAAAATTAAGTAAACTCTACAACTCCACTAAAGTTACTGCATTCGTGATGCAAGTAACATTAAGGAAGCCGTGAAAAAATCAACAAGATTCCAGACTCATCATAGACTGGGGGGGGGGGGAAGACAGACGTATATCACGGTCTGCTGGAGTGTAGTAAACACAGAAAACATTTTAAAGCAACAATGTTGAAGATAGGTATTTTTGTTTTCCAAATTTGCCATCATTGAACAGAAACCAAGATGGAGATTTCATTGCAACTAATTAGAAATTCCTCTTTCAGGTATGTAATAAACGATCTTCGCACAAAATAATGCACGAAACACGAGCGGTATGTTTTCTTTCAATTCTCGGAAATTAAAAAAGCTCAACTACGTTTCGCTTTTTCAAACTTTTCCTCGAACATGAAAAATTCAACATACCGCTCTTGTAACGCATATTACTATTATCGTATCGTTTCCATATTCTCGTTTACCTTTAACAAATTTAGCTGCCCTGCACATATATGTACAGACTTATCTTTCATTTAGACAAAAAGATGCTCGTTCTCTGAGAGTAGACGGTGTTCCTTGTGCCGTTCTTGGTGTGGGGCTTCTCTAAGGTCGCGGAGTGAAGGAGAGCCGGGTCACTGAAGCAGAAAGCTGCTGCCCTGTGTACGTGGTTCGGAGCCAGGGTGACGCGTGCCGGATTGAGTGCAGGTGTTCATTGTTGTGAGATGATGCTCTCCGTTTTTGTCTTCGGATTCAATCCGTTAGGGGGGGGGGGATGTTGTGCGTTTGTCTCCGACGCTATGAAAACAGAAGGGCTGTAATATCAAGACCCGACCGATGTCGTTTGTCTCTCCCATGCTGGAACTGGAAGGGTTCTCAAGTGGCGGTTCGTTGTACGGGTCTCGGATTCAAATGATAGCCAAATATTTTGCTTTCAATCCCTCTCTTTGCTTGGTTTATGAAATGAAAACATTTTAAAAGAGGGTCATGTGTTTGTATTGTGAAGAAACTCTTGATTATTTAATAGATTTTTTTTTTAAGTTTGATGTGTGTTATACTATGTGGAATTATTTTATGCTCGACCATGCCGAAATGTAGTAATTATACACCTGGTAGTAGCCCTTTAATGCACCTCATTAAAGTACACCTATTCATTATGGTCCAGTTGTTCAGCCAATGAAAAATCACCATTGTACCGTTATAAAACCGGGAGTATCGATTATTCTCGGATATGCAATCGAAAGACAATTAGCGAAACGTCACGGAAGCTGGAAATCCAATACTGTTGCAGAAGGTTATGTTCTGTTACTATAATAATTAGCGTTAATTGTAAATAATATTCAATTTTTTTTTTCAAATTTTCAAATTTATTTACAATTTACATTTGAATTGAATACATATGAATACATAACCGAAATGAGCATACTGCTCGTGCTCTGGTACAGTCCAGTAGTCTACATAAATTTTACAGGGTTCAAATAATAATGCAGATGATATAAATAATAGTAACAACAATAATAATAATAGTAACAATAATAATAATAATAATAATAATAATAATAATAATAATAATAATAATAATAATAATAATAATAATAATAATAATAGTGATAAAACAAAAATATTTACAATAATAAAATAAATACTAAGACGGATAAAATAAAATATAAAACCACTAGCGAGAGTTAACACAACTTAAATAAGCATATAATAACCGGAAAAATGCCAAACTCGAAAATCAACAGAAAAGTTCGTTGTATCGCAGACGACAGCAACCGCCGTATTGACATTGTGTTGTGCATTAATGGTAGTAGTGGGAGCTGAAAGTCTACGTAACTGCCGTTCTCTTCGAATCTTCTCGTAAAATCATGGGAAGTTAATGCTGAAAAAACAAAATGTCTACGAGTCAAACTGTTCATTATTACCAGGATAAATACAAATAATACTGAAATATATTAATCGAGTTTCAGTTATAGATCTCTCCTTTTGTGCAGAGGTATCATATCAAACTATTTTATGAATGGCGGGAAAATATAAATTTCAGTAACTTTCTAGTGAAAAGATATAGAGACAAGTACAATCAAGTGCATCTGTGGCGATGCTAAGGAATCACTTATTGGAGATATACACTGTTATTAATTAAGAAAATGATCTATTTATATTTATTACAATGTTTTATCTTATAGGGTACATGCATCAGATAAATACAATAAAAATTAGTACCATATAATGCTAGTAACACTTAAAAAAATTATAATAAAATTTATCAATTATCATACAAACATTTTCACTTTATTTTTAAACTTAAAAATGTGTAAATTGCTTAGGTCTGGATTATTTTTCAATACTGAATTGTATAGTCTTGGTCCATAATTCCTACTGTGTCTTAATCCAGCTGTAGTGTGGCAGAATAAATTAAATTTGTCATCTCGTTTTTCAATTCTAAATCAATTTCCAGGTTATATCAATATTAATGTTCATGTTATTCTCTAGATTATATCAAGGTCAATGACATTCGTCCCTCGGAAAAAATCAATACTTTCGCGTCTGCGCACATCTCACAATTTAGAAGGTCAGTTCCGCTCTTCACTTAGATAACCATAACATGAATACTTATGAATAATTTCAAGTTAGAAATAACGTCGAGCATAAAAAGTCGTATGAAACTTGCCTATAATGGTAATTATTGGCTCGTTGCATATGTACTATTATAACTTTCAGAGTACGTATATATACAGTGTATGTGACGTGAATTTTTAAGCTTGGCACAGGACATAGGTCAGAGGCTAACAATCTGTGCTCGGACGTGAGTTCTAATCCCTCTAAGTTACTGTTTCCTAAACTTTTTTAAGGTGCGACCCACTTTTGGGCGAAATGTCCGTTCGCACTCATCACCCTCCCGTTACCGGTTCTTGACTCCACATCCAAAAATAAATCCCTGAAGCCACCGACTTAGCTCAGGCGGCAGAGGCGCTTATCTTCTGACTCAGAGTTGCGCTCGGGCGTGGGTTCGATTCCCGCTTGGACTGATTACCTGGTTGATTTTTTACGAGGTTTCGCCCAAACCGTGAGGCTAATGTCAGGTAATCTATGGCGAATCCCCGGCCTCATTTCATCAAATACCCTCTCACTATCACCAATCTCATTGACGCTAAATAACCTAGAAGTTGATACAGCGTCGTTAAATAATCAACTAAATAAAAATACAAATCCCTATAAAATCACAACAAATCCTTGGATACCAAGCTTCAAAATGACGGGTCATTCATTAAAATCCGTCAACCCGTTTTCCTGTAATTGCCATTACCAGTTCAAATTATAGGCCTATATATAGATAATATTAACATAGAGAAGAATAATATTGTACGTGAATAAAGTTTGACAATTTATGAAAAAAATATATATTCCGAAATTATAGAATACAAATATGATATACAGAGTGTTTCCGAGGTGGTGTTACAAACTTTCAGGGATGATGGCGAAGGGCACATGTATCAATTTGAAATATGGAACCCTGGTCCGGAAATGACCGAGTCGAAAGTTACAAGCAAAAATAGTTCTGTGGAAATGAAATAATTTTATTCTTCTGTAAACGTTATTTATGTGTATTTATCTGTACATCTTACTCATAGGCTACTGTATTCATCTGACGTTGTTTACGTTGTCTACTTACAGTATTCCATTCAGTGCGTTGTCTGAGGCATGGGGACAGGAAACTACACTAAAGCAATGCAGATGGCGTAATGTGTAACGGACATGGTCGGTCCTGATATGCACGTCTGTAGACAGCAGTGTATGTGTACAAGTTGCAGTGTCCAGTCGATCAGTCCTAGTGAAATGGAGGAGTACACGAGAATGGAATAAGCAGACCTAATTTTCGAATACGGATGAGCCAATGGGAATAGTAGACAAGCTTACAGATTGTATAGGGGCAAGTACCCACGTAGGAGACATCCGGCCCATACCATCTTTCCACGACTGTTCCAGAGGTTAAGGGAAGGAGGGCACGTGATGCCAAATTACAATTCCATTTCCACACAACTATTTTTGCTTATAACTTTCGACTCAGTCATTTCCGGACCAGGGTTCCTGATCTCAAATTGATACATATGCCCTTCGCCATCATCCCTGAAAGTTTGTAACACCATCTCGGAAACACTCTGTATAAGCTGATTAATTCATACTCAGTTTATAAATTTATTTAATCAAATTGAAGACATTAACGCGTTTCTAATTTTGTTCTTATATGTTAGAAGTTCTGGATGTAATTTAGCTAAAACATTATACAACCGAGGGCCATAATTAATGCTATGCTTTAGACCAGCAGATGTGAAACACTTAGGTTCTACTAAAGTTGAATTATTATTTCGTCTTGTTTCACGATTATGTGCCTGTAATATAAATTTATTACGATTTTTATGATAAAATTTTAACAGAATATATTTATAAACTTGTTCAATATTAAATATATTAAATTCAGAATAAATTAATTTAATTGGATAATCAAAACGTTTCTTCAAACAAATTTTAATTATTCGTTTTTGTAGTAAGCCTAAATTTAACGGACTAAGATTAATTTTTGTACTTGCACCCCAAACAATAATGCCCAATTAATTTATTAATTTCCATTGAAACATTAATTGACATAGTATTTACTTTACTTAATAGCGTATTTTGTAATAAATTAATTTTCATCCAAACATTAATGCACATAGCGGCTACTTTACTTTACATTTTTTAATTAGTTACTGATATAATTTTCATCTAAATATTAACGCACATATAGTCTACTTTACTTTATATTTTAAATTAAATTACTTCATTAATTTTCACTTAAATTAATACACATCGGATTTAGTTTACTTTATATTTTATATTTTAAATTAAATTACTTATTAAATTACTTCATTAATATTCTCTTAAATTAATACACATAGGATTTACTTTACTTTGTATTTTAAATTAAATTACTTCATTAATTTTCTCTTAAATTAATACACATAGGATTTATTTTAATTTATATTTTAAATTAAATTATTTCATTAATTTGCTCTTAAATTAATACACATAGGATTTACTTTACTTTATATTTTAAATTAAATTACTTCGTTAATATTCTCTTAAATTAATACACATAGGATTTACTTTATTTTATATTTTATATTTTAAATTAAATTACTTCATTAATATTCTCTTAAATTAATACACATAGGATTTACTTTACTTTGTATTTCAAATTAAATTACTTAATTAATTTTCTCTTAAATTAATACACATAGGATTTATTTTACTTTATATTTTAAATTAAATTGCTTAATTAATTTGCTCTTAAATTAATACACATAGGATTTTATTTTACTTTATATTTTAAATTAAATTACTTCCTTAATTTTCTCTTAAATTAATACACATAGGATTTACTTTACTTTATATTTTATATTTTAAATTAAATTACTTCATTAATTTTCTCTTAAATTAATACACATAGGATTTACTTTACTTTATATTTTATATTTTAAATTAAATTATTTCATTAATTTTCTCTTAAATTAATACACATAGGATTTACTTTACTTTATATTTTATATTTTAAATTAAATTACTTCTTTAATATTCTCTTAAATTAATACACATAAGATTTACTTTACTTTATATTTTTATATTTTATTTCATTTTAAATTAAATTACTTCTTTAATATTCTCTTAAATTAATACACATAAGATTTACTTTACTTTATATTTTATATTTTAAATTAAATTATTTCATTAATTTTCTCTTAAATTAATACACATAGGATTTACTTTACTTTATATTTTATATTTTAAATTAAATTACTTCTTTAATTTTCTCTTAAATTAATACACATAGGATTTACTTTACTTTATATTTTATATTAAATTATTTCATTAATTTTCTCTTAAATTAATACACATAGGATTTACTTTACTTTATATTTTATATTTTATATTTTATATTTTAAATTAAATTATTTCATTAATTTTCTCTTAAATTAATACACATAGGATTTACTTTACTTTATATTTTATATTTTAAATTAAATTACTTCTTTAATTTTCTCTTAAATTAATACACATAGGATTTACTTTATTTTATATTTTTATATTTTATATTTTAAATTAAATTAAATACGCATAGGATTTACTTTCTTTATATTTTATATTTTAAATTAATTTTTCTTTAATCTTAAATTAATACACAAGGATTTACTTTACTTTATATTTTACATTTTAAATTAAATTACTTCTTTAATTTTCTCTTAAATTAATACACATAGGATTTACTTTTTATATTTTATATTTTATATTTTATATTTTAAATTAAATTATTTTTCATTAATTTTCTCTTAAATTAATACACATAGGATTTACTTTACTTTATATTTTATATTTTAAATTAAATTACTTCTTTTAATTTTCTCTTAAATTAATACACATAGGATTTACTTTACTTTATATTTTATATTTTAAATTAAATTACTTCTTTAATTTTCTCTTAAATTAATACACATAGGATTTACTTTTTTATATTTTATATTTTAAATTAAATTACTTCTTTAATTTTCTCTTAAATTAATACACATAGGATTTACTTTACTTTATATTTTATATTTTAAATTAAATTACTTCTTTAATTTTTCTCTTAAATTAATACACATAGGATTTACTTTACTTTATATTTTATATTTTAAATTAAATTACTTCATTAATTTTCTCTTAAATTAATACACATAGGATTTACTTTACTTTATATTTTATATTTTAAATTAAATTACTTCATTAATTTTTCTTAAATTTAATATTCTTTCTTTATATTTTATATTTTAAATTAAATTAATACACATAAGATTTACTTTACTTTATATTTTATATTTTAAATTAAATTACTTCTTTAATTTTCTCTTAAATTAATACACATAGATTTACTTTACTTTATATTTTATATTTTAAATTAAATTACTTCATTAATTTTCTCTTAAATTAATACACATAATTTTTACTTTTATTTTATATTTTAAATTAAATTACTTTTCTTAAATTAATACAAAGATTTACTTTACTTTTATTTTATATTTTAAATTAAATTACTTCATTAATTTTCTCTTAAATTAATACACATAATTTACTTTACTTTATATTTTATATTTTAAATTAAATTACTTCATTAATTTTCTCTTAAATTAATACACATAGATTTACTTTACTTTATATTTTATATTTTTAAATTTTACTTCATTAATTTTCTCTTAAATTAATTAGGATTTACTTTACTTTATATTTTATATTTTAAATTAAATTACTTCATTAATTTTCTCTTAAATTAATACACATAGGATTTACTTTACTTTATATTTTATATTTTAAATTAAATTACTTCATTAATTTTCTCTTAAATTAATACACATAGGATTTACTTTACTTTATATTTTATATTTTAAATTAAATCACTTCATTAATTTCTCTTAAATTAATACACATTGGTTTACTTTACTTTATATTTTTATATTTTAAATTAAATTACTTCATTAATTTTCTCTTAAATTAATACGCATAGGATTTACTTTACATCATATTTTCAATACTCTTCTAAGCTTTCATTCACATGGATTTACTTAACCGTTGTATGTGCTTATTTCACAGGTAACTATAGCAAAAGTTTACTGTATCCCAACCTCACACCTGCATATATAATCTTGTTCTTGCACATTACTTCATGTTTAAGTTGTTTTGTAGCTTTGACTGTGGGATTCAAAATGGCGGATTGTTCTGCTTGTAGCCTATATAAATTGCTCTAGATTCGATTATCAATTACATTGTTGTCTCGTGACTGGGCCTCATGAAATGAGAAAGCGATTGTGATTTAGGATAATTAACGAGAAATTGTTGTTAAATTTAAATGCGGAAAATATGAAAATAGAAATGAAAAGAAATATCAAACTTTTTTCGGAATATGTATGGTAAGACTTTCTTGTGTTAAATTCTAACGTACCTTGTTTACATGTTTCGATCTATTTATGGGTCATCCTCAGAACTGATCGTTGTTGGTCTTGGCGCCTCTTGTTCTGTTTCCTGTGAGGGTGCGTTCGTGTGGTGTAGTGTAGAGTCAAAGAGTGTGTGTGTGTTCTGAAATTGAGTTGTGTGTTGAGAATTTCGTTGGGGTGTGTTTTCGTGTGTCTATATATTTCATATTGTTCTAGTGTGTTGAGTTTCTGGCTTTTTGGTTGGATGTGTAGTATTTCCATGTCTGTGTTGATGTCTCTGTGGGTGTGGTTAGCATTTGTGTTGTGTTCTGCATATGTGGAAGTGTTTTGTAATTTCTCAACACACAACTCTATTTCAGAACACACACACTCTTTGACTCTACACTACAACACACGAACGCACTCTCACAGGAAACAGAACAAAAGGCGTCAAGACCAACAACGATCAGTTCTGAGGATGACCCATAATAGGTCGAAACATGTAAACAAGGTACGTTAGAATTTAACACAAGAAAGTCTTATCATACATGTTCCGAAGTGATACAGTGTTAAAAGTTGTGTAACCAAGATGTATAATCAAAATTTTTGTTTGAAATTCCAAACGCCCTTACAGTTTCTACCATTTATAGGCGGTAAAAACATGAAATATGAGAAAACAGGAATGGGGGGGGGGGGGAACAATAACAAATGAACAGCAAATGGCGAAACAGAAAGAAGGAAAGATTTAAAGAAAACTGATATTGTATTGTATTGTATTTATTAACATTCCATGGTATTCATACATTGCTTACAGCTAGAATATGGAATAAGTCAAAAAACTTAATACTATTATAAAATCTTAATTTATAGTCACAGTCTAGATGAAATATATACAGACGAGATTTACAATATAGTCTACTAGTACAACACATAGTTTTAGTATCAATTTCATGAAGTGTTATTGAATGTCATGAATTCACCTACAGAATAGAAGGCGTGAGAAATTAGGTACTTCTTTAATTTGGCCCTAAATAATTTTATGTTTTGAGTTTCATTTTTTATATCGATAGGGAGGCTATTAAAAATTTTTACTGCCATATAACGCACTCCTTTTTGATAGCACGATAGACTTGGCGATGGAGTATGAAAGTCATTTTTTTGATGTGTATTTATGCTATGAACTGTTGAATTAGTTACAAAGTTTTCACGATTACATATGAGAAAGACTATTAATGAAAAGATATACTGACAAGCCATGGGCATTATTTGTAGTTTTTTTTTAAATAATCCTACACGATTCCCTAGATTTGGCACCTACTATTATTCTAATTACTCTTTTTTGTAATAGAAATATATTGTTACTATCTGTGGAATTTCCCCAGAATATTATTCCAAAACTCATTACCGAGTGGAAGTATGCAAAGTATATTGTTTTTAAGGTATTGATATCGCCCTGGTTAGTTTCAAAGCTTCAGAATTTTTAATGTTATTACAAATCCGAACAATCTATCTTCCTTAACATATAAAAAATACTGCGTTCGGGGCTTGTGGAGTATTGAATAAAAGCCCGAATTGATTTTAGCTTGACCCACTGATATAGCCTAAAGGTGAATCGACAGGAAAGATTCTTCGCAATCGTCTATCAGCAAAATGGGAGTCCATGATCTCAGGATTTGATTTACTTCATAATTATTATTTAGGTTCTACCCAAGAAATCTGCACAATCCTTAAATTGATCACGTCATATAAAATGGCCTTCACAAAAGTGTGACGGGTTCTTCTTCAGTTTACTGGCGAAGCCTTACTTATACAGTTCTTATCCTAAGCTTCCTCCTGAACGTCCTTCACTACAGAAGACGCGGAGTTCCACGGCCGAAATAGCTCAGTTGGGAGAGCGTTAGACTGAAGATCTAAAGGTCCCTGGTTCGATCCCGGGTTTCGGCATTTCTTTTTATTATTTTTTTTACATTTGTGTTTATAATAGTAACAAAATAATTATTCCAGTTCTTTCTTAAGCTATCTGCTGATCGGATTAATGAAAAATTGAAATCAATCATAAGTAATTACTTAAGTTGAAAATAGTTGGGTTTAATAGAAGCTGACGAGTTACTTCCTTGGTCTAAATTGTAAATTATTTAAAAATAGCGTGTAAGAGGACCTTAGACTAGAATTGTTTAGTTTAAATGTATTTCTGTTTATAAGTATGCATAAGGATGTAATTGTTTGTCTTATTTGAAATGTTGTATCAGTGAAGCGAGGTCAGTCAGTGAAGTTATGGTTTTACACTGCAGTGAATAGTTCCGATCAGTGATAATTTATAGCGTCAATGAAATGTGTTCTATAGTGTCAGTGAAATGTGTGCTAAAGTGTCAGTGAAATGTGTGCTAAAGTGTCAGTGAAATGCGTCATAGTGCCACTGCAGTGAGTGAGATGAGAGTAAAGTGAAAGACTATTGAAACTTATGAAGGGCCAATACATAATTATGTAGGTTGTGTTGTAAAATTAGGTGTTTTATTTTATGTTTCATTATTATTGTGTTAAATTGTATTGTGTATTCTTATTGTATTGTGTATAAAATTGTATTGTGTATTGTATAATTGTATTGTGTATTGTAAATTTTATTGTGTATTGCTTATCATTTTATTGTGTATTGTTTATATTGTGTATACCACTACATACATACATACATACATACATACATACATACATACATACATACATACATACATACATACATACTTATAAGTTAGGTTTACTTTTGCTTATAGTAGGTGTTATTATAGCATAGTTTTTATTTACAGTCCTAGGTTTTTTTGCTTTTATTTATTTATAGTTAGAATTAAATTTACGTTTATTTTATTTTTATTGCTATAATTATTGCAAATTTTATTAACATAATTATTGCAATGTTATTACTGTATATTATATATGACTTCCACCGGGTGTATACCCAATTGTAGCGTTAATAAATACATGCATACATGCAATAAAATGATAAAATTAACATGTTTACTATCCTTTCTTACTGTTTTTATTAGATTCACTTTATCTCATTCTGTCCGCCGAGTTAGCTCTGTGGTAGCGCGTCTGCCTACAGACTAACTGGCTCGGGTTCAATTCCGGATAGGGTCAGAAATTTTAATGTAAAACTTCTACCCTGGGACTAGGAGAGATGGCGGTGCACAGCTTCTAATCACTAAATTGTATAGGCCTACCAAAATGCCTGGCTTAAATCCCAAATCTATCTGCAGTGCATATGAAGAGAAAGGATATGTCACTATTGATAGTGATTCGTCCGTCGGATGGAAACGTTAAGCGTGGTGATATTCGACAGGAGTAGGCAACGTGCCGGCACGGGTTTTCCCTTCTCCCTTCCTCACCTTCATCATCATCATCATCCTCACCCATTCCCTACACTACACTTACACATACACTCACCCTGGTACACGATATAATTCTTCACAGATATACATCATGCATAACGTGGCCCGCCGAAGTGGTGTGCAAGTTGAAAATGGGCAAGTGAAGCGGTTAGACATAGATACACACATACACTTTATCTCATTCTTGCTTCTTTAATTTTTATAATTTCTTTATCTGAAGGGATAAAAGAATTAATCATTTGTAATTAAAAAAATATGTTCTTTCACATAATGTGAAACAAAACAAAACAAAACATTAATTTCACCAAAAAGGGACCGCTTCAATTTTAGAAATGTTTCTGAGTGAAAATAAAGTTGAAAAGTGTGATCCCAAACTCGCTCAATCCATTTGAGCGCTCCTATTATCGTTATTTTTTATGTTACCCACGTTTAAGAACCCAAAAATGGGCACTTTTTTCATTTACCAATAAAACGGAACTAATGAGCGTCCCTAAAAAACTGTCGGGACACCCAGACAGAAGTTCCAAGAACGGAACTTTTCCATTCAAAGCAAGACACCTGCGCACATTATCTCTTACTTACTTAATTTTAAGGAACCCGGAGGTTCATTGCCGCTCTCACATAAGCCCGCCATTGGTCCCTATCCTGAGCAAGATTAATCCTTTATCATCATATCCGACCTCTCTCAAATCCAGTTTAATATTATCCTTCCATCTACGTCTCGGCCTCCCTAAAGGTCTTTTTCCCTCCGGCCTCCCAACTAACACTCTATATGCATTTCTGGATTCGCCCATACGTGCTACATGCCCTGCCCATCTCAAACATCTGGATTTAATGTTCCTAATTATGTCAGGTGAAGAATACAATGCGTGCAGTTCTGCGTTGTGTAACTTTCTCCATTCTCCTGTAACTTCATCCCTCTTAGCCCCAAATATTTTCCTAAGCACCTTATTCTCAAACACCCTTAATCTCTGTTCCTCTCTCAAAGTGAGAGTCCAAGTTTCACAACCATAGAGAACAACCGGTAATATAACTGTTTTGTAAATTCTAACTTTCAGATTTTTCGACAACAGACTGGATGATAAAAGCTTCTCAACCGAATAATAGCAGGCATTTCCCATATTCATTCTGTGTTTAATTTCCTCCCGAGTATCATTTATATTTGTTACTGTTGCTCCCAGATATTTGAACTTCTCCACCTCTACAAAAGATAAATTTCCAATTTTTATATTTACATTTCGTACAATATTCTCGTCACGAGACATAATCATATACTTTGTCTTTTCGGGGCACATTATCTCTACCTCTACCTGTTTTAAACTGCCTCAAATCCAAAACTGAATTGATGGTAAGTGGTTAAAAAATCACTGCTTGAAACAACACAGTAAAATAACACACACGCAGATCATGTGGGAGGGGGAAAAATACCTTCACTTCATTGCAGGGAATCGAACGCGATGCCACTGCATCTCTAACCGGAAGCACTGTAGCGCTTATTTTTCTCGATTCTGTGAATAAAAGAATCCAACCAAGCTGTCTGCTCGTCTTGCCTTTGTGAAGTATAAAACGCAGGACTTTACAAACCCTGGGACAGATTCACTTCCAGCAGAAAGTATTGTTCTCAAAGACCGCATTTTTACAAGTCTCTCTAGACAACAAAACCCGACACTACAGGAAGTTGTTTTCCATATCATGCGTGGCAGAAGCTCATGTCTCATATTGTACGTACGGGACAGTAAACCTTCCTATTTACACACATATGACTATATCTATAGGGTGTACCATCTTAAACGTTCAATAAGTCCGCATAAATGTTTCATATGGGCTACTCCATATGAAATAGATCAGTAAAAAACCTCGCATTTTTTATACTCTAATTTTTTCCCTATTTATACAAGATGCTGAGGAGAGTGCATTTTCAAAAATATACTAGCGAAAGTCAAACGCTTTTCGTATTATTGAGCGACAAATTTAGCGTATTTTAGAAAAACAAGCCTCTTTCAGCGCTCAGAACTCTGGAACTATTTACTGCAGAACATTGAACGGGAGCTTATTTTGAAGCTAACATTTAGTAGGTTATGTTAAGAAGTAATCCTTGTTTTTATTGTACACAGAGAGACAGATAATCTGATTTTACTTACTTCTAGGCTTTTTGCTTATTTGTAAAAGTGTAAAAAAATATTGAGAAAAACCTTGCATTATTAAGAGGGATTCGGCATTGTTTGCTTAGTGGTATGGCAATAAGTTTCGAGGGTATTACATAGATTATTGTCACACGCCTGGACTTGAACGACGCACTACCGCATGCACTGGCCGAGAGCTGAAGATAAGTGAGCGTTAGGCGTCATTTTACTCCTGTGTTTATGAAAACTTGTGATAAAACTAGCCCAGCTATGCGCTACTAGACGAAACATGACATGTTTGTCTCCTGGCCTTGCTTGTCTCGGCTAGCTCCCGTCTCACAGTCAGCTGGTTAGTTCACGCGCGTACTATTTATTTTCTTTATTTGATATTTTCAATACTTTCTTATCAATGTGCCATCAGTAAAAAATATGTGTTTATTTGTACTTTCAGTGCGGAATCTAACTATATATTTTAAAAATATTTTTTCTAAGCAAAGGCGTCTTAATGAGGAAAAATCTCAATTTCTCCATTTCCATAAAAAGTAAGTAAATCTGTTTATATGCCAATATAAACTTTAGTTTCTCAGCATCGAAATAAACCATGATTTTGATCATTGGTTGAAAGGGTTTCGGAGCTACAACAGTTTAAAGTTGCAAATTTTATGAAAATACGATAAATTTAAATATTTTTAATTTAAACACTATTAAGTTCTGATGCCTCAAACTTTCCACAAAGCTTTGTATGACAGTTCTCTACGTACAAACAAAGTTTTATTGTATTTAGAAATTGTAAGGTCAATTTTCTCTATATTTCGGTCGATTTGAGATGGAATAGCTCAATTGTAAAAACTGGTGCAGTTATTTCAATCGGAGTTCACTAGTTCGGTCCCATGGCCAAAAATATATACTAGTTCAGTCCGGAGTCAAGGAGTAAACATGATCCAACACTGCGATCTTTCACGATCTGTTGCGCTAAGCCTCAAGTGAGGCGCATTCCCAAACACACACCGGCTGACTACACTAAGGTTCGCTGCGTAGTTCACCGCTGTGGAATGTCTGACCGTGAAATAAACGGGCCGGGTTCAAATCCTGGTTGGGACAAGTTACTCTTCTGAGCTTTTGTTTACTGATTTTAATGTTTTGAAAATTAAACAGATTTATTATATTGCCTTATTAATCTTCATACATAAAAAATCGTAATAAATTCAAATTGTATCATCATAAATATAGAACTAAAAGATGCGATTTTATACGACTAGAGGAACCAAAGTGTTTCACAAGCACACCTCTGAGCCATGGTACTTACTTTGGTCCAAGGTTATACAATAAAATAATTGATAAATATCCAAATTTGAAAAATTTTAGCATCAGAAATTTCAAAAATAGCGTTAGGAATTTAATTTTTAAACAATATATATTGATTTAATATGTATATGTATTTGTGTGACTTAAATTGTTAAAATTGAAATTGTATTTTTAAATTTAATTTATTCCTGTAATTTTTTTTCTTGACCCAGTTTGTGTCAAATAATTATCTTTGTGTTTAGATATCTCCCTGAGCACGAGTTTTTTTTACTCCTTCATGTTATTTTATTAACAATAAACAATAAACAACCTGGTTGAGGTTTTTCCGGAGTTTTCCCTCAACAATTGAAGTAGAATTGCTGGATCACTTTCGGCGTTGGACCGCGGACTTATTTCGCTATCATTAATTCACGTATCACTTATCATCATCATCATCATCATCATCATCATCATCATCATCATCATCATCCATACCATAATCCCGGACTAAAAGTACACTGAACAAAAAATATTTATATTTCATATTATGTTGTAGACAACAGAGAGCTGATGTCAGCACAGAAAACGACAACTCAAAATATCAAATGGTTCTCAATATACGAGAGAAGGAATTTTTCCTACCATTGCTGCTGACGTCACACTGCCGCACCCATCACTAGGCTCGCAGCTGGTTAACTCTTTATGAATAGAAGAACGGTATTTTATGGATTTTTACATGAGTTTACTTTCTTTTTTTCACTTTCTTTTTTTCCCTATTATGATATTATTTTCATGTTGTTTATTGTCGATTTTATTATGCTATTATTATTTTTTTTTTGTAATATGTTAGTATTCTGTTCTTTAACTCTTTGTTAAATTTTAACTGCTTGTATACTTTGTGACCTGGTAGAGTGTAAGAGAAGGCCCTATGGCCTTAACTCTGCCAGTATAAATAAAGAATTATTATTATTATTATTATTATTATTATTATTATTATTATTATTATGAGTTATTGGAAATGTAACGTGATTAACTAAAGCAAGAATAGGATTTATGTGATGCGATGCGGCAGTATGACGTCAAACGCATCGCCAGTATCCACGTTTAGAGATAATTATGTTACTTGGAAACCATTAGTCGTACAAAGGTCTAGTATGCGCCATTGTGTAGGCTATATAATTCAATGCGTGTTATTTAGAATATATCCATGGTGTTCGGGTAAGGGGTTTTAATCATTTTTTGTGCAAGTGAAGTTTTGTTCCGCAGGGGAATACGCAAGTTAAATCGTACTAGTGGGTGTGCAAAAAAAAAAAAAAAAACAAAACAAAATACTAGCATTTGATATGTTTTAATTATACAGAAAATTATTTGCAATAAGGGTCCGATGTTTAATTTTCATTTAACTCAAAACTCATTTTTATGACTTACCTCCCTTTACCCAAGCACTGTCGATATCATCCTAGAATGTGATTTTTTTTTTTTTTTAGTCCAGTACCCCTTTGAGTTCACAGTGCAGCGTGCGATACTTATACAGCGACATCATTTTATTTTTACTTCAATTTTTATTGTACCTGAGTTTTTTCTTTCTTCCAACCATCCTCCATACAGAACCAAGCCCGCGTATGTAGTCAACAGTACTGAGTTAGTGAGTATAGGCCTAGTACGTTCCAGAAATATGTTCGCGTTTTCCAGTGACGAAAGAGCTTTCAATATTGAGTCATATTTTCGCACAGGTACTGTCGTCCGCTTCCCTACGTCGCATCACGGTTTCCCCCACCCACTTCTGCTCGCCCCTCTATAAAGGCTAGTGGCTGGGCTGTCTTAGCTCTTTTCTGAAAACATTAATTTCTGTTAGGAATTGGACGTCTACGTACTATTCTTCTTCTTATTCTTCTTCTTCTTCTATCCCTAGTTGCCTTGCAGCGTCGGGTCCTTCACCCATTTCTTGTATCTCTCCCGATCCAATGCCAGTCTTCTTATTTCCCGGATTACTATTTATACAACTGTTTAAAATAACTTAAATAAAAGGACCTCGTTAAGTAATTATCTGTCACGTGATTTCCCCCCTTTCTACGATCCTGCGACAAAACCACTGGGACGGACAGTAGATAGCATGTCTGAGTATTTTTATCTTTTCGGATCGGGTAGAAGTGAAGATTGAATTTACAGTACGTAAGGTACTCTTTTATAGATTAGGTACAGAATTATTTCAACATCAGTTGCTAGTACGAAGAACGAAACTGGTAATTGGAATTAGGTACAGTAGTCTACAGTGCGATATTATGCACAAAAGAACTGAAGCCTGTATCGAAATGAATGGCCACATTTTCAAGAATGTGTTTAAATATCCATATTATATATATATATATATATTTTTTTTTTTTTTTCAATTTAACTTCATTCTCTATATTGTACGTTAATGTGGTGTAGACAGTATAATATAGGTCTTACTTACTTACTTACAAATGGCTTTTAAGGAACCCGAAGGTTCATTGCCGCCCTCACATAAGCCCGCCATCGGTCCCTATACTGTGCAAGATTAATCCAGTCTCTATCATCATATCCCACCTCCCTCAATCCATTGTAATATTATCCTCCCATCTACGTCTCGGCCTCCCCAAAGGTCTTTTTCCCTCCGGTCTCCCAACTAACACACTATATGCATTTCTGGATTCGCCCATACGTGCTACATGCCCTGCCCATCTCAAACGTCTGGATTTAATGTTCCTAATTATGTCAGATGAAGAATACAATGCGTGCAGTTCTGCGTTGTGTAACTTTCTCCATTCTCCTGTAACTTCATCCCTCTTAGTCCCAAATATTTTCCTAAGCACCTTATTCTCAAGCACCCTTAACCTATGTTCCTCTCTCAGAGTGAGAGTGCAAGTTTCACAACCATACAGAACAACTGGTAATATAACTGTTTTATAAATTCTAACTTTCAGATATTTTGATAGCAGACTAGATGATAAAAGCTTCTCAACCGAATAATAATACGCATTTCCCATATTTATTCTGCGTTTAATTTCCTTCCGAGTGTCATTTATATTTGTTACTGTTGCTCCAAGATATTTGAAGAAGTGAAGAAGTGAATATAGGTCTACACTGCATAATGAATACGTCCGCATGGATAGCTCAGTTCGTGAGTAAAAACACGTATTGTTAATACAGTACTGTATTTTTATTAAACAAAAACCTAATGAAAATTATCAAATTTAAAATCGCGATATTTTCTAGTTTACGTAAATGGATGAACTACTTTTCTTCCCTCCTATACCTAGTAAAGTGATTTGTTTGTATTTTACGCTGGTATCATCGAATTCCAGTCGTGGAAGGGGGTAGCAAACGGTGTTTCCGGTTCTCAACCGTTAGTTCAAAGGTATCGCCAGGTTAATATTAGAAATGTTAGTAAAAATAAAATGATGTCCCTGTACAAGAGGACGTCCGTTTGGCTACAAAATTTAATATCATTTACAGACCAGCAGTGGTAAGCACAATAAGCCTCAGACTACAGTGTAAACCTTTGGGTCCCTTCTCCGTAAAACAGAGAGAGAAAAATACTGAAATAATATTATTTTGATCATATTTTAGAGCAACTACAATCAAAATAGCAGAGTATTTAGGTTATAAGCGACAGGTTTTTTGTTCTTTCTAGTTTGCAGTTGTTACATGCGCGATGTATGAATATTGCTGTATTATTCCCTTTTAATCGAGTTTGAGTTTCATGGAATTTTTTATCATCCGGAATTGTAACTGGTAAATTGAAGTCACAGTTTTGCCTGACGCCTGCAGGCAAACGCAGAATCAACACGATGTCACCCGCTAGCTTTCCTAGTTAACGAACAGCAATATTACGTTCTGAGTATTAATTGATTGATTGATTTTACGAGGACTGGATTCATTCTGGATCCTGCACCTAGACCGTTAACCCTTAAATTCACAAAGTATCCTATAGGATACAACAGGTTCATAGGCTATAATAATAGTAATAATAATAGCTTTATTTTCCCTGGCAGAGTTAAGGCCATCAGGCCTTCTCTTCCACTCAACCAGGATCAAATCACATACAGAAAAATACATACCGGTATACAAATATTAATTAAAAAAATAATAAACATAATTAAGTAAAAAAGAGAGGTTGAATACATATACACAATCAGTATTAACTTTAAAATAACAATAATAAAAATATATATAATAAGAAAAGAGACTGAATACATAATCATAAACGGGAAATATATTCTAGTATACAAGTATTAACTTAAAAAAAGAATTAATACATACGAATATAATCTCACAACTAAAGGAATAGTAGAATTAGTATGATCAGCACAGCACGTGTTACATTGAGACAATGACAATTACCTAGATATTAGTGTTAATGGAAAAATAACGTAATGACTGTGTAAAATAATAATAATAATAATAATAATAATAATAATAATAATAATAATAATCTAATAATAATAAATAACAATTATACCTAAAAAAACTAATTCTGTGCATTTAAAATATTTCTAAACAACCTAATTTTAAACAACTGAGGACTAAGACCACCCCTGATTTCCAGCGGCAGCGAATTCCATGAGCGGGCCATGGCTATTGAGAAAGAACTTGAGTACAGAGATGTCTGATGACGTGGTATTGATAGCAACAGATTGTGCTGTGAACGTGTATTACGATTATGATGTGAAGCTAGGAGAGTAAACCGAGAGGCAAGGTAGTTGGGTGTGGAATCATGTATAATTCGATATAGCAGGCAAAGAGAATGTACTAAACGTCGATCTTGCAAGCGGAGCCAGGAGAGTCGTAGAAAATATTCCGATATATGATCATGTCGGCGGATATTGAAAATAAATCGGACGCAGACATTATGTACACGTTGAAGTTTTTGAGATAGTTCAGCACGTAGGTCGCTATATAAAACATCACAATAGTCAAAGTGAGGCATTACAAAGGTCTGTACTAGAATTTGTTTGAGTTTAGTAGGAAGGAAATTTTTCAGGCGTTTCAAAGAATGCATGATAGAGAAAACTTTTCTACAGATATATCTGATTTGCGTATTCCAGTTCATATTAGAGTCAAAATAGATGCCGAGGTTTTTTACAGTAGCACTAAAAGCCTATATGCTGTAATTTTGATAGAACAATAGAAAAAAAAAAGGTAGGAAAATTAAATTTAACCAAAATTTCATAATACTATAATATTGTCCTGGAAGTCTGCCCTTATGGCGAAACATTGCGTATAGGCTACATAGGTACCATGCAATTAGAACTATACTGGTCGATGCCCTTAGAAAACTAAAATACACCGTCTATGAAGAAGTCCACGGAACTGCTGACAATGGCAGTAACAGACGAATTGACGTAATCGCCATTAGCTAATCTCTGTCTCAGGATATGATAATCGACCCCACCATCAGGTTTGCAAAACATATAAAGGACAGCCTGAAGATGTACACGAGGAGAAACGAGCAATCTACGTTCCAACCATCCCGTATTATAAAGATAAATACCAACTTCACGATGTCAGTGTTACGGGATTGATGTTTGGAGCAAGAGGAACGATACCTAACTTCTCTTCTCAATTCTGTAAGACCCTAGGACTGCACTAGTAATATGCGTTACAAGTTTTCATGTTCGAGGAAAAGTTTGAAAAAGCGAAACGTAGTTGAGCTTTTTTAATTTCCGAGAATTGAAAGAAAACATACCGCTCGTGTATCGTACATTATTTTGTGCGAAGATCGTTTATTACATACCTGAAAGACGAATTTCTAATTAGTTGCAATGAAATCTCCATCTTAGTTTCTGTTCAATGACGGCAAATTTGCAAAACAAAAATATCTATCTTCAACATTGTTGCTTTAAAATGTTTTCTGTGTTTACTATACTCCAGCAGGCCGCGATATACGTCTGTCTTTTTCCCCCAGTCTATAAATGCCGCCATGATGAGTCTGGAATCTTGTTGATTTTTTCGCGGCTTCCTTAATGTTACTTGCATCACGAATGCAGTAACTTTAGTGGAGTTGTAGAGTTTACTTAATTTTTGCAAATATTTAAAAACAATAATTAACAGTGCAATTTAGGTGAAATTGCAGTGGTAAGTTTCCAATTTACAATTATTACTTTATTGAACGTCTCAAAAAATAATATGTTAAAAGCGTAAATCAGTAAAATCAATATGTCACTTAAGCGGTAAGAAGAGGGAAATTATGTGTGTTAGGTTGGGAATACTGAATGTGGAATTTTAGATTTTCCGCGGATTGGTTTTGTGCGGAAACCAAGCAAATATGCACGATCTCGCACAAAAATCTTTTTCTGAATGAACTGGCCCTACTCATTATTAGAGAGTCAGTCAAACTTTTACGAAATCACCTATATGGACTCTAATTCAGTGTACTGAAAAAACTGACGCACAGTTATCATTTTTCTTTCTCTCATTAGCTTTCACTGCTTCTTTACTTGTAACTTTTTTTTTATTCTGTAAACTGCCATTGTTTGTTCGTTTATGTACTTGTTTAGTTTTTTTCTTACTCTGTTATCTTTCATCATCTTTTTATTCTGGTATTGTTTTGTATGCTTTGTCTAATGACAGCCTCTAATTCGAGGAATCTAGTAAATAAAATTAAAATATGGACACTGCGATAGTTGTTTTCTTTACAGTCCGACACGGTTTAATAAACTAGTGTGAGAAATGAAGTTTTGCCAATTTAAGGGTTAAGGCAATACCGTACAGCTAGCAGTTCTGATCGCGAACGACGCTGGTGCTGCCACTTAGGCGGCTGGTGTGGCGATACTCGCGATTCAAGCTGTAATCAACTTCAATGTATATTGTTGCTGGGCTACTTAATACTTACTTAGTTACTGGCTTTTAAGGAACCCGGAGGTTCATTGCCGCCCTCACATAAGCCCGTCATCGGTCCCTATCCTGAGCAAGATTAATCCACTCTCTACCATCATATCCCACCTCCCTCAAATCTATTTTAATATTATCTTCCCATCTACGTCTCGGCCGCCCTAAAGGTCTTTTTCCCACAAGCCTCCCAACTAACACTCTAAATGCATTTCTGGATTCGCCCATAAGTGCTACATGCCCTGCCCATCTCAAACGTCTGGATTTAATGTTCCTAATTATGTCAGGTGAAGAATACAATGCGTGCAGTTCTGTGTTGTGTAACTTTCTCCATTTTCCTGTAACGTCATCCCTCTTAGCCCAAAATATTTTCCTAAGAACCTTATTCTCGAACATACTTAATCTCTGTTCCTCTCTCAAGGTGAGAGTCCAAATTTCACAACCATACAGAACAACCGGTAATATAAATGTTTTGTAAATTCAAATTTTAAGATTTTTTTACAGCAAACTAGGTGGCAAAATCTTCTCAACCGAATAATAACACGCATTTCCCATATTTATTCTGCGTTTAATTTCTTCCCGAGTGCCATTTATATCTGTTACTGTTACTCCAAGATATTTGAATGTTATTAGGCCTATTATTATTATTATTATTATTATTATTACAGTATTATTAGTCTATTATTATTATTATTATTATTATTATTATTATTATTATTATTATTATTATTAGGAAAAATTCTATAAAAGGTCTTGGTGTACTACTCGATTCTAAATTATACTTTCACGATCATGTTCAATATATTTATAATCATTCAATAAGAATGCTTGGTTTAATAAGGTCTGTAACCTATTCTTTTTCTACTCCTGAGTCACTATTAATTCTATACTTTACTTTGGTTCGCTCTAAACTTGAATATGCATCTGTAGCCTGGAATTCCATTACTTCAACCGATTCGGTTAAATTGGAAAATATTCAAAGAAAATTTATTTCCTTATGTGCTTTTCGATATATACCCAATTCCACTGACTTTAACTATGATATTACCTGTAAATATTTTAACTGTTGTAGCCTTTATGCTAGACGTCTAAATCTTGATTATCAATTTTTTTGCAAAGTTATCAAGGGTGATATTGATTGTGAGTCTATCATAAACAATATCAGCCTTCGTATTCCTACAAAAGGTTCAAGATTTCAAAAATTTTTTATAACCGAAATTCAAAATCACTTTCTCCAGTCTGTAGATGCATAAAATATGCCAATTTGCATGGGCACAATTTAGATCCTTTTAAGGTTTAGTTTCGTTTTGATTATTAGTTTTTACTGTTTGTACTCAATTGTATTCATGTATGTTTTTGTTATTTAAGATATTATTTATTTTTGTTTTGCACCTTTGTATCTTCTGTTTGTGTATTGTGCTGAACTATAATTGGCCTCTGGCTGTTGTTCAGCACACAAATATTAATAATAAATAAATAAATAAATAAATTATTAGTCATAATCAGCGTCATTAACGATGTGGAGTTGAATTCCTGGTATTTTCCAGTTACTTGTAAAATCTCATAACATGTAGTGGCCCACAGTCAAAATTGAACATCTTATGCTGACATGTAAAACAGCAGCTAATGGAAATAGATGAAAACAGAAAATCATTCAGTCTTTTATTTTCATAATAAAAATGTTTTTACTAGAACGAATACAGCGAAAAAGAAAATAATGAGCTGAAGTAACGTGGAAATAATAAATGAACTTTTTCAAACTTCAGTCTTACAATAAAAATGATACAGTCCGTGTATTTAAATGGAAATATGGAAACATAAATAAGCATACATTTAATAACTTGTTTGTAATGCCTTATTTAATCCATCGCTGTGGAATAATGATTAGCACGTCTAACCGTGAGACTATGGGCTCGGGTTCAAATCCTGGTTGGGGGCTTTCCCTCAACCAATTCAAGTATAATTGCTGGGTAACTTTCGGCGTAGAACGTCGGACTCATTTAGTCATTATTAATTCATATATCATCATCATCGTCATCCTAGCCTGGGTTAAGTTCACTGTTTGGCGTACTATAGGCTGCTTGTACAAGAGCGTGACCGTTCGGCTACAAATATCATTCACAAAACAGGAGTGGTAAGCACAATAAGTCTCAGGTTGCAGCGTAAGCCTGCAAGTCCCTCCACCAGAAAAGAGAACATAAAATGTCCCTTATTTTCTATCATCTTCCTTGAGGCGATTTGAAATGGTTCCTATTAGTTTTCTTACTCATTGATACCGTTTTTCCTATTCTTACAGCCTTATTTAATTCCTCATTAGTAGAAGTTCGATTGTTTTCGAATTCATTTTTTTAGTGCAGCTCAAAAATTTTTCATGAAAATTTTATCATGAAGATAAAAATTATTAGAAAAAAATGTCATTTCTATTATTTTGAACCGGGGCCTAGCGACCTCCAAGAACAGTTTATGGGGATCGCGAACAAAATAATAATAATAATAATAATAATAATAATAATAATAATAATAATAATAATAATCATCATCATCATCATCATCATCTTCCTAACAAGTATTAGGCCAAGTGGCCTGTTACGGTCTCAAACTAGAATTTTCAGTCCATCTCTTCTTTGGACGGCCTAGAGATCTTTTGCCATATGGATGGTAATGAAGCAGTGCTTTTGGAATTCTGCATCGATTCATTCGTTCGAGATGACCCTTCCACTGAAGTTGATATTTGCTGATGAACTGCATAATGGGTTCTATTTGAAGTTCTTGCATTAGGTCCTCATTTTTTTATGATTCCAGCGAGTATATCCAGCTGTTGCTCTCACTAGTACAAAGACACACAAGAATAGGCTTGTATAAAACCTTAGCACAGCCATTAAAAAAATAAAAATAATAATAATAATAATAATAATAATAATAATAATAATAATAATAAATACTTACTTACTTACTTACTTACTGGCTTTTAAGGAACCCGGAGGTTCATTGCCGCCTTCACATATCCCCATCATCGGTCCTTATCCTGTGCAAGATTAATCAATCCAGTCTCCATCATCATATCCCACTTCCCTCAAAGCCATTTTAATATTATCCTCCCATCTACGGCTCGGCCTCCCCAAAGATCTTTCCCTCCGGCTTCCAACTAACACTCTATATGCATTTCTGGATTCGCCCATACGTGCTACATGCCCTGCCCATCTCAAACGTCTGGATTTAATGTTCCTAATTATGTTAGGTGAAGAATACAATGCGTGCAGTTCTGCGTTGTGTAACTTTCTCCATTCTCCTGTAACTTCATCCGTCTTAGCCCCAAATATTTTCCTAAGCACCTTATTCTGAAACATTCTTAACCTCTGTTTCTCTCTCAAAGTGAGAGTCCAAGTTTCACAACCGTACAGAACAACCGGTAATATAACTGTTTTATAAATTCTAACTTTCAGATTTTTCGACAACAGTCTGGATGATAAAAGTTTCTCAACCGAATAATAACAGCATTTTCCATATTTAATCTGCGTTTAATTTCCTCCCGAGTGTCATTTATATTTGTTACTGTTGCTCCAAGATATTTGAATTGTTCCATCTCATCGAAGGATAAATGTCCAATTTTTATATTTGCATTTCGTAGGGCTACAATATTCTGGTCACGAGATATAATGTTATGTTTTATTTAACGACGCTCGCAACTGCAGAGGTTATATCAGCGTCGCCGGATGTGCCGGAATTTTGTCCCGCAGGAGTACTTTTACATGCCAGTAAATCTATTGACACGAGCCTGTCGCAGTTATGCACACTTAAATACCATCGACCTGGCCCGGGATCGAACCCGCAACCTTGGGCATAGAAGGCCAGCGCTATACCAACTTACCAACCAGGTCGACTCACGAGATATAATCAAATACTTTGTCTTTTCAGTATTTACTAACAAACCTTATAATAATAATAATAATAATAATAATAATAATAATAATAATAATAATAATAATAATAATAATAATGTTTTACATCCCCGACATGCCACGCCACTGAACTGAATCTCTTACTTCAAATGAAAGACTAATGAAATTATTATTATCACATCAGCTAGTTACTTGAAACAGCTCTGTTAATGGTTCTTGTTCCTTTAAAGGAAGATAATTGTTTAATCCAGAAGAAAAAGAAAAAAAAAATCCAATGTCCGATATTTCGACACTGGCTGTAGAAAAGTCCAATAACGCCCGTCCTCTTTCCAATACTTTTACGTCTTGCTGGAAAGCAAAGTTCATTTCGAGGATTGCAAAACAAATGAAAATGTCACGTCCGGAAATAGGCATATCCACCTAGGGGTCCCTCCCAATACCGGCAGCACATGGGTGTACAGGAAGTTGGTAACCATGACTGGGTGGCGCCACTGTCAACTTCCGCAAACAAAGAAAGAAACATCACTCTGACAACAATTGCATTCAGACTAAAATAAACAGCTGAAGCTAGGAATGGAGATAGTCACTTGTTTCGTTTTCAAACCGCTATGTGTTATCTGTTGCGCTACGTCATTTCTTTAACGGCCGACGATTGTAGTTTTAGAACAAAAGACGGTGTAGAGTAAGCGAAATAAGGTTCTGGTATTCTTTGTTTTGTGGACTGTGTATTGCCAACTGAAAACATTAATTGAATACCTTATTTTAAATACCACACACGATACTCTTATTCACGCGATAGCAGAGAGTCGTACTTGTAATGTAAGGATTGCTTTCATTACTTCCTAAATTTTAGAAGTACATATTACTCTACTGTATCTATGCTGGTAAACCTACATACGAAAAAATAAGAACAAATGACAATAATAATAATAATAATAATAATAATAATAATAATAATAATAATAACTTACAAATGGCTTTTAAGGAACCCGCAGGTTCATTGCCGCCCTCACATAAGTCCGCCATGGGTCCCTATCCTCAGCAAGATTAATTCAGTCTCTATCATCATATCCCACATCCCTCAAATCAATTTTAACATTATCCTCCCATCTACGTCTCGGCCTCCCCAAATGTCTTTTTCCCTCCGGTCTCCCAACTAACACTCTATATGCATTTCTGGATTCGGCCATACGTGCTACATGTCCTGCCCATCTCAAACGTCTGGATTTAATGTTCCTAATTATACCAGGTGAAGAATACAATGCGTGCAGTTCTGCGTTGTGTAACTTTCTCCATTCTCCTGTAACTTCATCCCTCTTAGCCCCAAATATTTTCCTAAACACCCTTAATCTCTGTTCCTCTCTCAAAGTGAGAGCCCAAGTTTCACAGCCTTACCTACAGAACAACCGGTAATATAGGGGAGAGTCGGGTAGTATCGGACATCGGGTAATATCGGACAGTGAGTTTCTTTCATCTACCACTCGATGATAGTACCTGATTGACATGGTTACGTTTCTGTGATGTCGCATAGAGAAACGTAACCATGTCATTCAGGTACTACCATATGGTGGTAGATGAAAGAAACGCACTGTCCGATACTACCCGACTCTCCCCTAACTGTTTTATACATTATTTATAGCTTTCAGATTTTTTGACAGCCGACAAAAGCTTCTCAACCGAATAATAACACGCTTTTCCCATATTTATTCTGCGTTTAATTTCCTCCCGTGTCATTTATATTTGTTACTGTTGCTCCAAGATATTTGAATTTTTCCACCTCTTCCAAGGATAAATCTCCAATTTTTATATTTCCATTTTGTACAATATTCTGGTCACGAGACATAATTATATACTTTGTCTTTTATGGAATTACTTCCAAACCTATTGCTTCAAGTAAAATTTTCTTGTTTTCCCTAACCTTTTGTAGATTTTATGTTAATATTCATGTCATCCGCATAGACAAGCAGCTGATGTAACCCGTGCAATTCCAAACCCTGCTTGTTATCCTGAACTTTCCTAATGCCATATTCTAGAGCAAAGTTAAAAAGCAAAGGTGATAGTGCATCTCCTTGCTTTAGCCCGCAGTGAATTGAAAAAGCATCAGAAACGAACTTTGCTGTAAGTTTCACTGATTAATAATAATAATAATAATAATAATAATAATAATAATAATAATAATAATAATAATAATAATAATATAATGGTGGTGGTGGTGGTGGTGGCGGTGGTTCTAAACAGAATTAACTAAATTCTGCATAGGTTACTCAAACCTTTTATTGAACTCATGAACTGTGTATGCTTGTAAATTGAATCAATCTGTTTGCTATGTATAATTTTTTACTTGCTCTGTATATCGAAGCTACAATGCTGATGTAAAATATACAGGGTGGAAGTGAAAATAACTCTGAAGATTATCAGATCGAATAGCTCATGTTGTATGTAACAAAAATGTGTAATACCATATTGGTGGAAAGTCCATAGTATTCACAGAAAAAAATGTTTTTTCCCAAATATGTAACACTTTCTTATTCAGTAACTATTGCGAGTAGGATCACGAGTTTTGTCTACATTGTTAGAAAATCTAATAAAGAATAATTTATTCCTCTGGCGTTTTTCAGTAGCTTGGACGGTTTTCGTGTAAATTTAAATTTAAATTTAAAAACCACTAATTTGAAGCCACTGACCGATGAGACCAGTTTGTAATATTGTAGCCAGAAAGAGAGAAGGGAGGTACTTCACTAAGGCAGACAGACCTGAGTTAATTGACCTCTTACATCTGTATTACGAGAAGAATAAGAGGTATGTTATCGGCGATGTTGCCACACTGCTGGAACTTCCAACTCAATTTTCTAATTAACCGTGCATTTAATCATAAAACGTAATATAGGTTTTCTATCCATTTAACTGTACACTATCGTCCCTTTCAATCAGCAGGACTATTACACTTCCACCCTGTATAAGAAATTCAATAAAAAAGACGAAAACCAGGAACAATCCGACAGGTGTAAAGCATAGCATGTCTGCGTTCTAGAGTTCAGGTGTCCCACATCAATTTCCTCCAGATGATCCTTGCGGATGTTGGTAACAGTATAGATATCACACACACAAATGATAATAGATTCACTTTTATTTTTTACACCTAATATTCGGTCATATCCCACAACGACCTACGTTCTGCTCTGATGCATCAGGAACATCTGAACACATTCTTTGTCATTTGAGGGACAGTTGTTTGGCTAACGATACATGTTGAAAAAATACAATACATTTTGTTGTGTACTGACATAGTGCTGCTGCCCTAAGGGATGTTGCGTGTTTCTGCTAAAAAATACACTTCTTAAAATTTGTCGTTTTTTGCAGTCTGAAAATATGTATTCATTTAAGCGACTCGTCAATAACTCCAATAATAATAATAATAATAATAATAATAATAATAATAATAATAATAATAATAATAATAATAATAATACTTACAAATGGCTTTTAGAGAACCCGGAGGTTCATTGTCGCTCTCACATAAGCCCATCATCGGTCCCTATCCTGAGCAAGATTAATCCATTCTCTATCATCATATCCCACCTCTCTCAAGTCCATTTTAATATTACCCTCCCATCTACGTCTCTACTCCCAACTAACACACTATATGCATTTCTGGATTCGCCCCTACGTGCTACCTGCCCTGCCCATCTCAAACGTCTGGATTTAATGTTCCTAATTATGTCAGGTGAAGAATACAATGCGTGTAGTTCTGCGTTTTGTAACTTTTTCCATTCTCCTGTAACTTCATCCCTCTTAGCTCAAAATGTTTTCCTAAGTACCTTATTCTCAAACACCCTTAGCCACTGTTCTTCTCTCAAAGTGAGAGTCCAAGTTTCACAACCATAAAGAACAACCGGTAATATAACTGTTTTATAAATTCTAACTTTCATCTTTTTTGAGAGCAGACTGGATGATAAAAGCTTCTCAACCGAATAATAACAGGCATTTCCCATATTTATTCTGTGTTTAATTCCCCCCTCCGAGTATCATTTATATTTGTTACTTTGTTCCAAGATATTTCAATTTTTCTACCTTTTCAAAAGATAAATTTCCAATTTTTATATTTCCATTTCGTATTATGTTCTGGTCACGAGACATAATCATAAATTAGTCTTTTCGGGATTTACTTCCATACCTATCCCTTTACTTGCCTCAAGTAAAAGTCCCGTATTTTCCCTAATGGTTTGTGGATTTTCTCCTAACATATTCACGTCATCCGCATAGATAAGAAGCTGATGTAACCCGTTCAAGCCCAATCTTTCTATATCATCCTGGACTTTCCTAATGACATATTCTAAAGCAATATTATTATTATTATTATTATTATTATTATTATTATTATTATTATTATTATTATTATTATATACTGTATATACAGACACTTTCTGCTTTATTTTTAAAGATGTTATGTGATTATTTAAGCATCACAGTAAGAGTGGAAAAGATAAAAGAAAATTTAATTTTGTCTGTAACTTTGGATAATTCAACTTTCATTTAATTTATATTCGATGGTTAGAAGTTTTCAAATGATGATTTCCTAACTTTGAAATGTAATCCATGAAAGTACCTACAGATTTGTAATATGATACTCATATTATCCTTCAGCTGTGTCACATTAAAGGACACATCGGTTTGGTGTTTATTTATGAGACAACTCAGAATAGAGTTTTGTCTCTGCGGTCGCAAGTTCTCTCATGCCAGGAATGAATGTTTTACAAGAAGAAGAGGAATTGAGCGTGGGATTTTAAATTTTAAAAGTGCAGCTTAGAGAGACTTAGCGAAGAGAAAGCTGGGATTAGCAATTCTCACAACAGCTATCCCTTTCTATCCCTGCTTTAAAGTTTTTATTACGTAATAAGCTTAGAGTTCATTTAAGGTATAGCTTAAAGAAAGTATTCCTTTGTCAGTACTTAAGACGAAAAATTAAAAGTTACCTTCTTTCAAACCCGTTTTAGGGAGCAAAAATAACTTACAAACTATTTCCGTTTCTAATTGTCCTGATGAAGACAATTCAATTTATTTTACTTTTCGTATAAAGCACATATAAAATAACTCTTAAATGATACACATATAATGTATAAATAACTTACCCTTTAAGGGGAAAAGTACACAATTGGCCTGAAAATATTTAGTGAAATTCATTTTTTTATATCTCAGCTACTTACTTACAAATGGCATTTTAAGGAACCCGCAGGTTCATTGCCGCTCTCACATAAGCCCGCCATCGGTCCCTATCCTGAGCAAGATTAATTCAGTCTCTGTCATCATATCCCACCTCTCTCAAATCCATTTTAATATTATCCTCCCATCGACGTCTCGGCTTCCCCAAAGATCATTTTCCCTCCGGTCTTCGAACTAACACTCTATATGCATTTCTGAATTCGCCCATACGTGCTACATGCCCTGCCCATCTCAAAGTCTGGATTTAATGTTCCTAATTATGTCAGGTGAAGAATACAATGCGTGCTGTTCTGCGTTGTGTAACTTTCTCCATTCTCTTGTAACGTCATTCCTCTTTGCCCCAAATATTTTCCTAAGCACCTTATTCTCAAATACCCTTAATTTCTGTTCCTCTCTCAAAGTAAGAGTTCAAGTTTCACAACCATACAAAGCAACCGGGAAATGTAACTGTTTTATAAATTCTAACTTTCAGATTTTTTGACAGCAGACTATAGAAAGTAAATGAATAAGACTTTTCACGCTTATTATATATACATTACACTTTATGAAACACTATTATATTTATAAAGGCATTTTCAACTTTAAACTCGATTTTCTCAGAACTAATAAAATGCCCATTCATAGTTTTGGCATGAGAGGGACGATATGCTTTTTAGAGTTTATTTTTAATTTTTAGAACCTACTTCATAGTTTATTGACCATCTTTTGGGCACCTAAAATCTACTTTTAGAGTCTAAAAATCCTCATCAACGTCTGGTGCAGAATAGTACATTATGTAACGAGCCAATAATGATAGTAATTAAGACGCGAGGACGTTTATGGAATGAGCGCAAGCGAGTTTCATAATTTTCATACGAGCGTCTTAATTACCATTATAGGCAAGTTTCATACGACTTTTTATGCTCGACCATATTTCTAACTTGAAATTATTCATAAGTATTCATGTTATTATTATCTGACTGAGGAGCGGAACTGACCTTGTGCAATCTCGTAAATTGTGAGATGTGCGCAGACGCGAAAGTATTGATTTTTTCCGGGCAACGAATGTCGACGACCTTGATATAACCTAGAGAGTAAACTTGATATAACCTTGAAATTGAATTCGACATTGAAAAACGAGATGACAAATTGAATTTATTTGAATAGTATTTACAATTAACGCTAATTATTATAGTAACAGAACATAACCTTCTGTGACAGTATTGGATTTCCAGCCTCCGTGACGTTTCCCTCGTTGTCTTTCGATTGCATATCCGAGAATAATCGAAAACCTGAACTTTAATGAATAGGTGTTCTTTAATGATATGCATTAAAGGACTGCTACCAGGTGTATAGGGTAATTACTACATTTAGGCATGGTCGAGCATAAAGAATAATATCATCTTCTGAAGACACTACTGTATCATCATAGTCTCGAGGCCAGTACCAATAGACGCACAAGACTTTAGTGGGAAGAATATTAGCAAGGAATTGCGATTAAGGCCCGAAATTAGATTTGAAACGGAGATAATTGAACTCCGCGGACTATAAAAACCGGAATTTCTTGAGTTCTTTCAAGACTCCGCTGTGACAATTAGTTAATTTTTAAAGACATAAAATGCAAATTTTATTACCATCCAGGACTTTTATTTCGAGCGTTTTTCTCCCGTATCGTCTCTTCTATTTCCGCCGGGTCAGTAAACTCTGCTGACGTTCAGAATGATTTATGACGTCAACGTGATGCTCTCGGTGGTTAGTGGTTACCCTGCCTGCATTAGATTAGGTTTACCATCTGATAAAAATTTAAGGGAGGGTATTTTGTGGGGAATTTAAAAAAAAAAAAGACGAATATGTAGGCTACAATCCACAACTTTGTTTTATGATGTTATTTTATTAATTAAAAATTAAGTACATACCACACTATTGTCATTTGTTATACTTTTATCGTTAAGAGTCCATATAAATAAACTAACTTTTGTTTTCTAGGTGACCGAGTCTTTGTATTCTTTTGTTTTATTTGTTGGATACGACTGTCTTTTTTGTGTATGCATTGTTCAAATAAATAAAAAGCTATTGCAAAATACGAAATTGAAGTATCTGAATATTTTTATATAAATAAAGAGAATGACAGTCTTTATTCCATAACATTTAATAATTGTTCAAACTTCACGTTCAATTTTAATATTAATCAATAAAGCCCAGATGTTTGGGCATTTATAAAAGTTAAAATAGGCAGGCAAAAATGCAATAAAAACGTAAGAAAGCATCATAAATTTTAAAAAGGCGTAAGCTAATATAGTTTAGCAATAAATTTAAATTTTATCAACAGTAATCTCACTAGAGGTTTTGATTTATCTAGAGAAAATCAAAACCCCAGTGGGATTTAATTGACTATTACACGATTAGAAGAAAGTATATAAAGATTAGAAGTAACAATGCACTCCATTACAATAACATATTAATTGACTTACGAAAATACAACTGTCTTCAAATGTATTATTCTACCATCTCAACATTACGCTAGATGGCGGTAGTGTGTTATGATTAGCTATTTTCTTATCAGTCGTGCCAACTATGGAATCTTCATTGAACTCTGTGGACTGTTACTAGTCAAGAAGGCTTTGTTGATTCAGTTTCATTTTTATTAAAACATTTGCATTCCAGTTCAATCATCCGGATCCCAGTAATCAACGTCATTTGACAGATGATTTTCAATAAATCTTAGTATTAAACAATCTCTGATACGTGACTATCCATAATATCATATAGCAGAAGCTATAACAAACATAACCTAAATAATATAAACGAGTGTTAGAAAAGTTTTAATTAGGGATGATGAAATAAACCAGAAACGTTTTAATTAACGGTGATGAAATAAAAAAATAAACATAATTTTAAAAGAATTATTGAAAGTACAATTTTCAAATTTGAATGTTTTAGTGGTTGGTGGTTCAGTTGATGTTATATTGGACGTGTGCGTAAAAGAAGTGGAACTCGTTGATGTACATGGTTTATTCCTCAACTTTATTTCCGAATGGTGCTCTTCATTTATTTGTAAATAGGGTTTCAGGGACGATGCATAGCTATGACCAGTGATCTTTATTAATTCTTGTTTTTGAATGCCAATGCGAGTCATATTTGAAAGTGCTGTGCATCGACTGGAGTGGTTTGTAATTTTCTGTTTTTTGACGTCCAGACCAGTGCAGTTTGAAATGTTGGCAAACAAAGAAACAAATGCTAGGGTAGTGATAAAAATAAACAAATGCTAGGGACGCGATAAGCAGCCATGATTGGTTGAAAGACGTCATTTCGTACCGTTTTATTAGTCAAAAGTAGTGTGACGTAGTAAAAGTGTAATAGTCAACATAAATCACATTTTTACTTCCTAGTTGACACATGTTGACTTATAAAATACTTTTTCTTCGTCGTTAACTGTCTTTTCACAAACCTTACATAACAAAACTGTTCCATCGGTTGAAAACACATGGGCACCAAATTCACTAACATAAGCATGAAGTTTACTTTGGAATGGTTTACTGGATTTAGCCATTCTAGCTAACGGATCTTATACCTTCTGTCACCCGACAATAACTGACTGTTCCTCACTCAAATTTCTTTCTCCTACAATAATAAACACGTGTAGCACAAAATTGTAACAGTAAAATTTGAAAATATGAAAGCAAACAATAAAATGTTACATGACAACTTCTATAATCGCGACGCTGTTATTTCCGGCGTGACTCCTCCTCTTTGCTTACGTCTTAGGAAGTGAAGGCTCTATAAAGTCTAGGTAGGTAGTATCGTTCGCCATTTTTGTTCTTTCGTTGCCGAGCTACCAGACGAGTAATCTATTTGCCACACCGTTAAACATTATCATGTCGTAGCTCCTATGATAATAAATCAAACGCACGGTAATTCAGCAAATAATTGAGCGGCAATTAACGTCCTTGTGTGCTCTCTGCGAACGCCAACGAAAGAGCCAAAATGGCGGGCAATTATATTAAGTGTTTGTCGAGCCTTAGGAAATGCATAACGTCATCATCAGCGAATCACAAGACGCATACGTTTAAATATAGCCTACCTGCAACGCGATTGGCTGCCGGAAATAAGAGCGACGGAACTATATAAGAACGGGCTAAATATTTAAAATCATAAAGCTGATTATTGGTATCGTGAAGAAATGACAATACAGTATTATATTTGTAACTGTGGATTGTCGGTCATTATTCATATTACACCAATAACAAAACAATTTGTGTCATTCTGTCATAAATTTGGAGTGCCAACAACAACAATTAAGGAAATTTTTTTGATAGCTTTGAAGGATTCTCTGTAGATTTTACGGCTTCATTTGTACTTCAATTCAAATTGCAGTTGAATTTTCTCATTATATTTTTTTATCTGTATTTTTTATTTTACTGCAAATTTTCAGTATTGTATAATGTTATCTAACGTAAATTTCAGTTTATTGTAAACAAATTTTTTGTAAGACATTTTTAATTTCAGTGCCCCTCGATAGCGCCTTCTATGCTCGAGGTTGCGGGTTCGATTCCGGCCGAGGTCGATGGCATTTAAGTGTGTTTAAATGCGACAGGCTCATGTCAGTAAATTTACTGGCATAAAAGAACTCCTGCGGGACAAAAATTCCGGCACACCGGCGACTGCAGTTGCGAGCGTCGTTAAATAAACTAATATATACATTGTATATATATATATATATATATATATATATATATAGATATTTTAATTTCACATCTTAAATATTACTGCTTAACATTCTTTGTCTTCGGCAACCTCAGCAAGTTGAGGAAGATTAAAAATTAAATTATCACGATTATTAGTGGAATTAAGCACCGAAATAAATTATTTTTATTTACTATTGTTAGTCAAGTGAGTCATAGTTTCACATATTTACATTTCATACACATGACATTACAATTAATTAGAAAATTGCAAATAAACAAGAAATATTGTTTTAAAATGACAAAAAAAAAAAGCCATTTATCCATGACCATAACGAAAAACATGCCTTTACTAAATACTTTTGCGTTTGTAAAGTAGGCTTTTATTCAACATTACTTTATTTCACTAGTGAGATAAAGACTTTACCTCACAGTTTGAACTTTATCTCACAGTTCATTAGTATTTTCCTAGTACCCGGGCACACACGTATACTTTTCCATTCAACTATTACTCAATAAGTTAATATATTAGTTACTAGATGTCACTACCTCTACTTCTTTATTACCATTTCTTAAATATACATACACTCAATCTCCTTCTCTTTTCTCTATCTACTACACCGTAATTTGTGCATTGCATCCATATCTAATATGTATTTTTTTTAATTTGTAATAATTTACCTTTTGGGAGGCGAGGAGACTTGAACCTGCGAAGTTGGGTTTATAGGATTTTATAACAACACGCGTGACTGACGCCTCGTGCTTAAATCTTTCCACTCGCGCAATAAAGATGCACTTACCTCACAAGTACCATAAATATTATTATTGAATTAGTAAGAAAAAGGCAAAATAGGCAAAATAAAAATTGGCCCTATCACTTTGATTTACCTCAAATCACATTTATATCTATGAAAATAATGATTTACTTGCATCAAGTAAAAAGGAAATTTTGCCAAACTTCCGGACTTGTATTAATAAATGAAGTTACAGCTTATTCTGTCAGAGTTCTTGTCATTTTTAAATTTACAAGTGACTGTATGTCAAGTTTGTAGAGAATTACTTATTGCACTGTTATTTTCAGTGTTTCCATAGTAACCATTGAACGTGTTGTGTCTTTAAGTTACATTGCAATGATGTTAAGTATGCAAAAAGAGAATGATTGTGAAATTGTTATTTATGGTACTTGTGAGGTAAGTGCATCTGTATTGCGCGAGTGGAAAGATTTAAGCACGAGGCGTCAGCCGAGTGCTTAAATTACACGAGCGCAATGAAGATCACGCTCACAAGTACCATACGTAATTTTATCCACGACCATAACGAAAAATTATGTTTTATAAAAGAAAATATGTTGAAAATAAGTCCTCATGTAATCACATACCATGGCATGGATTTTTAGAATCGATACGTGTACTAGGTAGGTCATGATGTAGGAGGCCATGATTAGTGAAGAATGGTATCAAAGGCGTTGGAAAAATAAGAAATTATAATTAATTGTATAATTTTAATATATATATTTTTTCATGTTAAACGTGTATTTTCATCTTTTTGAAGTTTCAGGGATTATTTAGAAGTGTTCACGGGACTAATGTGATTAAAATAATTTCACATTTTACTTCTGTAATTTTAAGAGGAATATTAAAACGTAATTAATCATCATGTCTGTTTATAGTCCCGTCGATCTAATTTCCGGCAACCAATCGCGTTGCAGGTCGCCTACATTTAAACGTTTGCGTCTTGTGATTCGCTGATTCATTTCTTAAGGCTTGATAAATACTTAATATAATCGCCCGCCATTTTAGCTCTTTCGTTGGCGTTCGCAGAAAGCACACGAAGACGTTATTTGCCGCTCAATTATTTGCTGAATTACAGTGCGTTTGATTTATTATCATAGGAGCTACGACATCATAATGTTTAACGGTGTGGCAAATAGATTCCTCGTATGGTAGCTCGACAACGTAAGAATAAAAATGGCGAACGATACTACCTACCTAGACTTTATAGAGCCTTCATTTTCTAAGACATAAGCAAAGAGGAGGAGTCACGCCGGAAATAAGAACGTCCGGACTATAGCTCAGTTGGCTAACGCGTGTTATAAAATCCTATAAACCCAACTTCGCAGGTTCAAGTCTCCTTGCCTCCCAAAAGGTAAATTATTACAAATTAAAAAAAAAAAAAAACATATCAGATATGGATGTAATGCACAAATTACGACGTAATAGATAGAGAAAAGAGAAGGAGATTGAGTGTATGTATATTTAAGAAATGGTAATAAAGAAGTAGAGGTAGTGACATCTAGTAACTAATATATTAACTTCTTGAGTAATAGTTGAATGGAAAAGTATACGTCTGTGCCCGGGTACTAGAAAAATACTAATGAACTGTGAGATAAAGTTCAAACTGTGAGGTAAAGTCTTTATCTCACTAGTGGAATAAAGTAATGTTGAATAAAAGCCTACTTTACAAACGCAAAAGTATTTAGTAAAGGCATGTTTTTCGTTATGGTCATGGATAAAAAATTATATTCCACTGTTTCTTTGTGATAATTCCGTACTCTTCAGATTGGAAACATGTAACAAATAGGTCTATTTACCAGATAACTGTTCACCATCATACTCAATATTTTTTCAGGTTCTGAAACTTCATCCACATAAAACACTAAAAAAATTTTCCATTCGTTTACCGATAAACTTTTCAAGATTACTTTACTTACTGGGGCTGCAAGATTCATCACTGTTCACCACGAACTCGCTCACAGCAAAAACAATCCAATCCCCAATCTCACAGCCAGCCTCTCTTAATTCTAATCTCCCGTCTACATCTCCAACTCCCTGGAGGTCTTCACCCCTCTAGCTTTAAAGCCACATATATTTCTATGAACTTTTCTCTTCTCCCTTTTAAACTGGTAACTCCTAACCGACTGCAGTAAAAATCTTAGTTTAAAATCGTGGCAGGCAGATCCGGTGATATTTGTGTGTGTACACTGTGAACCGTGTCGAATACCAATCCCTTCATTCACCCGTCAGTTCGACGCAATATTCAACGTCAGCTTTCCGCACCAGGGACCCGGATCCAATCCCAGAGAGGCGCGTGGAATTTCTGATGCACGATATCGGGGATTTGAAATTGATAGTCTGTATGTACTTTTCTTTTTTAATCGTTGTTTCACGATGCTGTGCCATCTGGGTTCGATGGAACTCCTGATAGCTAGACATTTTGTAAAAAGTAAATTTTGTGATGACTTGTTTCCTTGCTCATTTCTTAACAGTAGAAAATGCACATTCACATACGTAAGGGCTATTCCATATGAAATCGATCAGTAAAAAACCTCGCATTTTTTTAATACTCTTAATTTTTTTCCCTATTTATACAAGGTGCTGAGGAGAGTGCATTTTCAAAAATATACTATCGAAAGTCAAACGGTTTTCGTACTATTGAGCGACAAATTTAACGTATTTTATAAAAAAAAAAAGCCTCTTTCAGCGCTTAGAACTCTGGAACCGTTTACTGCAGAATATTGAACGGGAGCTCATTTTGAAGCTGACATTCAGTATGTTATGATAAGAAGTAATCCTTATTTTTATATTATACAGAGAGACAGATAATCGGATTTTACTTACTTTCAGGCTTTTTGCCCATTTGTAAAAATATAAAAAGTATTGAGAAAAAACCTTGTATTATTAAGAGGGATTCGGCATTGTTTGCTTAGTGGCTCGGCAATAAGTTTCGAGGGTATTAAATAAATTATTTTCACACGCCTAGACTTGAACGGCGCAGTACAGCACGCACTGGCCGAGAGCTGAAGATAAGCGAGCGTTGGGCGTCATTTTACTGCTGTGGTTATGAAAACTTGTGATAAAGCTAGCCCAGCTATGCGCTACTAGACGAAACATCACGTGTTTATGTCTCCAGGCCTTGCTTGTCTCGGCTAGGTCCCGCCTCACAGTCAGCTGGTTAGTTCACGCGCGTACTATTTATTTTCTTTATTTGATTTTTCAATACTTTCTTATTAACGTTGCACCAGTAAAAAATACGTGTTTATTTGTACTTTCAATGCGGAATCTAACCACATATTTTAAAAATATTTTTTTTCATGGGCAAAGGCGTCTTAATGAAGAAAAATCTAAATTTATGCATTTCCATAAAAAGTAAGAAAAACTGTTTACATGTATATATAATCTTTAATTTCTCAGCATCAAAATAAACCATGATTTTGATCATTGGCTGAAAGGGTTTCGGAGCTACAACAGTTGAATGTTGCTAATTTTATGAAAATACGATAAATTAAAATATTTTAAATTTAAACACTATGACGTTCTGATGCCCCAAACTTTCCACAAAGCATTGTATCACAGTTGTCAACGAAAAGAAAAAGTTTCGTTGTATTAAAAATTGCAAGGTTAATTTTCTCTATATTTCGGTCGATTTGAGATGGAATAGCCCGTATGTACCAACAAATATTTACTGAAATCACTACTGCAGCTTGACACTAAACACTAGACTGCATTGCCACTAATGAAAGAAGTAGAGTATGCTTGTCCAGTTTAATTGTATTAAAATTATCGACAAACCTATTAAAGATGGAATACAGTCCTATTTGTGTTGTTCTTGTTGACAAATCATCACTAGGTATCAGTCCACCGTTGTGGCTGAGGGGTTAGAGAGTCTAACTCCAAACCCAGGGTTCGATTCCCGTTCAGGACGAGTTACCTGGGTGAGGTTTTGTCGGTTTTTTTCCCTCACTTCTATGGATGAATATCAGGTAAATTTATCAGGCTTTTGGAACCCCACTTATCTTCGCCACTTCCTTTCCACCCCCATCCTTTCCTAATCATCCCGTTTCTGGTTTTTCAGATCACTCTACCGGCGGCTCCCGAAGCTGCTGACACTCTCGACCGGCCTCCGTTGAATATAGTTGAGCGACGTTGGATGGCTTCTGCAATGGCACCCGAGGCGGACCTACTCGGGGAAGGAGTTTCACCCCGGACCGACAGGGTGGCCTTTGAGAAATTTGCCGATGCAGGAATAGTGTATAGATTCTGTCGGTTGTAGGGACCGATAGTCATGTGGTTAGGGCGGTGCGCGTAGGGGATCTGTGGCATGCAACTCATTCCACATCGAGGGTTAGCGCAATAGATCTCAATAGGTCGCAGTGCTGGGCCATCCGTGCCTCCCTCAGTTAAATTCCATTCCATTCCTTTCCAAAACTAGGGGCCCACACCTCTGGAGTAACGGCTAGCGCGTCTGGCCGCGAAACCAGGTAGCCCGGGTTCGATTTCCGGTCGGGGCAAGTTACCTGGTTGAGGTTTTTTCCGGGGTTTTTCCTCAACCCAATATGAGCAAATGATGGGTAACTTTCGGTGCTGGACCCCGGACTCATTTCACCGTCATTATCAACGTCATCTCATTCAGACGCTAAATAACCTAAGATGTTGATAAAGCATCGTAAAATAACCTAATAAAATCCATCACTAGGGATAATAGATTTTAGCAACTTAAAATTAAAGCTTATCATCAGAGCTAGGAACTTGGTACCGAAACTGTTAAGTAGTGTGAGCTTGGACTATATTTCTACTGAATGAAAAGTAGTAGCGCAGCTCTAAATGTCAATGAACCAGAACGACAAACACGTACAGCCGTTATACCCATCCTTGATTCCGTCTTGGAAACCGTTAAGGGGAAAGGACGGTATTTTTTTTTAACTTTTTCCTACTTGTAAAATATTAATTTCTTGTATGTAGAGAGGTCATGGCTGTAGCACCTCAACCAAATATAAATATTTTGAAGAAAAAAATATTTGGGGCCCAGATTTGAACAAAAAAATGTACCCAGTGCAGGATTTTGCTAAAACCGATATGTCTAAGCCATTTTTAAAGGTAGATTCATCCAATTTTTTTGCAATGTACTTGCAAAAGCATGCTCTACAAACTGTCTGTAAGAGAATTTTGATATTAGTCCCTAAGTTTGTAAAATAAACAGTTAAAATTTAATAACACTTTTCTGATTTCCTTTTTTTTGCAAACAGACAGACATTTTTAAAATTAAATCAATTAACAAAATTCTGTTACAGAGAAAAGTTTCGTAATAGTCTATAGAATGTTTGTTCTAAATGTCATGATTGTATCTATAATAGTTCAGAAATTATATCCATTTTTGTCTGGCAGTGTAGCAAAGAAATGAAGTTACAGGAAACAACAATTAAAGGGGGCGTATGATTTAAAATTCATAGCGCAGGAAATTTAAAAATGGCGTCTCAACATCCGATAAGAGCACAAATACCCACTAAATGTTATACAGGGACATCATTTTATTTTTACTTCAATTTTTATTGTACCTGAGTTTTTGAATGTACTTCACTCCCACCCCTTCTACTAATGAAGTTCAACCGTCCTCCACACAGATCCAAGACCGCATATATAGTCATAGTAGCCTTACAGTCATAGTAAACAGTACGTTCCAAAAATATGTTCGCGTTTTCCAGTGACGAAAGAGCTTTCAATATTGCATCATATTTTCGCACAGGTACTGTCGTCCATTTGCCTACGTCGTATCCCGGTTCCCCCGCTTCTATTCGCCTCTCTGTAAAGGCTAGTGGCTGGGCTGTCTTAGCTCTTTTCTGAGAACATTAATTTCTCTTAGGAATTGGACGTCTACGTAATATTATGCAACTATTTAAAATAACTTAAATAAAAGAGCCTCGTTAAGTAATTAACTGTCACGTGATTTCCTCCCTTTCTACGACCCGGCGATATAACCACTTGGACGGACAGTAGATAGTATGTCTGAGTAATTTTATCTTTTCGGATCGGCCAGAAATGAAGATTGAATTTAAAGTACGTAAGGTACTCTTTTATAGAGTAAGTACAGAATTATTTCAACATGAGTTACTGATACGAAGTACGAACCTGGTAATTGGAATTACGTACAATAGTCTATAGTGCGATAATACGTGTATGTACATTAGAACTGAAGCCGGTATCGAAATGAACGGCCACCATTTCCAAAAATGTGTTTAAATATCCATATTACGATTATTTTCCAATTTAACTTCATTCTCTATAATGTACACTAATGTGCTGTAGACAGTATAATATACACTGCATAATGAATACGTCCACATGGACAGCTCAGTTCATGAGTAAAAACACTCATTGTTCATACTGTTTTTTTATTAAACAAAAACCTAATTAAAATTATCAAAGTCAAAAGCGTGATATTTCCTAGTTTACGTAAATGGATGAACTACTTTTATTCCCTCCTATGCCTAGTAAAGTGATTTGTTTGTATTTTACGTCAGTATCATCGAACTCCAGTCGTGGAAGCGGGTAGGCAAACTGTGTTTGCGGTTCTCAATCTTGATCCAAAGGTATAGTGGGGTTAATATTAAAAATGTTAGTAAAAATAAAATGATGTCCCTGTACAATGCATTCTACACATACCACAGAGTATTTTAAAAAATTGAAAATTTACTCATTTTTCACCAAAAAATACCGTCCTCGCCCCTTAAATACTTCCCACATGTCTCTACTGTTATTTGTACTGCCTAGGCAAATATGAACGGCTTAAATCAGACACCCTGTACATATCAGGCAGAACCTACATTAATGAACTACATTAATGTTCAAATAAAGTAGATAGACACTATTTTCCACAGACCAGTCTCTGTGAATTACATTATTGGCTCCCGTAGGACTCGTTTTAATTATTCTAATTAATTTCTAACATCACTTATCTGAGAGTGCCATTTACCCTTGCGGTAATAAAACCATAATCCTTTTTAATTAATCACAGTAAATGACTTCAGTAATTAACTTCTTTTAAAAATCGCTAACTTGGAGCAGAATTGTAGTTGACACAAAGTGAAATGTATGGACTTCGCGAGAACTTCCTGATGCGTCCAAAACGTTACTTAGCGAGGATTCTTCAGCACAAAAAAACAGTGGGGGTGTCAAAGCCACGTGTTTGTTTTTTTCGCAGCCAAAGAAGTCATAAATTCTCCCGAAGCAGGGTAGATAAGGTATCCGTTTAAAAAAAGAAAGTCGTGGAGGTTTTTATCTGCCACAAACTCGCTGTCAGTGGGCTGAAGTATGACGTCAGAGGCTCGGTAAATTAGTCGTAGGTACAAGTCTACCTGGGCCCCGCGTCAGACCAATTAGCAAGCGGCTTATCCGGGCGACATCTTGCGGTCTACGTAATTTATTTAGCGGTGGGTGCTGAACCTTATGAGGGAAGTCGTTGATCACCCCGCAAACTTCGTTCTCTGGTCGATTGGCTCGCCTCGGATATCGGGGCAGGGCTGCGCGGTCCAACGCGTAACTGTGACCTCTGCAAATTGGATTGCAAAACCAGTAGCGGCGTGTCCCAGTCTTTGTCACGTTGGGCCCACTTCCGCCTGGACCGGCGCACCCACTGTCTGCCACGACCGGTTCTCAAACCCTGGTTCGCAGGCCAGTGTGGATTGGAATAAAATGATGAGGATCTTAAAGAAAATTGGCATGGATTAAAAAGAGAGTAACTTTTCTTACATGAAAGAATGAGTCAAAGTCAGAATAGGAGAAGAAGTGTAAGAAAGAAGTGAAATAGGGAGAGGAGTACGTCAAGGAAGCAGTAACGGACAGTGATCGAAATCCTCGGTGAGGCCAGATGCAACTAGTTTAAGTGCCTCCGATAGGAAATGTTTGTTTATGATATTAATTATTATTGTTATTATTACTATTATTAGTCTATTCTTATTACTATTAATGAAAAAATAATAATTTCACTCACCAAATAAGCTGTTATGCTCTGAGTTTCAGTGATTGTTTCAGTGTGATGAAGCATCCCATATTATGTTTTGAAATTCCCCTTTCTTTCTTTTCTTTTTATTTTTTTTTCCTTTGACAGCAACAAACAAGGCCAACAGAAAAGTTTATTTTGCTCCCACATTACACTTAACCATTTATGTTGCCCATACCAGGATGCAATAGAAACTCACGTTTTAAGATTATGTGTCAGAAAAATTATCAGCGATGTTGTAGGTATCTCGGTAGTCTCTCTCTTTATTTAGAACTTCCTTTCTTTTGGTATTATTTCTTCTCGAAAAAGGACACTCTAACAATGAATTAACTGCACCAGCATTATTTCTCTCATTTGTTTCTGTTTATATTTTCCCAAAATACATAACAACATAGGCCCAGATTCACTACTGTACTACGAAGTACAATAGTACAACACCCTCGCTTATGTCATAAACTGAGACATAAAGGGAGAGAATCGAGTGGGTTTCTCCCTGCCAAAGAGCTGGAATTTTGTTATTTATGTCCTAGTTAGGAAGACAAGTCACCACTACTATTCCCACCCCACTCTACCCTTGAGGCCGGCCCATGGATGGGACGAGTGAAACCTGACCAGGCCAGCCGAATTGTGCCTCAGCTACAACGTTTTAAGCGTAAACTCAAAGCCCACGAAAGGACATGAAATGCATTAAGCCAGACCCGGCACGAGCGATTCTGGCCTCAGGAACAAATTGTACTGCAAAACAGGTCTATATACATCAACATTTTCAAATGCTTCTACAGCGATATATGCTTCATTGAAATAACTAATACATTATATAAAAATACAAAATTTGATTTCTGTTGAGCCAAGTGACTGAGGCCCGGCCTCACTTGCCTCAGTCAATCAGCCGCCACTGCAAGGAAGCCCTTTGTCATCTACACCAGTGATGTCAAAGCAAGCGCATTTTTCTGACCTGACGTCGTGCGCGGATATCAAGCGCTAAGTATATTGAGGGTCACATGAGAATAGTTCCTAAACAGCAAATATTGCCGTCTTGTCAGTGTTGCCAACTGTTACCAGATATCACACGATCCTACGTACTAAATGACTTATTTACTTACTGTACTTTATGTTGGAAGGTTATTCTAAATAATTCAATAATTTGTAATATATTTTCGTAGGCAAACTATACGAGAAAGGGATCAACATGTCAAGTATTTTGTCTGGCAATACGAAAGTCATTAGTTTGACTAAACAATTGACTCACGAAACCTAACCTAAAATGTATTTTGTTTGACTACATGAAATTTTTACTCCTAACTCCGAAAACTTTCCAGACTATATAGTCTTGAATTATAACTACAACGCAATACATAAAATAACTATTATGCATTAATATTAATACTGGTATAAATTAATTAAATTTTATGTTCAATTTTCACTAGCTTCCAGTGACCGGCTCAGAAATCTAGCACAATTTTAGCTTCATTGAACTCCAGTACCGGCAAATATTGTTGATATTTGTCTCAGCTGCCAACATACCAGTTACAAAATCACTACCATTTGTAGTATTTGTCAGTATCGAAATTCGAAACGAGGTTGGCAAAAGAAAATTCAACCTGCAAACTAGAAAATCTCCACAATCCATTAGCATATGTAGTAATGGGGGAATGGTTAGGTTTCACCCTTAGGGTTTGAAGTAAGCTGACCCGGACTATATGGAAGGAGCATAGATTATGTATATGAGTAAGGAGCCTGTTGGATTAAGAAAACAGTGGTGCACAAACTTCAAACGGAACGTGAAATTTGATGTCGTTATTTTATATGGCTATCGCTGTTTGATATTAAGCTATATTGTCTGTAAAACAAAGTACTAACACCAGTTTATTAATATTGCAGTTAATAACATAATAAAGAGTTAAGAAGGAATATTCACTTAAATTCCATAGTAGTATAATATTATACTGTATTAAGTGGATGAAACACATCATTCATAAAGAAAGTGATATTCCAAAGAAAGAGATTGAGTATGACATGGTAAGTTGGAATTGCTATTGATGGTATCTTTAGCCTTATAAAAGTAATCAATAAACTAATCAAAATAATATTGTAGTACAGAGCAAAGTTACCTAGGTATATGTTTCAACTGTAACTAATATTACATAACAAAACCCTTATCGCATTATGCTTTTAAGACGATATTGGTGCGCAACTTCCTAACATCAGAATATTAAATTATTTCCTCTAAATCTGCTCAAGCTATAGAGCTCACGTTTTACCAACACATGGACATATATTTTTGTTTATGATGTAACAGTAGTTGCTTTGTTAATTCATTTTCTTACAAACATTTTCCATGCGAATATTTTCAAAATTTTCAATACGTATCTCCAGTAATATATATTTACGATATATTAGATTTACGAAAACATTGTTTCAGTACCTGTAAGGCTACTAAATAAACACATCTTAAAATTTCATCTTTCTGTAAAAAGTTGAGAAAATACTGCTTTTGAATAAAAAGGAAACTCGTGAAAAATGATCGTTAAAATTGAAACTTAAATTCTTATAATGCACTTATAATTTTCAGAGAAATCTCAAAATTAACATGGGTACAGTTTTAATAAGTTCTCTTCTCTTTATCCATTGAATCAGTGCTGGCCATCCCTGTATATAGCTTGACCAAGCGGCATATACCACCTCTTTCGTCTGTCTCTTTCCTTTCCGCTGTAAAGCGCTCAGGCTCTCCTGGGCTCTAAAGCGCGCGCTTGCCCATATGAGCATCAGTTGACATAACTGATCTACACTGTTCAACATCTACTTGGAGGATTTAGTGAAGAACTGTTGTTAGAACATGGGAGGAGTGATAGTAGGAGGAAGAAGAATAAAATGCATAAGATTTGCTGATGATATGGCGTTGTTAGCAGTCACTGGTTGAGAAGAAACTGCCTTCTAAAGGGTGCACTGGAAGGAATGGTGAACGAGAGAAGAGTTCAGGCGTTGCGTACCCAGGCTTTGAGCAGGTAACCTCCACTCCGTGCGTCTCCAGTCGAAAAATCCCAGACCTGACCGGGACTCGAACCCGGGTCACCTGCGTGACAGACGATACTATTTGGATAGTTACAGCCCACAATTTAAGCCTCGCAACAACCATTAAAAAAACAGCAGAAATAGAGCTTGCAACTCGATGTTGGTAAAACCCAAAGCATTCTGATTAAAAAAACACACCGCTTCCCCTCCCCTCTGTGAAAAAATAGACTCCTACGTCACTATCATCATAAAATTTCAATTCCTTACCAACGGCATTTGACATACCTGGGAGTTATATTTAAACTGACGCATGACATTTATCAAATTTGAAACAGAATATCATTTTATTTTAAATTTTCTAACAGGATTAAGACCGTAGGGCCTTCTCTTCCGTCATACCAGATGACACATACAAAAACAACAAACACGAAAATTGACAAAAATAATACACATTGCATTAAAGTCCAGTAGAGGGTCAACAGGATCAAATAACATTAAGAGCACTTATTAAGCTTGCTTACAAATGGCTTTTAAAGAATCCGGAGGTTCATTGCCGCCCTCATATAAGCTCGCCATAGGTTCCTATTCTGAGCAAGATTCATCCAGTCCCTAGCATCATATCCCACCTCCCTCAAATTAATTTTAATATTATACTCACATCCATATCCCGGCCTTCCGAAAGATATTTTTCGCTTTGGTATACCAACTAACACTCTATATGCATTTCTGGATTCACCCATACATGCTACATGCTCTGCCTATTTGAAACTTCTGGATTTACGGTTACTAATTATGTTAGGTGAAGAATACAATGCGTGCAGTTCTGCGTTGTGTAACTTTCTCCACTCCCCTGTAACTTCATCCCTCTTAGCCCCAAATATTTTTCTAAGCACCTTATTCTCGAAGACTCTTAACCTCTGTTCCTCTCTAAAAGTGAGAGACCAAGTTTCACAATCATACAGAAAAACCGGTAATATAACTGTTTTATAAAGTCTAACTTCAGTTTTTTTGAGAGCAGACTGGATGACAAAAGTTTCTCAACCGAAAAATAACAGGCATTTCCCATATTTATTCCGTATTTAATTTCCTCCCGAGTATCATTTATATTTGTTACTCTTGCTCCAAGATATTTTAATTTTTCCACCTCTTCGAAAGATAAATCTCCAATTTTTATGTTTCCATTTCGTACAATATTCTAGTCACGAGACATAATCATATACTTAGTCTTTTCGGGATTTAGTTCCAAAACTATCGCTTTACTTGCTTCAAGTAGAATTTCCGTGTTTTCCCTAATCGTTTGTGGATTTTCTCCTAACATATTCACGACATCCGCATAGACAAGAAGCTGTTGTAACCCGTTCAATTCCAAACCCTCTCTGTTATCCTGGACTTTCCTAATGGCATACTCTAGAGCGAAGTTAAAAAGTAAAGGTGATAGTGCATCTCTTGCTTTAGCCCACAGTGAATTGGAAACGCATCTGACAGAAACTGGCCTATAAGGACTCTGCTGTACTTTAATTAATCTAACTAGTTTCTTGGGAATACCAAATTCAATAAGAATATTATATAAAACGTCTCTCTTAACAGAGTCATATGCCTTTTTGAAATCTATGAATAATTGATGTACTGTACCCTTATACTCACATTTTTTCTTCAATATCTGTCAAATACAAAAAAAAAAAAATCTGATCAATATTCGATCTATTACGCCTAAAACCACACTGATGTTCCCCAATATAGTATTATAAAGCTAAATGTAAAAAATAATCCTTCCACTTTAGTGGGATCTTGATTTTGCAGTATTTCTGAAAGCTCTTCAATTTTTTTTTGGGGGCCTACGGCGACCCATAACCCATAGGTTAAGAACCCGTGATTTATACTACGCCTATGCATTCATTCCCTTCTGTTCATAGAGGACATACCTCATACTGTATTACTCTAGTCACTTTCTATTTTAACGACGACATATCGACTTCTAAACTTGTCCCTTTGGCTCGAGCTGAAACGTGCTGAGTTAATAGATTAATTGAATGATTGAGCGTTTGGTAATTTCTTAATAGCGACTTGTAGCGATTCGTGACTTGTTACAGAGGCAGCGATCACAACCCGGTTGATAGAAGATAAAAAAAATCTCACCGGGACCAGAATAAATGATTTCATACATAATGACTCACCGCTCTACAGTTTAACATATTATGAGTTGACTCTGCAATTAGTTCTCAAACAGTGGTCCGATTATTGAATCCAAATTGGAGTCAGCGAAGTTAATTGGGTAATTAAGTATCTGATTGGCTCGTAATTGTCCATCGAGTCGAGGGCGACTACATCATTGGTTTTAACGCCACTGTTGAATCTCTGACATAAAGAGAAAGTTCAAAATCCATACTGATGGACTGTTAATTGATTATTCTGCCATGCAAGTTCTATTGTCGAGGTCATAGGCTTGTATCACAGCTGCTGTGACCACGTTATTAAAGGGTATATCATATGCTGCAGCCTCTCGTAATCTGATTTCCTCTTTTCACGGTTTCGTTGTTAGTGTAGTTTAAATTGCCATTCATTAAAATGTACCTCATTATCATCCGCCCACGTGATAGGAGCGCTGGGGATGTTCTATCCATATTTAAATAAGGATTGCAAACCGCCATTAGACTTTCACTATTAACGTTAACTCCCCGGCCATGTGATCGATATGGCTCATTGTCATCGCTTAAAATCACAGAACAAACACATGACAAAAAATAGGGTATGGCTATGTAGTGGATACGCCCGTGGGTTTTACGTGAATACATCTGGCGTAAATCGATAGATCTAGACGAGATCTTTCGTTTGGATCCAAAATCAGCGCGATAGAACATTGGAGTCGCGAGATATAGTGCCCGAAACTTTCCAGCATTTATTTTCAGCATTTTAGACCTTTCCGATACTGTCCTATTAAAAGGATAGTTGTCAATGTTTCAAATTACCCTGTCTACAGTTAACGCATTTGCTTTTTTCACAGGTGTCACTATTACTGGTCTGAATTAGAGGCTTGCTAGGTGTGGTAAGACTGGTAACGAGAGTTCTGGTCATCGTTGAGTTTGAGATGTGGACGTGAGAATTGTTCGTTTATTTCAGCTATGGCATCCGAGACGCAAATCAGATAAGAATGTTAAATATTTTTGTGCGAGATCGTGCGTATTTGCTTGTTTTCCGCACAGAACCAATACGCGGTAAGTCTGAAATACCACATTCAGTATTCCCAACGTAACACACATAACAATTTCCCTCTTCTTACCGCTTAAGCGCGACATTCATTTTACTGCTTTAGGCTTTTAACATATTATTTTTAGAGACGTTCAATATAGTAATAATTATAAATTGGAAACTTAACACTGCAATTTCACCTAAATTGCAATGTTAATTATTGTTTTTAAATATTTGCAAAAATTAAGTAAAGTCTACTACTCCACGAAACTTATTGCATTCCTGATACAAGTAACATTAAGGAAGCCGTGAAAAAATCAACGAGATTCCAGATGCCGATGTTATTACTGCAATATGTTATATAAATAATATTGTTAAAATATTAAAATGAAAAATAAATCATTACGTAACCTTACCGTTTGTTTTAAGTTCGCATTTATAAACTGGGGGAAAAAAAAGACAGACGTATATCACGGCCTGCTGGAGTATAGTAAACACAGAAAACATTTTAAAGTAACAATGTTGAAGAAAGATATTTTGGTGTTCCGAAGTTGGCGTCATTAAACAGAAACCAACATGGAGATTTCATTGCAACTAATTAGAAATTCCTCTTTCAGGTATGTAATAAACGATCTTGGCACAAAATAATGTACGATACACGAGCGGTATGTTTTCTTTCAATTCTCGGAAATTAAAAAAGCTCAACTACGTTTCGCTTTTTCAATCTTTTCCTCGAACATGAAAACGTCAACATACCGCTCTTGTAACGTATATTACTATTACAGTTCAGAATTATTTTACAAATTGTTGTAGATCAAATGGCTCCTAATAAACATAAATATAACGTGAAACCACAATGCGTTCAAAATATATATTCATTGCGACATGACAATGACGAAAACTTATGCGTCCTTTTAGGACATTAGGCATATCCCCTTATATTTTGAAATTGTTTCGCTTTTTCAATTTTGGTGGATTTTCCCTGCTTGAAATGCTATCTACGTTTGAAAATTATGCTACGGGCGAAATTTCATCCCAAATACAGACACATCACTACAATGCAGCTTACAAATGCCACACAGAGTTCGTGTGCACTCAAAATTGGGTTTCTGGCGTCTTGTCAGCCCACTGAGGTGTGTGGATATGAAGGGAAAAGTTGAGACAGTGTCGGGTGTAGTTGCTGGGTAGCTAGTCGGCAGAGCGTTGGTGCGCTAGGCCAAAGGTCCCGGGATCGATACCCGGCTCCGGAACAATTTTTCCTTTGAAATTATTCAAATCTGCTTCACAGGGAGATATACCTGAAAGGCAGATTTGCAAAGCAAGATCTGTTTACAAGTGCAGGACTGGTGAGGTATTGAAGGGACGTAAGTTTCTATTGTTTTCCATTTAGTATTTTTGGAAGAGGTCTTATTTTCTATCTAAATTGTCATTGTCATAACAATGTAAATTTTAGAAAATGAACTGAAACCTGTCTTTCGACAATGCCACAGCAATTGCTTCATTATATGTATCGTCACTTCTCTCCCAATATAACCTCCTCCTCGAAACTTCAACCCTCTTTTCACCTATAACTTATTTTTACGTATAAATAGCAGTACGGTACTATTCAATGACGAAAGCATTCCAGAGTTAAAACGAATTTAGCCACAATCCATTATTCTTCAGAATAATATTAGTAATAATAATAAAGAAACTATAATAAAATAACAACGTAATAATTTGTTAATAATAATAATAATAATAATAATAATAATAATAATAATAATAATAATAATAATAATAATAATTGTAAATTACAACAATTACATTGTTTCCTTTCATGTAGGCCTAAGCATAGTATACAATTATTCCTCAAAATGTATGCTCATATGCCTACTGTCCTTTTTAAAGGACACCTGTTTCTAGCTCAACCAGTTACAACTAGAATGTTTCGTCACCATACAAATTCAGTTATATATTCCATTAAATGAGATTTGAAAAATACACAAAAATTGCAAAAAAATATTTCAGACATATCTGGGTTAACTCTTATATACAATGACTGTATTGTCTTGATTATACAGGGACATCATTTTATTTTTACTAACATTTTTAATATTAACCAGGCTATACCTTTAGAGAACCGGAAAACCCGTTCGCTACCCCCTTCCACAACTGGAGTTCGATGATACTGGCGTAAAACACAAACAAATCACTTTACTAGGTATAGGAGGGAAGAAAAGTACTTCATCCATTTACGTAAACTAGGAAATATCGCGATTTTGAGTTCGATAATTTTCATTAGGATTTTTATTTAATCAAAATGCAGTACTGTATTAAGAATAAGTGTTTTTACTCAAGAACTGAGCTATCCATGCGAACGTATTCATTATGCACTGTATATTATACTGTCTACAGCACATTAGCGTACAATATAGAGAATAATGAAGTTCAATTGAAAAATAATCATAATATGGATATTTAAACACATTTTTGAAGATGGTAGCCATTCATTTCGATAGCCTACAGACTTCGGTTCTTTTGTGCATATTATCGCACTATAGACTATTGCATCTAATTCCAATTACCAGTTTCGTCCTTCGTACTAGTAACTCATGTCGAAATAATTCTGTACCTACTCTATAAAAGAGTACCTTATGTAATGTAAATTCAATCTTCACTTCTGCCCGTCTCGCATAGATAAAATTACTCAGACATGTTATCTACTGTCCGTCCAAGTGGTTATTCCGCAGGATCGTAGAAAGGAGGGAAATCACGTGACAGTTAATTACTTAACGAGGCCCTTCTATTTGTTGTAATATTACGTAAACGTCCAATTCCTAAGAGAAATTAATGTTTTCAGAAAAGAGCTAAGACAGCCCTGCTTTTACAGAGGGCCGTGCAGAAGCAGGTGGGGGAAATCGGGATGCGACGTAGGCAAATGGACAGTACCTGTGCGAAAATATGATTCAATATTAAAAGTTCTTTCGTCACTGGAAAACGCGAACATATTTCTGGAACGTACTATACTCAGTAACTCAGTGCTGTTTACTATAAGCGGCCTTGATTCTGTCTGGAAAACAGTTGAAACTTCATTAGTAGAAGGGGTGGGAGTGAAGTACATTCAAAAACTCAGGTACAATAAAAATTGAAGTAAAAATAAAATGATGTCTCTGTATAACACGCAATAATCGTATACAAAACACGGAACGTGCTTGCTTAGGCATGTGTCAAATTCGCTTTCGCTGCCTGTACTTGAAACGCCGACTACATTCTGACCGGAGTCTTATGTTCATCTCAGACTAATACAAATATTCCGATGTCACGGCCCTAAACATAACATTGCAACTGTGGTGATATTCTTGTTTACAAATCAGGGTCTCTGTTATGTCTCTATTGTGGTGATGTTAGCGTGTGTTGGACGGAAGATAATTGGCAATGACATTCACATTTACTCGAACAGTAAATAATAATAATAATAATAATAATAATGATTTATTTACCTGGCAGAGTTAAGGCCATACGGCCTTTTCTAACACTCAACCAGGAGTAAAACTGCGTTACAAAAAAAAAACACTACAAATTTACAAAGAACACTACAATTTTACACACAAAACTGAATACGATAATAATAATAAAATGTAAACAACAAGTAAGTAGAAATCAGACATAATATATAACATACAGAAAGAAAGAAAAAAGCATACTAAAATGTGAACAGCAGGTCAAAATAAATGAGACGTACAAAGTATAAAAAAATAAGACAATTATTGATAATAATAATAATAATAATAATAATAATAATAAATAAGAATAGTAATAATAATAATAATAATAATAATAATAATAATAATAATAATAATAATAGTAGTAATAAAATAGTGCAGTACAAAGCATACAATGAATACAATATTTTTAAGTACACACAGTAAGGAAAATTATGATTATATATAGCTCAACTTATCACATTAGAGATATACCATTATCGGAAAATATGAAAACAAAAATATAAAATAAGTTAAATATCACTAGAGCATAAAAAAATGTGAATACGTAGAAACATGCAATATTAGACTTTATTTTATTTTTTATTTTAGTTGGTTAATTAACGACGTTGTATCAACTACTAGGTTATTTAGCGTCGATGAAATTGGTGATAGCGAGATGATATTTGGCGAGATGAGGCCGAGGATTCGCCATAGATTACCTGGCATTCACATTACGGTTGGGGAAATCCTCGGAAAAAACCCAACCAGGTAATCAGCCCAAGCGGGCATCGAACCCGCGCCCGAACGCAACTTCAGACCGGCAGGCAAGCGCCTTAACCGACTGAGCCACGCCGGTGGCCAATATTAGACTACTATCAATCCTAAAAACAAAAATAGAAGAAAAAACGAAATTTCACTACACATCCTATTTACTAGACCGAGATGTACTGTATGTACAGTCTGTATTATTTTGGCAGTATATATCGTTTATACCTGTATATATATTTTAACCAATGGCGGATACTTCACTTTTCGTCATTCACTCATATGAAGCCAGAGTCGTTGATCGGTGAGCGTCATAGGAGGCTGGTCTAACTACACCCACGAGAGATGATAATTTGGATTTGTTGGGATTCCACAGGAAAACCGGAGCTCCCAGAGAAAACCCCAGTGCAACCTGAACCACGGGCTTGCCCAACACTAGTTATAAATCAGGTGTATACCGAGGATCGAACCCGTGTCACAGGATTGTAAATCCAGCGTTTTAGCCATTAGACAACCTTGGCGGCTTTCAAGTGAAATATAATAATGAACTTTCATCCGTTCTTCACAAAATATCAGGCAGTGTATTAGGACCTGTTTTCTCAGATTTCAAGAGAGAAATTAGTTTCTTATTCAATTCGCTGTTCTTGTACGTTGTCTGGTGAAGTGCCCAAGATCAACAGTCTTCTGAATTGCTTGTATGATTTTTCCAATATTATTTTCTATCAATTTCAAAAACTAAAATGCAATGACGTTAATAAAAACAATTATTATGACTCGAAAACAATATTTTCCGTCACTATGGAAATATACTCGTAGTTCATCTGCTGGTTGATTTGAGTTTTGTAGCAATGTGACATTAAAAACAATTTTATTGTGTTTTTTTAAATTATGATATAGTATAAAAACAATATATAATACACTGTTGAAAGTATCATTGCAATCCTCGTGTGAAATGTAACCATCGGTATGCCTCTGGTACTACCAGTCACATTCGGATGTGAAATGAATTTCTTTCAACTCTAGTGTTACCAATATACTACGAGTTTGCTTAAATTAAAATAGCCTCGAACGAAAAATCTGCCGTATTTGAATTTGATGAACAGTACTGGCTAGGGAAAACGTTTTTACTGTTATGAAACTTGTTAATTAAAAATTGTTTTAATATGGAAAAGTACTCCACCTTGTATTCTTAATAGAGATTCCAATAAGTAAGATAGCAGTTTTTTCTCCCTCGAGAACGTTTAATAACAGCGAGTTGAAATTATATGCGAAAAAAGTAAGAAGTGACTATCAACTACTTCTCCATATAATGTAGAAATTTATTGATGTACTTAATCTTTCTCAATTAATCACTTCATTCTAATCAGCACTATAAAAGTGCGTGTCCAGACCCATTAACTAGCACTGCACCTCCCGATGGGTGTGAAAAACGTTTCTTTGTGGCACTGGACAAATTGAAATATTAGACCAGAACTCGTAAATTTCATTCTCGACTCCACTCCATATACAGAGCAGTTTACTGAAGAATGGTTACACTGGAATCATTACTACATTCCCGTAAATATCTGATAGCGTATTCAGGCTAAAATAAAATCGACAAAGCTATTACCATGGTAACGAAACAAAAAAAGAAACGATATCAAGCAAACTCTGCCCCGTATTGAATACAGATGTCTTTATTTCTAGTAAATGTAGCTTTTCTTTGTAGTTTTGCTAATTTTATTTTAGAACTAATTTTTTTATAGAGGTTCTGTAATATTTTTATAAAGGGACCCAAATAAGCATTATGATAAACTCTGGAGACATTAAATCCGAATATATCAGCATGGGTGTCCGACAGGGCTGTTGTATGTCACCTATATTGTTTAATTTGTATATTGACGACGCCATTAGAGTATGGAAGAGAAAATTATTACAGTTGGGTTTTGACAATGACATAAACAGTGATAACTTTGTCCTTACACTTATGTTTGCTGATGATCAAGTAATTGTCTCAAATTCTGAAAATACACTCCAACGAGCTCTGTTTGAATTGCAGAAAATAATAGAGGCGTATAACTTTGAAATTTCAACTGATAAAACAGAATCTATGGCATTCCAAGGTCCAACGCAAATCCGCTGTAAGTTTGTTATTAATAATAAATTGATTAATCAAGTAAACCAGTTCAAATTCCTTGGTTACACAATATCGCCTTTTGAAGAAGCGGATGTCAAATAAAAAACGGAAATATTCAACCGAATGTGTGGTACAATAACTAGAACTTTAAAAAACAAGGCAAGGAAGGAAACAATGTTGAAGTTTTATAAGACAATGGCAGTACCAGCGGGTTTATATGGAGCAGAATCGTGGGTCCTCACCAATAGAGATAAAAGTAGAATTCAAGCTTCAGAAATGCTGTTACTTCGCTCAGTGATGGGTGTAACAAGGAGGGACAGAATACGAAACGAAGAAATCAGGCAATCACTGAATATCTACAACTTAAACAACAAAATTGTGGAATATAGACAGAATTGGAGATCCTATGTAGAACGAATGAGTGATGAAAGACTGCCTAAATTAATCTTCGGGTATCAACCTAAGGGCTTCCGTAGTATTGGTAGACCAAGAAAACGATGGCAAGACCAAGAGTAAACATGTATGAATGAAGTTCGCAACAGGTCGAGAGGCCTAAAGCATGATGATGATGATGATGATGATGATGATGAACTAATTTCTTTTAATAATCTGATAGAGTTGAAATATAAATGACATTCGAGACGAAATTAAACGCAGAATAAATATGGGAAATGCCGCGGGATTCACAGTGCCCATACACTAAAGTGCTGATCTTGTCTCATATCTCTGCCTATGTGTAACGTCATAGTTTATGGAGAGGGGAAGAGAGATAGCAAAAGATTGTAGTCTACTAATCTGAGAGAAAGATATATCTAATTACTCAGCTTTCACTCAACCAAGCAGTGGCCAGAAGAATGGAATGAAGGCAACCAGATATATTTTGTTTTGCTTTGTAGCACTCTGACGTCCACGATCAAGATAAACCACTTGAAAATCAATGGTCAGTCACCGGCAGTGATATAATAAAACATTAGTAATCAGTTCAATCAAGTCACGCTCACGAGCGTGGTGCTATAGAGAGACGACTCACACAATCATACATTACGAAATACATTCACGTTGTGTTTATTATATTTTATATATTTGAAATTAATTGTTTAAAATTTAATTTTGAAAATTAAAGAAACTTGTATATAAAAGAATAAATAACATTTACTTGTTTATAGCGACATTATTTAAAAAATGCACTTACATAAAAATGTAAAAATATTATGTGATTCCATTTGGAATAGAATTTCATGTAAACGTATGGGTTTATTGTTACAATTTCACATAAACGTATGGTTTATTGTTAAAATTTCATATAAACGTATGGTTTATTGCTATTGCTAAAATTTCATATAAACGTATGGTTTATTGTTAAAATTTCATATAAACGTATGGTTTATTGCTATTGCTAAAATTTCATATAAACGTATGGTTTATTGTTAAAATTTCATATAAACGTATAGCTTATTGTTAAAATTTCATATAAACGTATGGTTTATTGTTAAAATTTCATATAAACGTATAGCTTATTGTTAAAATTTCATATAAACGTATGGTTTATTGTTAAAATTTCATATAAACGTATAGCTTATTGTTAAAATTTCATATAAACGTATGGTTTATTGTTAAAATTTCATATAAACGTATAGCTTATTGTTAAAATTTCATATAAACGTATAGCTTATTGTTAAAATTTCATATAAACGTATGGTTTATTGTTAAAATTTCATATAAACGTATAGCTTATTGTTAAAATTTCATATAAACGTATGGTTTATTGTTAAAATTTCATATAAACGTATAGCTTATTGTTAAAATTTCATATAAACATATGGTTTATTGTTAAAATTTCATATAAACGTATAGCTTATTGTTAAAATTTCATATAAACGTATGGTTTATTGTTAAAATTTCGTATAAACGTATAGCTTATTGTTAAAATTTCATATAAACGTATAGCTTATTGTTAAAATTTCATATAAACGTATGGTTTATTGTTAAAATTTCATATAAACGTATGGTTTATTGTTAAAATTTCATATAAACGTATGGTTTATTGTTAAAATTTCATATAAACGTATAGCTTATTGTTAAAATTTCATATAAACGTATGGTTTATTGTTAAAATTTCATATAAACGTATAGCTTATTGTTAAAATTTCATATAAACGTATAGCTTATTGTTAAAATTTCATATAAACGTATAGCTTATTGTTAAAATTTCATATAAACGTATAGCTTATTGTTAAAATTTCATATAAACGTATGGTTTATTGTTAAAATTTCATATAAACGTATAGCTTATTGTTAAAATTTCATATAAACGTATGGTTTATTGTTAAAATTTCATATAAACGTATAGCTTATTGTTAAAATTTCATATAAACGTATGGTTTATTGTTAAAATTTCATATAAACGTATAGCTTATTGTTAAAATTTCATATAAACGTATGGTTTATTGTTAAAATTTCGTATAAACGTATAGCTTATTGTTAAAATTTCATATAAACGTATGGTTTATTGTTAAAGTTTCATATAAGCGTATGGTTTATTGTTAAAGTTTCATATAAACGTATGGTTTATTGTTAAAGTTTCATATAAACGTATGGTTTATTGTTAAAGTTTCATATAAACGTATGGTTTATTGTTAAAATTTCATATAAACGTATAGCTTATTGTTAAAATTTCATATAAAATAAACATATGGCTTATTGTTAATCTTATTTGCAGTCATTTGTTTACAAGTAGAAAAAAATTATATAAAAATCTGTTCCCTGATTTTAAGCATAATATTGTGTTTGAAAGTGTAGGAAAACGTGAAATATGAACTACAGCTTTACTGTGGTCTTCTAACTCAATATATTCCCTATATTATATTAATATGGGCCTACTAGATTCATGAGTTAATGCGATATATTATCTTTAATTTATTAAATGAATTGTATTCCTATCGTTACTGAGTTGTAATTCATACGTGTTTTTAGAATCGAAATGCTCTCTTTTTCAACATGTAGCTAAATACAGACTGTATTAAAATCAATTAATGAATTGAAAGTAGAATTTTAGAGAAAAAACCTTTTCATAACATTTTATAGCCTCCTGTTCTGCGAACAGAATTAAACTGTAGCAATCAAACAAATGGCATGGATTACATTTTCACGTTGCAAATAAATAATGAAAAGTGAACCAAGTGTTGTTAAAAAGTCACTAAAGTAATCTCTATTAAAATGTACCGGGACATCATTTTATTTTTACTAACATTTCTAATAGTAACCTAGCTATACCTTTGGATTAACGGTTGAAAACCGGAAATACTGTTTGCTACCCCCTTCCACGAACGGAGTTTGATGATACTGGCGTAAAATACAAACAGATCACTTTACTAGGTATAGGAGGGAAGAAAAGTAGTTTATTCATTTACGTAAACTAGAAATATCACGATTTTGAGTTTGATAATTTTCATCAAGTTTTTCTTTAATCAAAATACAGTACAGTATTAACAATAAGTGTTTTTACTCACGAACTGAGCTGTCCATGGGAACTCTCCCAAATATCCCAGATAGCTCCAGAATCACATCAGATGTTGCAAGTATCCTAGCAACTGGCCCGGGTGTTGGATCGGAAGAAGAGGTCCGATTACTAAGTGATCGACGAGCCCTGAATTCTCTTGTTCTCTTATTTCAAATTCTGCGCACCGCTATTCCAATCTATTTGGCTTCTCGTTTTCAAAATTTATCCGCATATCATCAGCTAAGTACAAGATCTCATCATAACAATTTACTCATTATACCCTACCACAAGACATCTTTATATTCTTAATCTTATACAGTTTCAGTTGCTAGAAATTGGAACCCGCTTCCGAGTGATGTAAGGGGTTGTTGGACAATAACTTCATTTAGGTCAAAATTACATAAATTCTTACTTAACAGATTAATTGCTGATTAATATTTGTTACTTATAATGAAACTAGCATCTGTCCATTCTTATTATTATCATTAATCTCTGTAAATATATTTACAAAACCTCTAATGGAAATTACATTAATTATTTTAGATTTATACACATATATATTTTTTTTTCTCCCTGTAACATAGTTCTAGTGCTAGGTAACTTTCGGTGCTGGAACCCGGACTCATTTCACCGGCATTATCACTTTTTCATTTCATTCAGACGCTATATAACCTAGATGTTGATACATCGTCGTAAAATAACCCAATAAAAAAATAAAAAACATGGTTCTAGTAAGCTTATATTAAATTAATTTTCATCATTTTACTAGCTATCTCAAATATTAAATTAATTATAATTGATTGAATTAAATTAGCTCATGAATTAAGTTACTACTATACCTTATAGGTTTATCTCAATTTAAATAAATATGTAGTCTACGAGTCGTTAAAACTGAAGAATATTGCTGGAAAGCCTTTTAAGTGTAGTGTAAATATTTGTAATTTAAATATGTATTGTATTGATTAAGACTGGTTGAGTGGAAGAGAAGGCCTTATGGCCTTAACTCTGCCAGCGAAAATAAAACATTATTATTATTATTATTATTACATGGCCAGCCCGTTCCCCCGATTTGACGCCTCTCGATTACTTCTTTTGGGGTCACATGAGGAGCCTCGTTTATGAGACACTGGTAGACGACCCGGAAACGTTAGGAAATGTCTTAATTTATCAGCATTTATGAAATTTGGTTCAATTTTTGTTGATGACTGTGTGTTGCGGAAACTAAACATTCCGTAAGAAAGAACGAGGTGAAATCTGGCTTACTAAATCACTGCTCCATTTTCGGAACCGTTCAAAATAAACTCTGTATTTTCCCAGATTATTTATTTTTTTTTGGACCGAATTAGGATCACGAGCCCTAGCTTGAGTGGGATTTGCAGAATGTCGTAAAGTGGTTATGTTTCATGCCTCCACAGTTTTTTTTTACAGCAAAACAGACTCCATGTAGTTGGTAATGACCTCACCGGGCTGTTAGCGAGTTAATGTGTAGCGTTCTGCCTACTTCTAGGGTAATCGCATGAATGCGCATAAATATACCTGGAATGTTAAAAAAAAAAAAAAAGTCTTTCCAAGTTACGGCGTCAGTTAAGTACAGACGTAAATGATAACCCTGCAGCAGGAATAGGGGACAGATGCAGGCTTAAATCGACCATAAAGGCATTTTACAAGTAGCAGAGGGCTTTAATTGGGTAGGAAATAAAGTTTAAAACGCGAGATAGAATATGACACAAGAGAAGGATGGAAAAAGGTCAAACGTTACATTAATTATTAAAAGATATTTTCCGACGCTGCCAGAGACATTAAAATAATAACTGAATTTCAAAAGCAGGGTCGTTTCGTGGATTAAGCGTTACTACATGTGTTAAAAATTAAGTACTTCCGTCCTTCTTTTACTTATTACGCAGTTAACGATGCTTTACAAACGCTATTGCCCCGTTATACATACAATGGGGAACATCGTCTGTTGTTGGAAACCAGCTGTATTTATTAAACTGTTTTTATAAAGAGTTACATTTCACTTACATCAGGATTTAATAATAATAATAATAATAATAATAATAATAATAATAATAATAATAATAATAATAATAATAATAATAATAATGTTTTATTTTCGCTGGCAGAGTTAAGGCCATAAGGCCTTCTCTTCCACTCAACCAGCCTTAATCAATACAATACATAAATTTAAATTACAAATATTTTCACTACACTTAAAAGGTTCTCCAGCAATAATCTTCACTACACATTTATTTAAATTTAGATAAATCTATAAGGTAAAGTAGTAACTTAATTTATGAGCTAATTTAATTCAATGAATTATAATTAATTTAATATTTGAGATAGCTAGTAAAATGATGAAAATTAATTTAATATAAGCTTACTAGGACTATGTTACAGGAGAATATATATATTTCTATTTCTATAATGAGAATATTAATGTAATTGTCATTAGAGGTTTTGTAAATCTATTTAGAGAAATTAAAGATAATAATAATAATAATAATAATAATAATAATAATAATAATGGACAGATGTTAGTTTCATTATAAGTAACAAATATTAATCAGCAATTCATCTGTTAAGTAAGAATTTATGTAATTTTGACCTAAATGAAGCTATTGTCCAACAACCCCTTATATCACTCGGAAGCGAGTTCCAATTTCTAGCAACTGAAACTGTATAAGATGAAGAATATAAAGATGTCTTGTGGTAGGGTATAATGAGTAAATTGTTATGATGAGATCTTGTACTTAGCTGATGATATGCGGATAAATTTTGAAAACGAGAAGCCACTTCCATAACCATGGGTGGGCAACTCGTGCTCTCAAAGTGTCAACACAATCTCAGTGCAGGTAGAACGGACTCTGTACTAGCTGTAGTGTCTGTATGCGGTTCTTGCAAGACACAAGTTCGCTCGCGTCTGCAGTAAGTGGCGGCTCGTTTTAAGGGGTTAGGTATAGCTTACAGCAGTAAATATTTTTTGGAAATATTCAACATTTTTTTCCTCCATTACTGTACCTTGTACAACAATGAAAATTGGTATGTGGAAAACACTGCCCTTCTGCTATACGAAAAAAAATATTTTTACGATTAAAGAAAAATATTTATATTTTGTTTCAAAATTTAATTTTCACTGTGCAGTGATGAAGCGTTTCCCTCATAACTCATAAACTTGTTAACTTTTTCATGTTCTCTCTCTTTTATTTTATTGCTGAAACTCATGTTTACAATATCATGCTCTTTCAAATAAATTCCTTAATAAACAATATATATTTTTTTTATTTTGTGTTAGATATTTGACCATTTTTAGAAATGAATTTATTTTTTATCAGACAATCTATCAAAGTTAGAGAAGTGATTTTGCATCATATTGTAGATATGACATTTATAAATACACACAAAAAATTTCATCACAGAATGTTGGATACTTTTTTAGTTATGAGGGAAACGCTTCATCACTGCACAGTGAACTTTAAATTTTGAAAAAAAAATTAAATAATTATTTTTAAATCGTAAAAATATGTTTATTATACAGCACAAGGACAGTGTTTTACACATACTAATTTTCATTATTGTATAAGACAGAGTAATAGAGAAAAAAATGTTGAATATTTCTAAAATTTTACTCCTTTAAGCTGTACCTAATCCCTTAAGTGAAAAACAATATAATCGCCGGATCATTTCCCTTTAATGATGAGTCGAAAGGGAGAGATTTTTTTTTATTGAGAAAGGAGGTAAAGCTTGTATTATGTTCTACTACACCTTCTTACCATGACATTTTATGTTACAAAATAAACATAGTGAAGGTTTTAGTAAAGAAATACGATCTAGATCTGCTTTAGAACAGTTAAAGGTAAAAATGGGATATCAACAAGGTGAGACTGATATCAAATATCGTTAGCACGTTGTGCGTGCGAGTTACAGAATTGCACGACATATGATCAACTAGCTAAGAGCATTTATGGATAAATTTGAAATGTGGCAGTATCATGTAGGACATAAACGACTCCACTTTCTTTGACTATAAAGTATCTTGAAGAGTGATAAGAAAAATCTTCTTATCAAATATAAGGCCCTACTTCAAGACCTACAAATGGTAAGTTTGGAGAAAGTGACAATTGACAAGGAATCGAGATTTTTCTGAAATCCTTTTGGCTTGCAGCCGATAGAGTATCCTGAAAGTTTATAGCTTGAATTTATAAATCTACAAAACAGCACACCACTCAGATCCCAGCGAAATCAGGAATCCATCTGTTTGTAATGCTACCTAAGTCAGAATTTCCAAATATACTCTTTGCTTTCATATAAATACTGTATGTGCTTGAGTCAGAGTTTAATACAAGAAACAAGAGTAAAACAACTTAAATTACATTTGAATACAAGCGGGAAGGATGTATCTATAACCTGCATAAATTGAAAAGGTGTAGAATAAAAAATAAATTAAAAAAAATGTTGTGTATTATTTTGGAGAGTCCCTCGCGTTATCATATAAAGTGATTTTTGAACATAAAATGTAGGCTGTGATTGCAATCTGTAAATTTTATAAATTTTAATATGAATAGGTTTAAAATTTTAGTGAGATAGGGCCTGACAACTCCCTTTAGGATGGTACTGGTCCTACAGGGTGTTAAAAATAACGTTTACAACGTTTCAGGGATGATAGAGGAGGTAAAAACAAACATCTGTTTTAAGTGACAAAACTTGAGATGCGCCGTTTTGCCGGTAGATCACCTGAATGAATAGATGACTTGACTTTCGTCACAACACACACTGGTTAGTTCTGTTTGTGCACGACCACCTTGTAGGGCCTTGTCTGTTGCCTAACAGTCTCCATGGTGATAATTATTTTGTTTTTCTACGCGATGTCCTACCAGAACGTTTAGAAAATATCCCATTGAACATCAGAGAACGAATATGATTTCAGAATGACAGTGACTCTCCACACTTTGATCAGGAACCACCTAAATGCTACATTTCCCGATCGCAGGATTGGCAGGGGTGGGCCGGTACCGTGGCCACCTCGATCACCGGACCTAACCCCAATGGATTTCTTTTTGTGGGGAGACGTGAAATGTTTTGTGTATGAGACACCGATCGATAAGGCAGAAGACTTAGTTGCTCACGTTGTTGAAGCTGCATATGTTATTAGAGACAATGTTGGCCTTTTTGAGGGTTGCAGACACTCCATAGTAAGAAGGCACCAGTTGTGAATGCCTTCAATGGACGGCAGTTTGAACACCACCTCTAAAACGACAATTGGTCATATTCTTTATGGATTATATTAAAATTACGTACACAATAAACGAAGCATGTGCCAAAGTTTCGTCACTTACAAAAGATATTTCTTTTTAACTGAAACGTTGTAATAGTAATATGCGTTACAAGAGCGGTTTGTTGAAGTTTTCATGTTCGAGGAAAAGTTTGAAAAAGCGAAACGTAGTTGAGCTTTTTTTAATTTCCGAGAATTGAAAGAAAACATACCGCTCGTGTATCATACATTATTTTGTGCGAAGATCGTTTATTACATATCTGAAAGAGGAATTTCTAATGTGTTGCAATGAAATGTCCATCTTGGTTTCTGTTCAATGACGGAAAATTTGCAAAAAAGAAAAAAATATCTATCTTCAACATTGTTGCTTTAAAATGTTTTCTGTGTTTACTATACTCCAGCAGGCCGTGATATACGTCTGTCTTCCCCCCCCCCCAGTCTATAAATGCGAACTTAAAACAAACGGTAAGGTTATGTAATGATTTATTTTTCATTTAAATATTTTAACAATATTATTTTATAACATATTGCAGTAATAACATCGGCAAGTTTAATTTTGCCGGTCAAAGTAGCCGCCATGATGAGTCTGGAATCTTGTTGATTTTTTCACGGCTTCCTTAATGTTACTTGCATCACGAATGCAGTAACTTTAGTGGAGTTGTAGAGTTTACTTAATTTTTGCAAATATTTAAAAACAATAATTAACGGTGCAATTTAGGTGAAATTGCAGTGGTAAGTTTCTAATTTATAATTATTACTATGCTGAACGTCTCTAAAAATAATATGTTAAAAGCCTAAAGCAGTAAAATCAATATGTCACATAAGCGGTAAGGAGAGGGAAATTGTTAGTCTATGTGTGTTAGGTTGGGAATACTGAATGTGGTATTTTAGACTCCGCGGATTGGTTTTGTGCGGAAACCAAGCAAATAGGCACGATCTCGCACAAACGTTATTTTTAACACCCTGTATACACTGGCCAAAATTTCATGAGAGAATTCCTTTTCCATGGCGACTCAAACCAGTTTTCATTCCATGACTTCTATGCTGGTACAGTTTAAAATGTAGCTTTGTTTTGTGACTATCTATAATAAATATATTCTTTCTCTTAACAGGTTGTCTGCAATTAATACATACAGTTTAAATACGAACACTATCATTGATTGGACTCCTTTTTATTCAATTAAAACGTTCAGCATTCTAGAGTTATATTTAATCCTCTATAAAAGTCAACTAATAATTAATTAAAATAGGGCAGAGTTCACATTTCTGTTCCGCTCCTGTATTTGTATGTGAACTTTTCATAATTAACTTCACTTTTTATCTTTTCAATTAATTTTTGTACGGGGATTTTATTACGTTAATGAATTTGAGTTGCTGGTATAATATGGTCCATAATATTTCACAGTGAATTCAGTCATACAATCTAGGTATAATGAACAAGTGGTTCATTGAATTCTCTTTTATTCCCCATTCTTTTTAAGAGAATATGACGTCAATGCGTGATCTACTATTCTCTTTTAACACTCTTCTGAAAATATTATAGTATTACGTATTTTAAGAAGTTTACTCATTGTGTATTATAAAGATTGTGTTCTCACTGGTGACCAGGGGTTGAAGAATCCCTTACACAGTACATAGAATTGGTGGTGGTGGTGGTGGTGGTGGTGGTGGTGGTGGTGGTGGTGGTGGTGGTGGTGGTGGTGGTGGTGGTGGTGTACATAGGTTAAATAGGATCGGGACGATATTCAAATACAAACTGCTGAGCCATTTATACCCCAACTCACACTTTCTGAAGTCGAAATTGCGATAGAAAATCTGAAAAGTAGAAGTCTCCAGGTATGGATCAAATTCCAGCAGAATTAATTCAAGAGGGTGGAAGTGCATTATCTAGTGATATTTATAAGCTTGTACTTGCTATTTGGGAAAAGGAAATTGTACTAGAACAATGGAAGGAGTTCTTAATCGTACCTATCTTTAAGAAGGGGGAAAAGACTAACTGTAGTAACTTACGACAAAATTCACTTTTATTGACGTCATACAAAATGTTTTCCAATATCCTTCTGAGAAGATTAACTCCTTATGTAGATGAAATTATTGGGGATCATCAATGTGGTTTTAGGCGTAAGAGTAGATAGACTATTGATAAAATAGGAATAAAAGGATACAGTATATCAGTTATTCATAGATTTAAAAAAGGTATATCACTCAGTTAAGAGAGAAGTTTTATATAATATTCTTATTTAATTTGATTTATATAAGGGCATAAAGGAATTCAAGAATGGATATCAGGCAAGGGTAAACGTGATCAAGGATGAGAATGGTGACTTGCTTGCAGACTCTCCATCAATCCTAAACAGATGGAAAAACTATTTTGGGCAACTACTAAATATACATAGGCCAAATAGAAATGATCGGGACGAAAATGAAATACAAACTGCTGAGCCATTTATACCCGAACCCACGCTTTCAGAAGTCGAAATTGCGATAGAAAATCTGAAAAATTTTAAGTCTCCAGGTATCGATCAAATTCCAGCAGAATTAATACAAGAGGGTGGAAGCGCATTATCTAACGAAATTTATAAGCTTGTACTTGCTATTTGGGAAAAGGAAATTGTATCAGAACAATGCAAGGAGTCCATAATCGTACCTATCTTTAAGAAGGGGGACAAGACTAACAGTAGTAATTTTCGAGGAATATCACTTTTGCTGACGTCGTACAAAATTTTGTCCAATATTCTTTTGAGAAGATTAACTCCATATGTAGATGAAATTATTGAGGATCATCAGTGTGATTTTAGGCGTAAGAGTAGATCGACTATTGATCAGATTTTTTGTTTTCCATAGGTATTGGAGGAAAAAATGGGAATAAAAGAATACAGTACATCAGTTATTCATAGATTTCAAAAAGGCATATGACTCGGTTAAGACAGAAGTTTTATATAATATTCTTATTGAATTTGGTATTCCCAACAAACTAGTTCCAGTGTCTCAGTGAAACACTCGACAAAATATCGACAATTACTCATTAGTGGCCAATATACACGATCATGAAATTAGAAATAGTGAACAAATTAATATTCCATACTGTAGATTACACAAGAGCAACACAAACTTTTTAATTATGGGGATGAAATTATATAATAAGCTCCCAAGTCAATATTATAAATTACCAATCAATAGCTTCAAAACTAGATTTTACAATTGATTATTAAATAATCCTTTTTATTCTGTTGCTGAGTTTTTCAACACAAATTTGTATGAAATTGTATTTTAAAAAATAAGTTTAATTGCAATTTAGTTAGTTTCCTTTAATTTAAAAGTTTCAAATTATTTCATGTTTTCATTGTATTATTTAAATTTTACTGTTTCTTTTATTAGTGTTTTAAAAATGTATTTATATGTTTTTCAATGTATTCTGACGAAGCCTAAAACTGTATATCTAATGGCCAAATAAATTGAATTGAATTGAATTGAACGTACAGAAGAGTCCGTATAGGCCAGTTTCTATCTGATGCTTTTCCAATTCACTGCGGGCTAAAGCAAGGAGATGCACTATCACCTTTACTTTTTAACTTCGCTCTAGAATATGCCATTAGTAAAGTCCTGGAAAACAGGGAGGGTTTGGAAATGAACGGGTTACATCAGCTGCTTGTTTATGCCGATGATGTGCATATGATGGGAGAAAATCCACAAACGACTAGGGGAAAGAGGGAATTTTACTTAAACCAAGTAAGGAGATAAGTTTGGAAATAAACCCCAAAAAGACAAAGTATTTGATTATATCTTCTAACCAAAAATAGTACAGAATGGAAACATAAAAACTCGAAATTTATTCTTTGAAAAGATGAAAAAATTCAAGTACCTTGGAGCAACAGTAACAATAATATAAATTACACCCTGGGGAAAATTAAACGCTAACAATATTGTTTCAAATTACTGGTAACGGTATATTCATGTTGATGGCGGATAACTTAGTAATATTTGATGCCTAGTAGAATTACTTGCGTTTTACCTGGATTAATGTTTAGTTACTAATTATCACTGTTGTTGATAATAGCTGCTGGCAATATTTGCATACCACATCTTCCAAAGTTGTGTAATTACAATTGCTAAATTACTACATTTTCATATTTTGATTGTGCGCATTCATCCGTGTTATGCATTTGAACAGTTTGTTTTAAGTTTCCATAGCAACTGAGTGCTATGATAAATTAAATAGGGAATGAACGCTGCTCCACCTGGTAGAAGCGTCCGTGGAGTTGCGTGTGACGCCATTCTGCTGTTTTGTGTTGCTACGATATTACATGAAGGGTCAGTCCTGGTATTTTAATGTAATGCACTGTAATTATTGACCAACTGGCAGATTTCTTGCAGTAGTTCAGATGGATAATTTTGATCGTATTGTCTTAATCTAAATTCTTGTTTTCTACACATACCTTTAGGGACGTATTCATAAACGAGACCAACGTTGACTTTGGAAAGTACAGAGATGTAATTTTCCTATTCAAGTCGACACTTTCATGAAAGTAAACTTCAATCGTGACTTTACTTCGAAGTTGACGAAAATCTACACTTTGACTTTGACTTTCGTTCGTAAATTCGGAAAATTGAAAATTGTCACATTTCCACGAGAATATTGAATACATCGGAGGCTTATTGTAAGGTTTCGTAACAAGCTGTTTTTTATGGTGATGGTTTTATGTAACATTCTTATTGAATTTGGTATTCATAAGAAACTAATTCGATTAATTAAAATGCGTCTCAGTGAAACATACAGCAGAGTCCGTAAAGGTCAGTTTCTGTCTGATGCTTTTCTAATTCACTGCGGGCTAAAGCAAGAAGATGCACTATCACCTTTACTTTTTAACTTCGCTCTAGAATATGCCATTAGGAAAGTTCAGGATAACAGAGAGGGTTTGGAATTGAACTAGTTAAATCAGTTTCTTGTCTATGCCGATGACGTGAATATGGTAGGAGAAAATCCACAAACGATTAGGGAAAACACGGAAATTTTACTTGAAGCAAGTAAAGCGATAGGTTTGGAAGTAAACCCCCGAAAAGACTTAGTAAATGATTATGTCTCGTGACCAGAATATTGTACGAAATGGAAATATAAAAATTAGAGATTTATCTTTCGAAGAGGTGGAAAAATTAAAATATCTTGGAGCAACAGTAACAAATATAAATGACACTCGGGAGGAAATTAAACGCAGAATAAATATGGGAAATGCCTGTTATTATTCGGTTGAGAAGCTTTTGTCATCTAGTCTGCTGTCAAAAAATCTGAAAGTTAGAATTTATAAAACAGTTATATTACCGATTGTTCTTTATGGTTGTGAAACTTGGACTATCATTCTGAGAGAGGAACAGAGATTAAGGGTATTTGAGAATAATGTTCTTAGGAAAATATTTGAGGCTAAGAGGGATGAAGTTACAGGAGAATGGAGAAAGTTACACAACAAAGAACTGCACGCATTGTATTCTTCACCAGACATAATTAGGAACATTAAATCCAGACGTTTGAGATGGGCAGGGCATGTAGCATTTATGGGCGAATCCAGAAATGCATATAGAGTGTTAGTTGGGAGGCCGGAGGGGAAAAGACCTTTTGGAAGGCCGAGACGTAGATGGGAGGATAATATTAAAATGGATTTGAGGGAAGAGGGATATGGTGGTAGAGATTGAATTAATATTGCTCGAGATAGGGACCGATGGCGGGCTTATGTGAGGGTGGCAATGAACCTCCGTGTTCTCTTAAAGCTATAAGTAAATAAGTAATTATTATTATTAATAAAATATGAAACATGCAATGAAATATACAGGGACATCATTTTATTTTTACTAACATTTTGAATATTAACCTGGCTATACCTTTCTATTAACGATTGAAACAGGAAACACCGTTTGATACTCCTTCCACGACTGGAGTTCGATGATACTGGCGTAAAATATAAATCACTTTACTAGGTATAGGAGGGAACAAAAGTAGTTCAACCATTTATGTAAACTAGGGAATATCACGATTTTGAGTTTGATAATTTTCATTAGGCTTTTTTTTAATCAAAATACAGTACTGTATTAACACTTAATGTTTTTACTCACGAATTGAGCTGTCCATTCGGACATATTAATTATGCAGTGTATATTGTACTGTTACAGCACATTAGCGTACAATATAGAGAATGAAGTTAAATTGAAAAATAATCATAATATGGATATTTAAACACATTTTTTAAAATGGTAGCCGTTCATTTCGATACAGGCTTCAGTTCTTTTGTGCATATTATCGCACTATAGACTATTGTACCTAATTCCAATTACCAGTTTCGTCCTTCGTACGAGTAACTCATGTTGAAATAATTCTGTACCTACTCTATAAAAGAGTACCTTACGTACTGTAAATTCAATCTTCACTTCTGCCCGATCCGAAAAGATAAAATTACTCAGAAATGCTATCTACTGTCCGTTCAAGTGGTTTTGTCGCAGGGTCGTAGAAAGGGGGGGGGAGATCACGTGACAGATAATTACTTAACGAGGCCCTTTTATTTATGTTATTTTAAACACCCTTGTATAATATTACGTAAACGTCCTATTCCTAACAGAAATTAATGTTTTCAGATAAGAGCTAAGATAGCCTAGCTACTAGACTTAACAGAGGGGCGAACAGAAGCAGGTGGGGGAAACCGGGATGCGACGTAGGCAAACGGACGACAGTAGGCCTACCTGTACGAAAATATGATCCAATATTGAAAGCTCTTTCGTCACTGGAAAACGCGAACATATTTCTGAAACGTACTATACTCACTAACTCAGTACTGCTTACGCGCCCTCGACTGTGTCGTGAACGGTTGGAAGTTTACTAGTAGAGGGGGTGGGAGTGAAGTACATTCCAAAACTCAGGTACAATAAAAATTGAAGTAAAAATAAAATGATGTCCCTGTATTAAGTTTTCCATTTCTAGGGCGGTTCCTGTAATAAAATGCTCGTGTTCCACGGTTTGCACACCTCTGATATAGAGCAAGGTGCAAGAAACATTCGACTGAGTAATGATAATGTCTCGGGCGAGATTTCAGGCGGTTTCACTCCGGCGCGGCGGCCCCCCGAGAGTGAATCAAGACGCTGCTCCTTAGGGAACCAAGACTACTTCCCGCGCATGCGCAATGCGGAAACAGAAGAGAGTAATGAGTGGGGGTTTGCCTCGCCACAGCGAGAATAACTTCAAATTGCAGTCATATTTAAATGTCGGTGTCCCCTTCCTTCACACCCCACCACTTTGACACAAATTGGCGAACGATATTTCACGTGTTATTACACAGGACAGTGAAAAAGCCGTCGAACTCATGTATCAGGTGCTTTGTGAGTGATTCTACATTGTTTATAGCGGCTTCACTTGTTATTTAGTGTCACGTGATAGAAAGAGAGTTTTGAATTGTGACAATCAAACAATGGCAAGAACCGCAAACACGAAATTGAAACAAGACATAGTCTAATGTAGACAAAGGGTAACATTACAAGTTTCACAAACAAAATCGATGCAGGTTAAACCAAAACTGTGAAAGGCAAATAGTGTAATTGCAAACAGCGTACATTTTCCAGCCGTATATTCTATACAGTAAATTCAGATGGTTCACAACAAGAATAGCGAATTCTAATATTTTTTAATGTTGGTTTAGTTCGTCTTGTCAGTAATAAATATTATATAAGCGTGTAATAATCTATACTAATAATAAATCTGTAGCCGAAATTTTTCTGGTAATTTTCGATTTTCCAAAAATAATTGGTCCTAACATATATAATTAACCACCCTGAAACCGAAAATCGCTTTTTTGAAATTTTTGTTTGCATGTCTGCCTGTCTGTCTGTCTGTCTGTCTGTCTGTATGTTTGTTACCTTTTCACGCGATAATGGATGAACGGATTTCGACGAAAATTGGAATATAAATTAAGTTCGATGTAACTTAGATTTTAGGCTACATGGCATTCAAAATACATTATTTAAAAGGAGGGTTATAAGGGGGCCTGAATTAAATAAATCTAAATATCTGCTTATTATTGATTTTTGTGAAAAATATTACATAACAAAGGTTTCTTTAAAAATAATTTGCGATAAGTTTTATTCTTTGAAAACTTTTGATAGGACTGATATTTAATGAGATAAATGAGTTTTAAAATTAAAATAACTGCCATCTAAGGCCGTGTAATGAATTAAAAAACAAATGACTTCGTCTATAAGGGGCCTTGGACACAACAATCGAAAGCTATGAAAGATAGCCTACAGAGAATGTTTCTGTGTTTGTATGAAGTAATATCGGAAACTAAATTAACCGATTTGTATAATTAATTATTATTTCACCATTGGAAAGTGTAGTTTCTCTAGATGGACATAATGCTATAATGTTATTACAGTAACTTCTGATATGATATGATATGATATAATATAATATAATATAATATAATATAATATAATATAATATAATATAATATAATATAATATAATATAATATAATATAATATAATATAAGTTATTTGAAGGATTCAGAACCATAGTGGGCCAAACGCCATTTACTGAATACGTAGAAAACAAGGGTTAAAATTAAGTCATTACCATAATTCAATGGAAACCTATAACAAGTAAAATAATGTATACACATTAAATCTAAATGATGTCAATCTTCATTAAAGTATGGATGCATGTAATAAAAATTAAGAAACATGTTGAAGGCATTGTCATTGCACCAATTAGTGGTCTCTGGACCAAAATGATCGCATTTCAATTATTTGGATGCAATTTAAATTAAGTAACATATTAAACAATTTATCCTTCTATCAAACACGAATGTTCCCTAGATCAAATGTCCTATTTTAATTATGTAATTACTTTATATTTATTTCTAACGGGTGCAGCAGAGCGCACGTGTACGGCTAGTACGAAATAAATTTTTGCATGTTTGCACAACAATGAAACAAAACAAAATATAAGCTACACTTTTATACAGATTAACATACTACGAAATAAAACTCTTCACTGTTTGTCTTCTTCTCATTGCTATACAATTCAATTAACAAAATAAAACAACAGCACAAACGTTGTTATTCAAATATCTAGTAATAGTAGGCCTACTTTTTCTTATACATCAGAGATCTGCGGTAATTTTTGCAGTTTTCTGTTAGTAAGCAGCTTTTCAATTCGTGGAGCTATTCTTTTAGTATCAGCCAATCGCAAACATGCTTTGAAGTGTCCATCATTTAATTGGCTTCTGTGACGTGACTTTGTAAACTTCATTAAATAAAACAGTGTTTCGCATACGTAGGTTGTCCCGAACATGCACAACGTTCTTGCAGCGAGATTGTGCAGTTTAGGAAACCTTTCTCGTGGAAAACAAGTATAGAAATGCTTAATACTTTTTCTGTTTCGATACCTATCCTTTAGCTCAATATCGCTTTATAAATCAAGTATTTCTGATTTTAGTTCAGCAGGAATATCCAGGACACTCACTGAAAAAGGTGTTGCAAATATCTTAAATTGTTGTTCAAGTTCTCTAGTTTCCTGATATCTACGTTCGAAGTCTTCGCACAATTGTTGCATTATTCTTATATATTCTTCCATACCCAAGGCTTCTAACAGGTTTCCCATGTACATCCATAAATAAGGCAATTTCATTCCTAAGTGGGAGAAAACGTTCCAGAACGTTTGCTCGACTTAACCACCTTACCTCGGTATGGTAGAGTAAATCCCCATACTCACTGTTAATATCATCAAGCAGTGCCCTGAACTCCCTGTGATTAAGTCCTTTAGACCTTATGAAATTAATTGTTCGCACAACAACATGCATTACATTGCTAAGGTTCATGTTTTTAGCACATAATTTTCCTGGTGCAAAATGCAGTGCACCGGTGCCCCCAAGCGACCTCGATAGGTTCAACCACTGATAGACTGCAGTGTACAACTGTACTGCCCGCAGTGGAAGCCATAAGCAGGCCTGTACGCTCTCTCGCAATCTTGAGTCGACCTGGCGGAGCCTGATCTATAGTAATGTCACAGTCTAGTATATAGTCACGAAGCTCAATAAGTAATAAATATGCATCCATCGATAGTTGCTAACCACTAGGATCGCTACTATCGCCTCATTACAGACAATGCAAAATAGTACCTGCACAGTATATTGTTCCTAGTACCCTCATAAACTCAAGCTTCGTGACTGTATATACTAGACTGTGGTAATGTCACAAGAGGTCTGAGATTTATCTGGGAAAGCCTCGAGTGATATTTATTAAGACTATTTTGTGAATAAAATAAAAATGTAAATAATATATCCCTAAAATTCGCTCACAAAATGTTAATAATTATATATTTATGAATACTTACCTATTCAGACATTGTGAAGTCGAAATAGATGAATGACGATTACTACAATAAAGAAATTGGATGTTATTCAGTAATGCCAATTGCGAAAAGCGAAATACAGATTCAACAATGTTAATTCCAGGTCCTGCGCTTTTCTCTTGTTATTATAACAGAAATACGTTTTCATTATCTGCTGAAATCATAATTTAATTTAAACGTTTTATAATGTAATTACAAACAACCTGACTAATACATTAATTAAATGGACAAATTGTTGAAAACGCAGTTATCAAATCTGAATGAAAGAGAGTCATTATCTTTAGATACAATGAACATGGAATTAGAAGATCAAGATGTACTGTAAATGTGGAAGTAGGATGTCGCACTTTATTTGGTCCTTCCTTATTATTTTTCTGGTTAATCTGTAGATAAAACGTAAGTGCAAATGCATTGGTACCTCCCGTGAATTTGATTAGTTCGATCTGTTTTTATTGTGTTATTTGGCTTTGAATTTTGAACTATTAATTCAATTTCACTACCAGAAACAACACCCAAACGTTTTGGAATGCCCTCCATTTTGACTTATGATTGCTGATTGTTATGTCATCGTTACATTAATGAATTCATGCTCATCGATTTACGGGGAAACAGTTGACGATACTAACTAAACAAAAGAATGACCATTCGATAAACATGTGATAAATCAAGTTCCAAAAATTATCGCGATGTATGACTGTGATTGGTTGGAATTCAAAATGTCATTACACTTCATTGGTCGAAAATGGAATGACGTCATATAAACGAAATAGTTTTTGTAAATTGTAAACTTTGTTTGTGAATTGTAAGCCTCTGTTTCACTATCTTTGTAATGTTGAACATTACAACAAAAATCAAATTTTTACAAATTAAATTCTGTTCACTTTACAAATGTTTTGTTTCACAATCAAGGAGTAATTTTACAAAATACTTGTATACTTTACCTTGTAAAGATGGCACTTTTCGTACAATAGTTCTTAGGTGTGTAAAGTTTAATACTGCAGCAAACTCTGAATAAGCGAATTAAATATATTTAATTTAATTTAATTTTAATTTATTTTAATTTATATATACAGAATAAAGAATATAATTACAAACAAACAAGAGAAATAGAAATAAAATAATAAAAACAATATAAAAAAGGAGATACAGTAGTATTAACAAAATTTGAGACCGAATGAGCAGCGCTCGTGTTCGGTCGCAGTTCAGATATAATATTAATAGTCCTATAAGAGAATATAAAATAAAATAAAATAGGAAATAGAATTTAAAATTACAGTTACAGAAATTATATAATACAATATTAATATAGGAGAAATATAGAAAATAAAAAAATAATAATAATACAAATAAATAAGTAAAATAAAATAGGAACTAAAGTTTAAATTACAGCGGCAATGGAATTATGTAATATAATATTATCACTAGAGAAGAATAATATCGCACGTGAAAAGTAGGACTAATATATATTTCAAAATTATAGAATACAAATATAATATAGGTTGATTAATTCATACACATAGGCTATAAATTTATTTAATCAAATTGAAGATATTAACACGTTTCTAATTTTCTTGTTATATGTTAGTGGGTTACATGTTAGAAGTTCTGGGTGTAATTTAGTTAAAGCATTGTACAACCGAGGGCCAAAAATATTTATATATATTTCATAAATTAATTTTTGAGTAATTGAATACCGTTAGGAATTAAACTAAACCAGTTGTGATGTTGTATTTAGCAGTTCTAGTGATCAAATATAGGTACTTGCTATGGCACAGGATTTTTATGCTGTTGCTGGGTGCCTTAGTGTTTCTGGAATTGTGAGTTGAATATTAATAGCCTAAATATTGATGGACCAATACAAAATGCAGCTGATTCTGAATATAGACATTGCAACCATTGTAACAAACGCAGGATCACAAATGTGTGAATTGTTTTCCATAGCTTATTTTATTCATAAATTACATGTTTATCCCATCTTATGATTGACGCATTGCTTTTTGCCGACTAGCGTGCTTCTTGGATATTGCTCCTATTCAGTATCTAAAGGCTAGTTTATACGGAAATACTGCATTTTAAATGAAATTATTTTGATATAAATTTATGCAATTTCAAAATAAATAAAATCCGTTATTGTTTAAATAATTCTCAGACAAATATTACACTAACCTAGCAGGTAAACAAAATATCAAGAATACTCTATAGGCTACAATATTGAGTGTTGTTGACTTTAATATTTTCCGTGTTTCAAGAATGCTCGTCATCAAAATTAGCCTATGCGTAGCTTTATATAAAACAGAAATGTTTTCGTTCTGCAGAATTTTAATAAAAAAAAAAATACCACCGCTATTATTACTGGAATTCATTGCCCTACGGAAGAATTCGTACTATTTTGAATGCTATTTAACAGAGTGGTCCAGCAAAAAAAAATAAAAAAAAAAAAAAAATAAATAAACGTGTCTAGTTTTAAGCAGCGTGACGTTCTGTGGCGTGGAGCCTCGTTGTGATGGCTCCTATCGCGAGTTTATCATCATTTCCTCAGTCTAATTTAGGAATACCTGACAAATTATAGCTTGTAGAGATGGAATAATAGATCAGCCTTTGATCAGATATTTTGTATTCGACAGATAATGGAGAAAAAATGGGAGTATAAGGGTACAGTGCATCAGTTATTCATAGATTTCAGAAAGGCATATGACTCGGTTAAGAGGGAAGTTTTATATGATTGTCTTATTGAATTTGGTATTCCCAAGAAACTAGTTCGATTAATTATAATGTGTCACAGTGAAACGTACAGCAGAGTCCGTATAGGTCAGTTTCTGTCAGATGCGTTTCCAATTCACTGTGGGCTAAAGCAAGGAGATGCACTATCACCTTTACTTTTTAACTTCGCTCTAGAGTATGCCATTAGAAAAGTCCAGGATAACAGAGAGGGTTTGGAATTGAACGGGTTACATCAGCTGCTTGTCTATGCGGATGACGTGAATATGTTAGGAGAAAATCCACAAACGATTAGGGAAAACACGGGAATTTTACTTGAAGCAAATAAACAGATAGGTTTAGAAGTAAATCCCGAAAAAACTAAGTATATGATTATGTCTCGTGACGAGAATATTGTACGAAATGGAAATATAAAAATTGGAAATTTATCTTTTGAAGAGGTGGAAAAATTCAAATACCTGGGAGCAACAGTAACAAATATAAATGATACTCGGGAGGAAATTAAACACAGAATAAATATGGGAAATGCCTGTTATTATTCGTTTGAGAAGCTTTTGTCATGCAGTCTGCTGTCAAAAAATCTGAAAGTTAGAATTTATAAAACAGTTATATTACCGATTGCTCTTTATGGTTGTGAAACTTGGACTCTCACTTTGAGAGAGAAACATAGGTTAAGGGTGTTTGAGAATAAGGTGCTTAGGAAAATATTTGGGGCTAAAAGGGATGAAGTTACAGGAGAATGGAGAAAGTTACACAACACAGAACTGCACGCAATGTATTCTTCACCTGACATAATTAGGAACATTAAATCCAGACGTTTGAGATGGGCAGGGCATGTAGCACGTATGGGGGAATCCAGAAATGCATATAGAGTGTTAGTTGGGAGGTCGGAGGAAAAAAGGCCTTTGGGGAGGCCGAGACGTAGATGGGAGGATAATATTGAAATGGATTTGAGGGAAGTGGGATATGATGATGGAGACTGGGTTGATCTTGCTCAGGATAGGGACCAATGGCGGGCTTATGTGAGGGCGGCAATGAACCTCCAGGTTCCTTAAAAGCCAGTACGTAAGTAAGAGATGGAATATGTATGCACACATAACATTCAGGTTAAAAAAATAAGTGTAATTGCAGTTAACATTGAATAAGGGGATTTTGAGTCGAAAGTTCTGACACGCCAAAACTTCTATTTAGAAAAGAATATTAAAAAAAAAAACGAATTATTTTATTGACTATATCGCTTATGTACCAATGCACCAATGCAGTATAGGATTCTATTAACTTTTAACCAATCAAAGCCAACTATCAACTGTGTCTTCTGCAAACAATCTTGTCGTACTTGATGCGAATTTGTTTCATATCTTGTCATACCTGATGTTGAGACGTTTTTTCCCTCAATAGCACAGCTATGAATGTTACAATACTACACTGTGTCCCAAAACACATGGTGGCTTTCAGGGAATTATACAGAGTGATCCGTTTGGGTATGGATAAAATAAAAAAACCGTAAAACATTTACTACTGAAATTTGTTTGTTGAAACTTTGTGCATACAACACTGAAAGATGGGTGATTCCTCAGAGCTCAACATAACCCCTATTGTGCACCCTACACAACTCATAACTGTGATGCAATTCAGCCGATGTCCGTTGTAATATAAGCAGGGTGATTTATTGAAAAGCTTGAGTAATTTTTACTCTCAGATCATCCATGTTTCTGGATTTCTGTGAATAGATAATGTCTTTAACAAAACCCCACACGAAGAAGTCAGGAGGGGTTAGATCTGGGGAGTTTGGGGACCAAGTCAAGAGATAGTTTCTTCTCGTACTGGGTTTCGCCTGCGACCTCCTGCATGTTTTTTTTTTTAACACAGAACCTGTTTCTACAAATGTTCGATACCACAACATTATGGTATCATATTTAGGTACATTACGCACACGATACTCACGTCGAAATTCCCTTTGAACTTTTTTAACACTCTCAAATTTAGAATACCAAAGAACACATTGTGCCCGCTGCTGATTTGTAGTAGCCATTTTAATCATCCACGATTTTTTTTTTTTTTTTGTCTTTTCAGATTATGCATTGTTGATTGTCATATGGAAACTCTCAACTTTTGATCATGATATAACCAGCAAGAATTTGTTCCTACTATCATAATAGCTGTATAATAATAAATTAGGTTGATGTATAAATTCGTATCGTTTTTGTTCGTCACGACATCAATGCGTTGCTAGGAGATCGTTTATAGTTTGTCATTTGTTACTTGGAATATTGTACTTATAATTGCCTTGAATTGTACGGATTTGAAGAAAGTTTGTGTTATTTGTGAACTAAATAAGATGGAGTGTCAAGTGGAAAAAAAAAAGAAAGTGAACACTTCCGACATATTTTTCTCTCTGAGTTTAATAGAGGAGGAAAGGCAGCGGAGACGGCTCAAAAGATTTGTGTTGAGTACGGCGAGAATGCCATCGGAGAAACTACTGCAAGAAAATGGTTCTGTCTTTTTTTTTACTTGGTTATTTAACGACGCTGTATCAACTACGAGGTTATTTAGCGTCGATGGAATTGGTGATAGCGAGATGATATTTGGCGAGATGAGGCCGAGGATTCGCCATTGATTACCTGAGATTCGCCTTACAGTTTGGGAAAACCTCGGAAAAAACCCAACCAGGTAATCAGCCCAAGAGGGAATCGAACCTGCGCCCGAGCACAACTCTGGATCGGCAGGCAATTGCCTTAGCCGACTGAGCTACGCCGGTGGCTGGTTCTGTCTTTTCAACACACAACACCCTGCAAACCTGCAGAAAAGTACGAGTATATTCTATTATCCATGTGCTAAAAAGGATAAATGTTCATCTTCCCTCTTGTTAAAAAAGTCCCTTGTGCAGACGCTTGTATTTCCCTATTTTGACTATGCTGACATTTTACTGACTGACCTCTCCAGCGACAACAAAACGAAACTTCAACGTGCTCATAATTTGTGTGTACGTTTTGTAAGCAATGTTCGTAAATATGATCATATTGCCCCATCCCTGGAAGCAATAGGTTGGCTTAAACTAGATAAGAAAAGAAATTTACATTCACTTCCCCTTCTCTTTGAAATCTTGAACTCTTCTATTCCTTCGTACCTGTCGTCTCGCTTCACTTACATTTCTTCCCACCACAATCTGAACACAAACTCTCTCCATGAAACAATACTAACAATACCATCCCATCGCACCTCCTCATACTCATCCTCTTTAACAATAGTCCTGCCAAGACTCTGGAATTCGTTACCTGCTAGCATCAGGGACTGTCGAAATAAAATTCAATTCAAACGCAAACTTACTAGGCAGTTGGTCAGTAATTGAGACTCGTTCAGACATGGTTTCTTGTAAATTGCTTTCTTAATCTATCACAAAATATTTCAATATCCGGTAATTTCATTACTATAGATTTTTGTTATTGTAGGTTTAATTTGTAATTCAGTAAATACAAAAATATTCTTTGTTCTTAACTTCTATGATAAAATGTCTAGCTTTCATTAATCAGGTAATCTTGTCGTACTTTAATTTTTATTGTAATTATAATTGTAAATTTAATGTTAATTGTAATTTTATTGTTCATATTATAGTTGTAATCCCCTGGTAGAGGGGCAAAGAATGCCTGACGGCCTTTTCTCTACCAGGTTAAATAAATAAAAACTAAATAAATACTAAATACTAACACCCCGTATGAAAGTCAGTGTCCATCCACAGAAGAAGATATTATGCATCTGGTGGGATAAAGAAAGCGTCGTGTACTACGAATTGCTTCCCGGAAATATAGCCACAACTGCTGACATTTATTGCCAATAACTCAGACGCCTAGCGGCCGTAATTGAAGAAAAACAACCGGAAAAACTGCATCAAGTGCTGCTGCAAGACAATAATGCAACCCGCACTCCGCTAATATGACGAAAGCAGCTATCCAGGAGCTTGGTTGGAAGATGATTCCACATCCCGCATATTCTCCCGATTTTGCGTCCTCAGATTTCCATCTTTTCCGTTCTATTTCCAACAGTCCTCAAGGGAACTCCTTTGATAACGAAAATGGTTTACAAATTTGGCTTGACGACTTCTTTAACTCCAAACCAGGAGGTTTCTTCTGACTGGGAATCGAAAAATTACCGCAGCGTTGGCAGAATGCCATAGATCTATGAGAATATGTTACTGAAAATTTCTCTGTTTTATTCATCTAAAATAAAAAGTTTTGTCAGAGCGAAAAACTCTACGAACTTTTGCCTCAACCCCTAATAAATGAGTGATTTATTTACTTTTATTTGAGTCTCAATTAAAAATGTTTAAAATGTTAATTGACATTTTTACATGTAATTACTTTTCAACATGTGAATTTATAAGCGTAGCTTTAATGAAATGTATGTTAAATTATATATAACAGAAGATGAAAATAATGAATGCATCCTACACCAACTAATTAGCGTTTATTGTCTGTTTCTTTCTTTAGCCTTTACGCGCTTTTTCCTACCCACTCTAATTTTTTTAATTCTTCTCAATTGGAAAATGTTGTTAAGGTAAATAACATGAATTGTAATTACCTAGACCGGCCCATGACATTATGAAGAAGAAATACTATAAGCTTATAGGGCAAAAGGTAAACCCGAGAAAATGCTGATTATCTTCATACCTACTGTAGAAACAAACCAAGCAGTTTTTAAATCTGCTATCTCTGAATCTCCAATCTTGTATTTTAATAATTTCAAACAGTAATGGTCATTGAAGTGATATAATTATTAACAAATGATAATTCAATCAAATATCTTGGATTCAAGGCAGTTATCTTCCACTCTTTACTATCAAGAACTTTGGAAAATCACAGAGAATCTTCAAAATATTCACATTCTTCACAAATTATAATATTATAATAATTTAATTTAATTTATTAGTCTGATCCAATATTTTGGGTTTGCCTTGCAACACAGAATAGCTCACAATAAAATTTGCGCGAGATCGTGCGTATTTGCTTGGTTTCCGCACAAAACCAATCTGCGGAAAGTCTAAATTCCACATTCAGTATTCCCAACCTAACACACATAACAATTTCCCTCTCCTTACCGCTTAAGTGACATATTGATTTTACTGCTTTAGGCTTTTAACATATTATTTTTAGAAACGTTCAATATAGTAATAATTATAAATTGGAAACTTACCACTGCAATTTCACCTAAATTGCAGTGTTAATTAATTATTGTTTTTAAATATTTGCAAAAATTAAGTAAACTCTACAACTCCACTGAAGTTACTGCATTCGTGATGCAAGTAACATTAAGGAAGCCGTGAAAAAATCAACAAACTTGCCGATGTTATTACTGCAATATATTATATAAATAATATTGTTAAAATATTAAAATGAAAAACTAAATCATTACATAACCTTACCGTTTGTTTTAAGTTCGCATTTATAGACTGGGGGGAAAAAAAAGACAGACGTATATCACGGCCTGCTGGAGTATAGTAAACACAGAAAACATTTTAAAGCAACATTGTTGAAGATAGACATTTTTGTTTTGCAAATTTGCCGTCCTTGAACAGAAACCAAGATGGAGATTTCATTGCAACTAATTAGAAATTCCTCTTTCAGGTATGTAATAAACGATCTTCGCACAAAATAATGTACCATACACGAGCGGTATGTTTTCTTTCAATTCTCGGAAATTAAAAGAGCTCAACTACGTTTCGCTTTTTCAAACTTTTCCTCGAACATGAAAACTTCAACATACCGCTCTTGTAACGCATATTACTATTAAAATGACTATTACACTTTTACTACGTCATACTACTTTTGACCAATAGAGCGGTACGAAAGGACGTATTTCAACCAATCATGACTGCTTATCGCACAATTTTATCGCGTCCCTAGCATTTGTTTAATTTTATCGCCTCCCTAGCATTTGTTTCTTTGTTTGCCAACATTTCAAACTGCGCTGGTCTGGACGTCAAAAAAAAAAAAAAAAAAGAAGAAAAAAAACAGAAAATTACAAACCACTCCAGTCGATGCACAGCAGTTTCAAATATGACTCGCATTGGAATTCAAGAACAAGAATTAATAAAGATCACTGGTCATACCTATGTATCTTCCCTGAAACCCTATTTACAAATGAATGAAGAGCACCATTCGGAAATCCTGAATAAGTTGAGGAATACACCATGTAGGCCTACATCAACGAGTTCCACTTCTATTACGCACACGTCCAATATAACATCAACTGAACCACCAACCACTAAAACATTCACATTTGAAAAGTGTACATTCAATAATTATTCCTTTTAAAATTGTTCAATTTATTTTTTATGTCATCGTCGTTAATTAAAACTTTTCTAACACTTGTGTATATTATTTAGCTTATGTTATAGCTTCTGCTATATGATATTATGGATAGTCATGTATCAGAGATTGTTTAATATTAAGATTTATTGAAAATCATCTGTTCAAGTGACGTTGATTACTGGGTTTCGGATAATTGAAGTGGAATGCAACTGTTTTAATAAAAATGAAACTGGATCAATAAAGCCTTCTTGACTAGTAACACTGCCATCGTGATCTAGATCGAGAAGGCATTGCTAGTAATCGTCTACAGAGTTCAATGAAGATTCCATAGTTGGCACAACTGATAGCAACTTCGAGCATTAAAGCATATTTTATGTTCGAAGACAGCTAATCAGAACACACTGTTGCCATCTAGCATGCATCTAGCGTAATATTTGTAATGTTGAGATGGTACAATAATACATTTGAAGACAGTTGTATTTTCGTAAGTCAATTAATATTTTATTGTATTGGAGTACTTCGTTACTTCTAATCTTTATATACTTTCTTCTAATAGTGTAATAGTCAATTAAATCCCACTCGAGTTTTGATTTTATGTAGATAAATCAAAACCTCTAGTGAGATTACTGTTGAAAAATTATATAAACAGGTTTCATACAAAAGAGATTAATATGTAAGAAAAAAAATAGAACCTAGTACAATTTAAATTGAGTGTACACCATAAAGATGGTGGCGAAATATCACTACAGAAAATTTTATTTTGGTGGTTATGCCATCTTGAAGATCTCTCTTCAGCTTGTATTTTCCACTCCACTTTACAAAGATTTTCGGAATGGTGGCTCTAGCTCCGAAGAAGAGACCGGTAACTGTGATTTTTTCAATGTTGTATTTCGCTGATAGGTGTTGAATCGTGGGTTGGTAGATTTTCTTTTTCTCTTCGTTCACTTCAGATGGTTGAGTGGCTGAGATTTCAGATCTGATCATAGGATCAATTATTTCGGCTGTCTGTTTATTCCTATTTACAGCTACGATATTAATCCTACGATTGCTCCCACCATCAGCAATACAATGAACTTCCTCATGAACGTCTAAATTTTTGGATCGAAGTGCATCTGCGATCATAGAACGTATGGTGTTGTGACGATTTATTCTGAGTACTTCTCCCTGTGGGCAACTCCCAAGCACATGTGGTAAGGTTTCATACTCACTGCAGTGCCTGTAGAGCGACCAGGGAGAGAACATACTGGTGCCACCATTGCAATCATTTTTAGCATTTCTCTCCACTCAGAACTTGATAATCCTTCATGCTTGATGATCCACGAGTTGCCTGCAAGTACTTTTTCAAACAATAGAACTCCTTTTCCTTTTTAGGGGTATGCACACCAGGTTTTAATATTAATAACCACTAAATGCATTTTGTTTTTTATTTACTAACTACTATACTTAATATTTACTAAAAGGTTCTACATTTTGTCTTTACTCCACTTTGATTGTTTACTTTTTTTCTTTTTAACCCTTAAATTCGCAGAGTATCCTATAGGATGCAACAGGTTAATAGGCTGTATGCTATAATTTTAATAGGGCAATAGAAACAGACTGGTAGGAAATAGTAATATACGTTACAAGAGCAGTATGTTGACGTTTTCATGTTCGAGGAAAAGATTGAAAAAGCGAAACGTAGTTGGGCTTTCTTTATTTCCGAGAACATGAAAACAAACGAACTTCTAATTAGTTGCAATGAAATCTCCATGTTGGTTTCTGTTTAATGACGACAACTTCGGAAAACCAAATTCATCAAAATATCTTTCTTCAACTTTGTTGCAATAAAATGTTTTCTGTGTTTAGTATATTCCAGCAGGCCGTGATATACGTCTGTCTTCCCCCCCCCCCCCCAAGTCTGTAAATGCGAACTTAAAACAAACGGTAAGGCTATGTAATGATTTATTTTTCATTTTAATATTTTAACAATATTATTTATATAACATATTGCAGTAATAACATCGGCATCTGGAATCTTGTTGATTTTTTCACGGCTTCCTTAATGTTACTTGTATCAGGAATGCAATAAGTTTCGTGGAGTAGTAGACTTTACTTATTTTTTGCAACTATTTAAAAACAATAATTAACAGTGCAATTTAGGCGAAATTGCAGTGGTAAGTTTCCAATTTATAATTGTTACTATGTTAAACGTTTCTAAAAATAATATGCTAAAAGCCTTAAGCAGTAAAATGAATGTCGCGCTTAAGCGGTAAGAAGAGGAAAATTGTTATGTGTGTTACGTTGGGAATACTGAATGTGGTATTTCACACTTACCGCGTATTGGTTCTGTGCGGAAAACAAGCAAATATGCACGATCTCACACAAAAAAAAATTATTAGGAAATAGTAATATACGTTACAAGAGCGGTATGTTGACGTTTTCATGGTCGAGGAAAAGATTGAAAAAGCGAAACGTAGTTGAGCTTTTTTAATTTCCGAGAACATGAAAACAAACATACCGCTCGTGTATCGTACATTATTTTGTGCGAAGATCGTTTATTACATACCTGAAAGACGATTTTCTAATTTGTTGCAATGAAATCTCCATGTTGGTTTCTGTTTAATGACGCCAACTTCGAAAAACTTAATATCTTTCTTCAACATTGTTGCTATAAAATGTTTTCTGTGTTTACTATACTCCAGCAGGCCGTGATATACGTCCGTCTTTTTTTTCCCCCCAGTCTATAAATGCGAACTTAAAACAAACGGTAAGGTTATGTAATGATTTATTTTTCATTTTAATATTTTAACAATATTATTTATATAACATATTGCAGTAATAACATCCGCATCTGGAATTTTGTTGATTTTTTCACGGCTTCCTTAATGTTACTTGTGTCAGGAATGCAATAAGTTTCGTGGAGTAGTAGACTTTACTTAATTTTTGCAAATATTTAAAAACAATAATTAACATTGCAATTTAGGTGAAATTGCAGTGGTAAGTTTCCAATTTATAATTATTACTATGTTAAACGTCTCTAAAAATAATATGTTAAAAGCCTAAAGCAGTAAAATGAATGTCGCGCTTAAGCGGTAAGAAGAGGGAAATTGTTATGTGTGTTACGCTGGGAATACTGAATGTGGTATTTCACACTTACCGCGTATTGGTTCTGTGCGGAAAACAAGCAAATACGCACGATCTCGCACAAATTAAAATTTTACAATACTATAATATTGTACAACATATAAAATATGGACGTTGCGATAGTTGTTTTCTTTACAGTCCGACACGGTTTAATAAACTAGTGTGAGAAATGAAGTTTTGCCATTTTAAGGGTTAAGTCAAATTCATTCATTTTGTGGCATTCGTAAAAGTTTGCATCTATTGAATTGACTCATGAACATGAGCAATGCTTTCTTCGGAATCAGAGTATTTTAATTTGTAGAGTTTTATTTGAATAAATGATCATTATTATTATTATTATTATTATTATTATTATTATTATTATTATTAAAAGGAGCATCTTCTGCAATTCTTTGGAGAAAGAACTAAGGAAGTGACTAGTGAAGTGCTTTGTATGGGGCAGAAACATGGACATTACGACGAAGTGAAGAGAAGCTGTTAGAAGCATTTGAAATGTGGATATGGAGAAGGATGGAGCATGTGAAATGGACAGAGTAAGAAACGAAGCTGTGTTAGGTGAAGAAATAATGATACTGAAACTGATCAGAAAGAGGAAAAGCAACTGGCTGGGTCACTGGCTGAGAAGAAACTGCTCTACTGAAGGACGCACTGGAAGGTATGGTGAACTGGAGAAGAGTTCGGGCAGAAGAAAACATCAGATGATAGACGACATTAAGATATAAATGGATCATATGAGGAGACAAAGAGGAAGGCAGAAAATAGAAAAGACTGGAGAATGCTGGGCGGAACACTATGAATGTATGAATTATTATTATTATTATTATTATTATTATTATTATTATTATTATTGTAAATTCTACTACATTACTCCTTCAGGTAAATGACAAACTTTGTGTAAGACACTTTTTCAATTACAGAAATTAGAAATATTGAGTGACAGATCATTACTAGATCAATATTGTGGAATGAGTTACAGAAGGAATGAAGATTTTATGACAAAAAGATATATTTATTGACCATAAATCTAATAGAGTCTATACGGGCTCGAACCCATACCTCTTTCAGTGAGATTTCGTTACCTGGCTCCTCTATCTTGGGGTCCTTAATTCGATATGTCCCTTAAAATTTTCCCGTACCTAAATATAGCCAGTCTAAAATTATAACATTACCTTGCGTCAACTTTCAGTTAATTTTTAATTTTGCCTACCCTATAGTTCTAACAGTCATATGTTATGCATGTACTAATTAAGCCATGTGGTGCCTTCCAGCGTTTTACCCCGAGCTCCAGTCTTAATCACGTTTAGGTTACTCAGCTATGGGGAACATTTTCGAATATTTCATGTTACATCTGAATTAATTTGCATAATTATAAAACTTTATGTTATAAAAATGTAGAGGCATGTCGCTCCCTTATGCATCGCAGATCTTCTGAAGCTGTATACAAATGAGACAGCGTGATGGATTTTTTTGTTTGTTTTTTATGTGTCTTTCTCATGTGTGGTGATGCCTTTAGGCTGTACGAATATAATATCTCAAACCATCTGTTTAAATGGGATGATGTTTCTATAGAAACTTAACTTTTAAACAAATGAAGTATTTCTAAACGCTGTTATTCCTCTATAGAGTATTCCAAGTTAAGAAAAAAGCATTGAGCATATGGGGCTTTTCCATCAAATGACCAGTTGCTATAGAAACTCCTACTACCACAAATCTTCTACAGAGTGATTTATATAGAACTGACACATTTCTTTCTTTAATTATTCCGTTCGAAATTCATTCAATGACCCAATTTTAGCACCAAATTAAGCAGAATGTTCTGGAGTTTCGATTCCTTGTCACTAGATGCGCAGATGTTTATGTTTTATTCCTATTGTTGGCAGCACTGACCCAATTTTAGCATCAAATTAAGCAGAATGTTCAGGAGTTTCGATTCCTTGTCACTAGATGCGCAGATGTTTATGTTTTATTCCTATTGTTGGCAGCACTGACCCAATTTTAGCACCAAATTAAGCAGAATGTTCAGGAGTTTCGATTCCTTGTCACTAGATGCGCAGATGTTTATGTTTTATTTCTATTGTTGGCAGCTGTTTTCGACATTTTGTGTCAACGTATAAATGCAGTACACATTAAATCAACGACTCCTCCTTGCGAAGCAATACTGGATTACGAATTCAATTACAGCTACTCAAAGGGCATACTAGAGAGAATTTGGTGTTCGCAATCCTCCCGAAAGAAACACAATACTGGGACTGGTAAACAAATTGGAAACAACTGGATCTCTGGTGAGTGAAAAGGGCAAGCATCGTTCATCTAGGCTTCCCACGGTTGTTGTTGACGTAAGAGCACGACTGGAGCAGTCACCCAAAAAATCATTAAGACGTTTGTCGCAGGAGACAGGGTACACCTACTCAATGTGTCAGAGAGCTGCGAAAAGTGCAGGCCTAAAGCCATATAGGGTTACGGTTGTTCATCAGCTACAAGAACCAGATAAGGATAAAAGATTGAATTATTGTCGTTGTGGCCACCGAGATCTCCGGATTTGACAACGCCGGACTTCTTTCTATGGGGTTACTTAAAAGACAGGGTTTACACCAAACGTCCCCAGACATTGGACGATCTGAAGCACAACATCACACAGGAGATTCAAGCTATTGACAACAGAGTCCTCCAACGAGTGGCCAGTAACATGGAACGACGTGTTGAGTTGTGCCTTATGCAGGATGGAGGACATTTTCAACATTTGCTATAGAGGTAAATAATCTCCCAAAATTCCTCTACATTTTAGGTGTAATAAGTTGTCGCTAGCACAATTCGTTTTGAAACAATTAATGAAAGAAATGTGTCAGTTCTATATAAATCACTCTGTACAATGTACTAGGCAAGACCCATAAAACTAACGCTTTTTTCTTAATGTGGAATGCTCTTTAGCTCTCTGCAATGGGTGGAATCCGTATTGTTGATCAAGTTATAACTGATTAAGCAATCGGTAGGCGATATATAGGAAGACCGAGGAAGAGATCGGTACTTAAGTTAGACCTAGGAATACTTCGATACTTAAAGACAAAAATACTAATATTTTACTGAATGTCTTTAAAACTTTTGTGAAGTCTTCAACTTTGTGATTTTATACAGGGTTAGTTAAAAGTCCCGCACCACCTAAATAACTTATGAAGCATACGGTTCAGTGACATGAAATTTGATATGTGGGGATAACCATATACTAAGAACTCAATAATGGTATTACCGAGTTTTTTCTACTTCCGGTTTAACCGGAAGTAACTCCAACTCTCTTATTTTAAATGGAACATCCAATATATATATTTTTTTATTTTTGAATTAAGCTCATTAAGAGCTTTTCAAAAAGTACCCGCACTTGATACTTTTGTACAAATTCAGTATTGCTAAGTCAAGAAAACAGAAAAGTGTATCGAATATTAAAATAATAAATGCACCACCTAAATAACTTTTGAAGCATACGGTTCAGTGATATGAAACTTGGTATGTGGGGATAACCATATGCTAAGAAGTCAATAATGGTATTACCGAGATTTTTCTACTTTCGGTTTAACCGGAAGTAACTCCAACTCTCTTATTTTAAATGGAACACCCAGTATATATTTTTTTATTTTTGAATTAAGCTCATTAAGAGCTTTTCAAAAAGTACCCACACTTGATATTTCTGTACAAATTCAGTATTGCTAAGTCAAGAAAACAGAAAAGTGTATCGAATATTAAAATAATAAATGCACCACCTAAATAACTTTTGAAGCATACTGTTCAGTGATATGAAACTTGGTATGTGTGGATAACCATATACTAAGAACTCAATAATGGTATTACCGAGTTTTTTCTACCTCCGGTTTAACCGGAAGTAACTCCAACTCTCTTATTTTAAATGAAACACCCAATATATTTTTTTTATTTTTGAATTAAGCTCATTAAGAGCTTTTCAAAAAGTACCCACACTTGATACTTCTGTACAAATTGAGTGTTTGTAAATAAAAATGGAAGTGGTGCAAGATATTCCTAAAGTCTGGTTAAATCATTCCTTAAATGGTTTCGATGATCGAGTGACACATTGTAAACCAGCTGAGGGCTACCAATTTGAACACATAATTTAGAAGGTGAGCTAGCTTTGTTTTGTTTTTGTTAAGGAAGGAGTATTTTAATATTCGATACACTTTTCTGTTTTCTTGACCTAGTAATACTGCATTTGTACAGAAGTATTGAGTGTGGGTACTTTTTGAAAAGCTCTTAATGAACACTATTCATAAATAAAAATATATATTGGGTGTTCCATTTAAAATAAGAGAGTTGGAGTTACTTCCTGTTAAACCGTAAGTAGAAAAAACTCGTTAATACCATTTTTGAGTTCTTAGCATATGGTTATCCTCACATACCAAGTTTCATATCACTGAACCGTATGCTTCAAAAGTTATTTAGGTAGTGCCTTTATTATTTTAATATTCGATACACTTTTCTGTTTTCTTGACTTAGCAATACTGAATTTGTACAAAAGTATCAAGTGTGGGTACTTTTTGAAAAGCTCTTAATGTGCTTAATTCAAAAATCAAAAAATATATTGGGTGTTCCATTTAAAATAAGAGAGTTGGAGTTACTTCCGGTTAAACCGGAAGTAGAAAAAACTCGGTAATACCATTATTGAGTTCTTAGTATATGGTTATCCTCACATACCAAGTTTCATGTCACTGAATCGTATGCTTCAAAAGTTATTTAGGTGGCGCATTTATTATTTTAATATTCGATACACTTTTCTGTTTTCTTGACTTAGTAACACTGAATTTGTACAGAAGTATCAAGTGTGGGTACTTTTTGAAAAGCTCTTAATGAGCTTAATTCAAAAATAAAAAATATATTGGGTGTTACGTTTAAAATAAGAGAGTTGGAGTTACTTCCGGTTAAATCGGAAGAAGAAAAAACTCGGTAATACCATTATTGAGTTCTTAGTATATGGTTATCCTCACATACCAAGTTTCATGTCACTGAACCGTATGCTTCAAAAGTTATTTAGGTAGTGCATTTATTATTTTAATATTCGATACACTTTCCTGTTTTCTTGACTTAGTAACACTGAATTTGTACAGAAGTATCGTGTGTGGGTAATTTTTTAAAATCTCTTAATGAGTACTATTCAAAAATAAAATAATATATTGGGTGTTACGTTTAAAATAAGAGAGTTGGAGTTACTTCCGGTTAAATCGGAAGAAGAAAAACTCGGTAATACCATTATTGAGTTCTTAGCATATGGTTATCCTCACATACCAAGTTTCATGTCACTGAATCGTATGCTTCAAAAGTTATTTAGGTAGTGCATTTATTATTTTAATATTCGATACACTTTCCTGTTTTCTTGACTTAGTAACACTGAATTTGTACAGAAGTATCGTGTGTGGGTAATTTTTTAAAATCTCTTAATGAGTACTATTCAAAAATAAAATAATATATTGGGTGTTACGTTTAAAATAAGAGAGTTGGAGTTACTTCCGGTTAAATCGGAAGAAGAAAAAACTCGGTAATACCATTATTGAGTTCTTAGTATATGGTTATCCCCACATACCAAGTTTCATGTCACTGAACCGTATGCTTCAAAAGTTATTTAGGTGGTGCGGGACTTTTAACTAATCCTGTATATTCACTGTTAAAATACTTCCTGAATCATAATATTGATGTATTCAAGTTATGTAATCAATTGTATTAATATTTTGTAAAATGCCATTTATGTTTAATTTAAAAATCAATGCTGAAAATTATCCTAGTGAGGAAAAGTAGTGCTGCAAAGTTACTTTTTGGCACTCATCTTGAATTTTTTTTATTGCAGTGCAACAAAAGTAGGTCTTTCAATTCTAAAATCAGGTGGAAAATTTCCACACTACATTATGGTACTATTAAAAAATCAAATTCATCGATTTCGGTTGGTTCTGAACTGTCCAATCTCAGAAGCAACTGCTAGAAAATTAGAAACAAGTCCATCCAGGAATAAAATCATGATGATGATGATGATGATGATGATAATAATAATGAACACATGAAGTTTTAATGGCTGGAGCTACTTTCGTATTCACAAAAGGAAGTAGATGGAAATATACTAGAGATGTGTTACCAGCAGTTCTCTGCCAGTACCATGCCTTTTGTTATTTCATATTTATTGTAAGGTAGGTGTCCCTGATATGGCCATGCTAAGGTTTGAGAATTTTTCTAGCCGCCATTTTGAAAAAAGATTGTAAACCACTTTTCTCTTACTCGTTCTCAGTCTAATGGACTTTCTTAAAACAATTTCCTTTCCCCATAAAAATAGCTTTAATTGTCTAAAAAGTCCAAAATTCCAAAAGTCTACCTAGTGGCCATATCAGGAACATGTGCACATGATATGGCCACCCTTGTTCCATGTTCTGCAAATCGTGATTGTTTTCAGTTTGATAGCGCAGTTGTGTTAAAATTAAATAATTTTGGTGTAAAATGAATAGAAATGACACTTAATAATTTTTTTTGTAATTCAAAAGTGTAGTCAAAACAGGTTTTTCCATAAAAAATTAAGTTGTTCTTCTTGAAATTCAAAATTTGTGCGTAATCCCAGCTATAAGGCATGTAAATTTGTCAGGTGAAGAAATAAAATGAAATGAACTTGATATGGTCATGGTGCATTTGATATGGCATTATCAGGAGCAGGTAAGCTTTCACGAAAATCGTTTGATTATGAAGAACCCGTCAAAGATACGCCATCAACTACAACACCAATCAACAGAACATTAAAAACTGAATGGAGTACGATGGTTTTCATGAAACAAGTCTTTGAAAAACATGCATAAAACAAAGGAGACTTACCAGAGAAAAATAAGAAGAGGTCACATGAAAAATGCAAAACAGGCAACTGACGCCATATTGCTCAACCTGACTGGATGGAAAACGATCAAGTGACATACCAGGATGCCCTTTCACTGGATGCTGATGCAATTTAGCGGATTTTTTTGTTAACTAACTCAGAATAGGGAGGGTGGCCATAACAGGAGCACCCACCTTATTACAGTTGGTAAGAGAACTCTTAACACAGGATTTGCACATTGCACTTTTGTGGGGACTAATATTACGTGCAGCATCTAGAGAGTTTTCTGCTATAAAGATGTCTCTCCTTAGTGCATATCACGTCGTTCTTAGTATTCTAGAATTACCATTATAGTACGGAGCACTAAGTCGTAAAGGGTTCTTAAGCCCTTTTAACTTATCTCTTCATTAGCAGTAAGCGGAGTGTACTCCGTATTAGCCTGCAGAGAGATTGACTCTGGGTAAAAGCACGCTGGTTTGACCCCGGACAGAGTCGTGCGATATTTATCTTCACTGTAACATCGTCAACAGTGGAGAATTGTGTTAGTAGGCCTATATAATGTTTCCCAAACAGAAGAATTACTAGCTCATTTTGCACAACCGTGTTAGTGTTAGAATTTTTATATTGCTGGGTTTTGCATCTTGTCGTAGGAGCAAAAACATCCGAAGTTTCAATCCATCATCAGGGAACGCACGGAAAGAGGAATCTATCTGTTAGGATTTTTTTATCAAGATCTTTGATATTGAACTACATGAAATTTTTCCTCAGAAGAATCAAACTAATGTGACATTAAATTCTCTTGGATATATTTGAAAAACGGTTTCGTTTTATATGTAGAAAAGTAAGAACTGTGACATAATTCTTACACCAGGAAAGGACAGAGATAGAGAGGGGGAAAGGAGAGAGAATGTTCAATTCGTTTGCTGCTGAAGTATTCAAATTTTCATATATTGCTAGGTATGAACATATTCCTTATAGGATGAAAGAGTAATGGAACGGAGAAAAATTCCCTCCGGCGCCGGGATTTGAACCCGGGTTTTCAGCTCTACGTGCTGATGCATTTAGCCACTAATCCACGCCGGATACCCACCCCGGCGCCGGACAGAATCGTCTCAGTTTAAGTTACAACTCTTGGGTTCCCTCTAGTGGCCGCCCTCTGCACTACGTCATAGATGCCTATGAACATAGGACCGAAGTCCACACATGTGCTGAGGTGCACTCGATATGAGTGACTAATTGGCCGGGATCCGACTGAATAAGCGCCGTCTTAATGAATGAGTGAATGGATGGATGAATGAATTTTTTTAGTAGGTTATTTTACGACGCTTTATCAACATCTTAGGTTATTTAGCGTCTGAATGAGATGAAGGTGATAATGCCGGTGAAATGAGTCCGGGGTCCAACACCGAAAGTTACCCAGCATTTGCTCATATTGGGTTGAGGGAAAACCCCGGAAAAAACCTCAACCAGGTAACTTGCCCCGACCGGGAATCGAACCCGGGACACCTGGTTTCGCGGCCAGACGCGCTGACCGTTACTCCACAGGTGTGGAGCGAATGAATGAATGAGTGACCGGATGGATGAATGAAGGAATTAAGTAATAATTGAGGGGATGAAGGAGTGAATTAATGGATGTATGAATAACTGAATTAATTAATAATGACTGAATAGATAAATGAATGAATGAACGGACGGACGAACAAACGAATGAATAAATGACCGAGTGGTTGGATGGATGAATAAATGAATGAGTGAGTGGATGAATGAATGAATGAATGAATGAATGAATGAATGAATGAATGAATGAATGAATGAATGAATTACTGGCTGGATTAATGAATTAATGAAGAGGAAACGTGAGGAGAAACATTTAAAAAATAAACAATATAGTGTGTCCTTTCAGAGCAATTTTGGGCTCAGAGAAAGTAAGTTATCTATGTGAGCTCCAAGCCTGTTGGCCACTTGTCTCACTCCGATTTTTTACCGTTCCGCTTGACTCAATATAGGCTAAGAGAATTTTGAGGACGGATCTGCGGAATCGTCAAATATAAACCCTGTTGATTCATGATTTAAAAGAGAGACAGACTTAATCAGACTTACATCATTTCAACAGTTGAAGAAAACTATATAACAGTTATTCCAACACACGCACTGAGGACTGGCATTTGCCGCATTGCAGTATTATAGATGGGGTGGCGTTTTTGTGGTGGGAAATAACGTATACATTCTGTTTTTACTTTAATTTTTAATAATCCCATTTACCTGTGTATAAGTAATGTTTTGTTTTCTTCCATTAGGTTGCTAATTAATGAAGACATTAGCGTTTAAAAACCATCGTATTATGTATAGGTATAACTATAATAAATATCGAAACAGTATATAAAAGTAGGCTATGTGTATTATAGAACAAGCGAATGCAATGCGATAGAGTTAAACCTAGATATAAACTTAAAATCATATTTCGCACAGTTACAGCCATAATCAACGTACAGGTTGATGGAAATACAATAATTTGTGTCTGTGTAAATAGCTCCATTTAAACCAATGCTTCATAAATAGTGAAAGAAAAAAAAATTATATTTCATACTCTAATCTAAACTTTTCCTGTTACAACCAGTGCCAGCGTTTTTGGCGCGTGTCCTTGAGTAAAAAGTAAGTGAGCACTTGTTGCCAAAGCAATTGAGAACGGTACCACCCAACACATCACGTCAGCAATCTGCCAATCACAGTTGACAGTCTTATTGGCCACTGACTGCGTCGAAGGCAAGACACTCGCACTTTCCGATTCTGGAGCGTGTCCTTGAGTACACTGTCCACTCAGTGGCATCTGTTGCCACTTCGACTGAAAGTGGTATCACCTCCTAAACAGATATGACGTCAGCAACATGCCAATCACAGTCGTCAGCTTTCTCGCCTACAGACTTTGACAGAGATAAGATACTCGCTCTCAACGTTCTCATTACTTATTTCACGCGCCAGAAACGGTGGCTTTGGTTATAGCAGCATGGGAACAAGGATTTCCACGATGTGTAACATGCATTGAACACCAAAAAATTGCTGTGTTTCAGAATGATTTGATAGAATTTTAATCATTAAACACAATAACGAGAATTACAACTATCATCCTGAAAAGTTTATCGGTACATCTTTGCTGTGCTGGGACTCCTGGGAGTAGCCATATTGTATGAATTGAGAGTAAACGTGTCAGTTGCTATAGTAACCATCGTGCTCTATTATTTGCTATTCAGTGTCTATAGGCATATTCTCATTTGAGCTGCATATGACTCGAAACTGTGAATTATCTCGCTTGACTCATCATCACTCAAGAATTTTTTTCCAATTTAACTTGTTGACAGCTTCATTGTTGTTGAATTGAGATTGTGACTTGATTCATTTCGAATCGTTTGTAACCACTGTGAACGTTCTATCGCTTCGCATTCTCGAGTTACACTGCCTCGATCGCCGCGGACTCGACAATTAATGCCTCAAATTTCCTCCTCCTGTGTGTCGCTAGATGACGTCACCCGTCACTCAAGATCACTTGGATACATTGAATGTTATGTTTTATTTAACGACGCTCGCAACTGCAGAGGTTATATCAGCGTCGCCGGATGTGCCGGAATTTTGTCCCGCAGGAGTTCTTTTACATGCCAGTAAATCTACTGACATGAGCCTGTCGCATTTAAGCACACTTAAATGCCATCGACCTGGCCCGGGATCGAACCCGCAACCGTGGGCATAGAAGGCCAGCGCTATACCAACTTGCCAACCAGGTCGACAGGATACATTGATCCTTTGTCTGTAGATCCTCGTTTACTTCTTTGGAATATGTCATGTAGTTTAGAAATTATAGGCGCGAAAAAAACAGCCTGAAAGTGTGTCGGTCAACTTTCCGGGATAACATCCTAGTATTGTACTGAACTTATGAATGTATCCACGTCAAAAATTGAAATAATTATGAAAGTAAAAATGGTGGACCCGCGAAATCAAAACGTGCTAAAAAAAAAAAAGAAGATAAAATCATGTAGGAGAGAGTATACAAAGCAAAAAGAAACGACAAACAATTTTACAAGATGTAGTAGCTATTCTTCATCTAATGTAATTATGAACATTAAATCCAAACGTTTGAGATGGACAGGGCATTTAACACATATAGCTGAATCCAGAAATACATAATAGTGTGTTAGTTGGAAGACCTGAGGGAAAAAGACTTTTGGGGAGGCCAAGATAATATTAAAATAGATTTGAGGGAGGTGGGATATGATGCTAGGAACTGGATTAAACTTGCTCGGGATACGTACTGCTGGCGGGCTTATGTGAGGGCGGTAATGAACCTTTGCAAGCCATTTGTAAGTAAGTAGTAGCTATAAATAATATTGTAATTACATCAACTGTAAATGTGCGAATCATAATACGGTCAATGTTAAACAAGGCAATGTTGTAAATAACATTTGTGCGAGATCGTGCGTATTTGGTTGTTTTCCGCACAGAACCAATACGCGGTAAGTGTGAAATACCACATTCAGTATTCCCAACCTAACACACATAACAATTTCCCTCTTCTTACCGCTTAAGCGCGACATTCATTTTACTGCTTTAGGCTTTTAACACATTATTTTTAGAGACGTTTAACATAGTAATAATTATAAATTGGAAACTTACCACTGCAATTTCACCTAAATTGCAATGTTAATTATTGTTCTTAAATATTTGCAAAAATTAAGTAAAGTTTACTACTTCACGAAACTTATTGCATTTCTGATACAAGTAACATTAAGGAAGCCGTGAAAAAATCAACAAGATTCCAGATGCCGATGTTATTACTGCAATATGTTATATAAATAATATTGTTAAAATATTAAAATGAAAAATAAATCATTACATAACTTTACCGTTTGTTTTAAGTTCGCATTTATAGATTGGGGGAAAAAAAAAGACAGACGTATATCATGGCCTGCTGGAGTATAGTAAACATAGAAAACATTTTATAGCAACAATGTTGAAGAAAGATATTTTGGTGTTCCGAAGTTGGCGTCATTAAACAGAAACCAACATGGAGATTTCATTGCAACTAATTAGAAATTCGTCTTCAGGTATGTAATAAACGATCTTGGCACAAAATAATGTACGATACATGAGCGGTATGTTTGTTTTCATGTTCTCGGAAATTAAAAAAGCTCAACTACGTTTCGCTTTTTCAATCTTTTCCTCGGCCATGAAAACGTCAACATACCGCTCTTGTAACGTATATTACTATTGTAATACTCGACTGGTTATCAAATTCGTGTTCTAATATGAAACGTTACGAAATTCATATTGTAAATAAGTGTTGTCGCCTACTGTGGAAATCAAGTGAACTTTATTACGTACCAAGAATAAAGACGTTTCATGCAATTCGAGAGATTTCATACATCTCCTGTCAATTTCTGTATGTGGATATATTGCTGGATTTAAAAACCGCACTGTTATTTGAAATTTACAATTTGAAAACAATATGAGAATGGAAATTTCCAATATACAGTATATTTGATAATTGAGGCTTGTGAACTTTATAGGTTTGCTGCATCACTAATTAAATATACTCCCTTCAAATGTTATAAATTTGAAGAATAAAGCGGTTAAAGTGTGTTAGGGTTGAGCCAAAACGCTACCGATATTGGTACTATTAATTGGAAAACTAAAGCTGACTTTTGACGCGTATGATCACTGAATAAAAGCTCAACAGAGGGAATTGATTGACTTAACAAACATCAATGCTGCCTACGCATGACTGTCTCCGTAGCGAAATGTGACAAATCAAGCATTCAGAATTGATGTGCAGTTCCAATTAATATGCAGATGTGAGATGTTGAATATTTAAAGTGACGTTTCAGTGGTTAAAAATGAAAGAAGTGTTGCAGGCCAAGTGACGCGGGCTTCAGTTATCGAAATATTTATGTAAAAAAAAAAAAAGAATCACATATGACGTATCATAGACTCCAGAATTTAGAGACCTGTAATAGAAAATTCACAGTGAAGTACGAAAGTGTATATTCGCGATTAAAAAAATCGTGTGCAAATATTGAAATGTCTTTAGCTCCAAAGATATAGCATTTTTTTACTTGGTTAGTTAACGACGCTATATCAACTACTAGGTTATTTAGCGTCGATGGAATTGAAGATAACGAGATGGTATATGGCGAGATGATGCCGAGGATTCGCCATAGAATACCTGACATTTGCCTTACAGTTGAGAAGAACCTTGGAAAAAAAAACCAACGAAATAATCAGCCAAAACGGGGATCGAACCGATATGACCTTCATCCTTTAACATTTTACTTTTTTCCTTAGTTATTTATCGACGGTGTATCAGCTACAAGGTTGTTTAGCGTTGATGGAATTGGTGATAGCGAAATGGGATTTGGCGAGATGGGGCCTAGGATTAGCTATAGATTACCTGACATTCGTCTTACGGTTAGGGAAAATCTCGGAAAAAATGCAACCAGATAATCGGCCGAACCCACGCTCAGCAGGCAAACGTGCTACCGCCTAAATTACAACGGTGGTTTAGTAATAGAAGGCATAATATCTCAGAAAATAAATTAGAGTTTATTTTATTTATTTATTTTTATTCATCTACTAGCCGTACCCGTGCGCTCCGCTGCACCTGTTAAAAATAAATATAAAGTAATTGCATAATTGAAATAGGACGTTTGATCCAGGTAACATTCGTTTTTGATAGAAGGATAAATCTTTAATATGTTACTTAATTTAAATTGTATTTAAATAATAAAAATGCGATCATTTTGGTCCAGAGAGCACTCATTTGGTGCAATGACAATTCCTTTAACATGTTTCTTAATTGTTATTACATGCAACCATAGTTTAATGAAGATTGACATATAACTTATTTTTAATGTGTATACTTTATTTTACTTGCTATATGTTTCCACTGAATTACGGTAATAACTTAATTTTAACCCTTGTTTTCTACATCTTCAGTAAATGGCGCTTGGCCCACCATGGTTCTGAACCCTTCAAATAACTTAAATAGTGATACAGCATAAACAGTGCTATGTAATTATATTTCTTTCTTTCGAAAATGTAAGAATTCTCGATCTCCTATGTCCCATTGCCATGGAATGAATAAATGTGTTTTTTCTTCCTACACAAAAATTTTATATTTTGCACATAGGAATTACTGCAGGAACAACAACGCTATAATCTGAGGCGGCGGTGAAAATGTATTGTATTATTTTAAAAGTCTTATTTCATCAAAAGTTACTGTAATAACATTATAGAATTATGTCCATCTAGAGAAACTACACTTTCCAAAGATGAAATAATAATTAAACAATTAATTATCTTTCGATATTACTTCATACAAACACAGAAACATTCTCTGTAGGCTATGTTTAATAGCATTCGATTGTTGTTGTCCAAGCCCCTTATAGACCAAGTCATTTGTTTTTATTTCAATACAGCGACTTAGATGGCGTTGTTATTGTAATTTTAAAACTCATTTATCTCATTAAATATCAGTCTTATCAAAATTTTGTATAGACTAAAACTTATCGAAAATAATTTTTAAAGAAACTTTTGTTATGTAATATTTTTCATGAAAATTAATAATAAGGGAGATATTTCGATTTATTTAATTCAGGCCCCCTTATAGCCCCCCTTTTAAATAAAGTATTTTGAATGACGTATAGCCTAAAATCTAAGTTACAACGAACTTAATTTATATTCCAACTAGTGGCTTGTGCAGCAAATGCTGCAAACTAAGTTCATTAGACGTTCAAATAAACATTTTTCAGATTTATTTTCAATGAAGAATACCAGACATTCTGAAAGTTATTTGCTTCCATAATAATGAAAGACACTCTCTCTCGAGCCAATACTGAAGAGAACCACGCATATAAATATCTACACCACACCGCCATTAAATATATGGAAAAGACCCAACCCCACTTGATTAATAACTATAAAAATATTTGATTTTTAATAATATTATTATCTTACGTAAGTTTTGTAGCTTTCAGTAACATATACTATATATACTATATAGCCGCCACTCAGTAAAATATAGAAATTAAAATCTAATTTAAGTTATTCTCTACATCTACTTATATAACCCCAAAACGTTCCACTTTCATATCAGTATAGCATTAATATGTATAATTAATGTAAAATAGTCACATCATGGCATTAACTACAATAATATTTCAAAATGGTAATAATGTCATCAAACCACCTCAAGTTTTGTAGTTTTTAATATCCAATACACAGCTGTACCCAGAAAATTACACACCACAGAATCAAACCTGTAAATTATTTTTAGTAAGTTAAGTTTTTAATAACCAATTTAATTTGAGCTCTAAATATGTCAGCATTCTTGCAGATCATGGCCTTCGTGTAATATTGTTTACTGTAGTGTGTGTTTTGTTTTATTCTGAAATGCAATTAGGTAGTTTTCAAAACTGACGACAGATGGATTTTGGAAAATAGGGAAATTATGTAGGAAAATTGACATTTCACTGAAAACTACTACTTTTCCGAAAAACTTTGAGTTCCAAGCTTCAAAATGAGGGGTCATTTATTAAAATCCGTTCAGCCGTTTTTCCGTAATTTCCATTACCAGTTCAAATTATATATATAGATTTTCATATAAATCGGTTAAGCCATTATCGCGTGAAAAGGTAACATACATCCAGACAGACAGACATACAAACAAAAGTTTCAAAAAAGCGATTTTCGGTTTCAGGATGGTTAATTATACATGTTAACACCAATTATTTTTGGAAAATCGAAAATTACCAGAAAAATTTTGGTTACAGATTTATTATTAGTATAGATTTTCTTATGTATTCACTCTTCTACTTGTTTATCTATTCACTTATGTATTTGTCTACTTATTTTATTTATTTATTTATTTATTTATTTATTTATTTATTTATTTATTTATTTATTTATTTATTTACTTACTTATATCAATAAAAGATCTCTGACTTATTGTGGCAATCCGTCTCTTTTGGAACCACCAGGTATTAGTCGTGCGGATGGTAAACGACCCGATGGTCTCACCTTAATTCCATGGTCTAGAGGAAAATCTTTAATTTGGGACTCCACTTGCGTTGACACACTAGCTCCATCTCACTTACCGAATACCTCCAGACGCGCAGCATCTGCTTCTGAATTAGCCGTGAAGAAGAAAGTCAATAAATATGCTCATCTTTTAGAAAATTATACCTTTGTCCCCTTTTTTGTGGAGACCTTCGGTCCTTGGAGTCCTGACGCTAAAGTTTTGGTATCTCAAATCGGCCAAATTTTGATCTCCATTACTGGGATCGCCGTTGCACTACTTATTTGCTTCAACGCTTAAGTATTGCAATTCAACGCGGAAATGCAATGAGCGTTTTGGGTACTCTTCCAGAGTCCAGCCCTTTGGACGAACTCTTTCTCCTGTAAAATTTTATTAAGTATTCCGTATGTAAATATTTGTATTCCGTTTTATAAACCGTATAGTTGAAATTGTTTCATTTTTTCAGGAAATATGTATCCATTGAAACTGTACAGAATGAAAAAAATATTTATTTATTTATTTATTTATTTATTTATTTATTTATTTATTTACTTATTTACTTACTTACTACCTTACTTACTTATTTATTTATTTATTTATTTATTTATTTATTTATTTATTTATTTATTTATTTATTTATTTCTTCCTTTCTTTCTTTCTTTATTTATTTATTGATTCATTGATTTATTTATTTATTCATTCATATATATATTTATTTATTTATTTATTTCTTCCTTTCTTTCTTTCTTAATTAATTTATTTATTTATCTATCTATTTATTTATTTATTTATTTATTTATTTATTTATTTATTTACTTATTTATTTATTTATTTATTTATTCTGGCAGAGAATGGGCACTGAGCGAATTTTCCTGGTTTTTTTCCTGCGCGCATGCGCTCTGGTAGCATATAACTCCACTTTCAAACGCTAGATGTCAGTGTAATCGAGCACCCGCGAACGGTGGAATAGCAAACCTGATTCGCTGGCAAATCTACTGAAAAGTATTTCTGCTGGTGCGATATGAACGCCAACTATAGGGAGTAGGCAGAACCTCCCGCTGATGCAGATAGAACTGGTTTGAAGGTCTCTGAAATAAGAGACTACCACAGTGTAGTATATACAGTCACGAAGCTCGAGTTGTTGAGGGTGCTAGGAACAATAGACTGTGCAGGTACTATTTCGCATTGTCTGTAATGAGGAGATAGTAGCGATCGTAGTGGTTAGCAACTATCTATGGATGCATATTTACTACGTATTGAGCTTCGTGACTGTATATACTAGACTGTGAGACTACTACATCAAAGTTACCGAAGCGCAGTGTCCATATTTATAATTCCCTAAACGTTGGTTTAAATATATTTGCAGTTAACAGCAGCGAGTACGATATTGCATTCCGAGCTGGAATTATATCAAATTCGATCTACAGTTAATGTTTTTATCAACAGTAATCTCACTAGACGTTTTGATTTATCTAGAGAAAATCAAAACTCGAGTGGGATTTAATTGACTATTACACGATTAGAAGAAAGTATATAAAGATTAGAAGTAACGAAGTACTCCAATGCAATAAAACATTAATTGACTTACGAAAATGCAACTGTCTTCAAATGTATTATTGTACCATCTCAACATTACAAATATTACGCTAGATGCATGCTAGATGGCAGTAGTGAGCATGCCTTCTCGTCGAGAAGTTCTCGACCTATTATACACGATGGCAATGTTACTAGTCAAGAAGGCTTTGTTGATTCAGTTTCATTTTTATTAAAATGCAACATTCCACTTCAATTATCCGAATCCCAGTAATCAACGTCACTTGACAGATGATATTCAATAAATCTTAATATTAAACAATCTCTGATACGTGACTATTCATAATATCATATAGCAGAAGCTATAACATAACCTAACTAATATACACAAGTGTTAGAAAAGTTTTAATTAACGACGATGACATAAAAAATAAACATGAATAATTTGAAAAGGAATAATTATTGAATGTACAATTTTCAAATTTGAATGTGGTTGGTGGTTCAGTTGATGTTATATTGGACGTGTGCGTAATAGAAGTGGAACTCGTAGATTTAGGCCTACATGGTGTATTCAACTTATTCAGGATTTCCGAATGAATAATTTTAAAAGGAATAATTATTGAATGTACAATTTTCAAATTTGAATGTGGTTGGTGGTTCAATTGATGTTATATTGGACGTGTGCGTAATAGAAGTGGAACTCGTTGATTTAGGCCTACATGGTGTATTCAACTTATTCAGGATTTCCGAATGATGCTCTTCATTTATTTGTAAATCGGATTTCAGAAGATGCATAGGTATGATCAGTGATTTTTATTAATTCTTGTTCTTGAATGCCAATGCGAGTCATATTTGAAACTGCTGTGTATTGACTGGAGTGGTTGGTAATTATATATATATATATATATATATATATATATATATATTTTGACGTCAGATCAGCGCAGTTTCAAATGTTGGCAAACAAAGAAACAAATGCTAGGGACGCGATAAAATTGTGCGATAAGCAGCCATGATTGGTTGAAATACGTCCTTTCGTACCGTTTTATTGGTCAAAAGTAGTATGACGTAGTAAGAGTGTAATAATCGGCTAAAAACATCACGATGAAAAAATTCAGGTTTATTTCAATCCCATAAATGAATAAAGATAAGCGAATATACAATAACTTATATAGTTAATGGTACGGTATGTTTTCTGTAATAAAAATGATAAATATAAGATGATATATTACGCTGGGGTGTCGTCACAAATGTTTGTCCTATTCCGTGGTCGAATGAAGGAGTAAATCATAAATAAATGATAATTAAAAAGCTATAAACTTGTTTGTGAGAATGTGTAGGCTTAAAGCTCTCTGTATGAATAATAGTTCATGTTCGGTTACGAGATATGCCAACTCGTTTAAACAAAGGAATACTTCAAGTTATTTCAGTTTTGAGTTAGAGAGCACAATTTTTCATACCTGGGATGTTGATGTAAGATACGTCACACGCAGAGTCACGCACGTGCAAGGAATATCACTCATCACCGTAGGAGAATGAAATGGCTTTTATCATGGAGATAAAGGTAAGAATTAAAAAAATTGAATCAACGTAGCCACAAATAGAATAACAGTGTAATGCAAATGACACTTTCACATCTCATAAAATAGCGGGTTGGATTTCATTCAAGGTAGGAGTACATCAGCGGTGACCATAGCGGATGTCGTGATTACACCGTGTAATCACAGACATTCAATCGGGTACGAGGAGTTTCCTGTACATTGCTGTGTTTTTCATTCACGTACTGAAGGAAAGCAGTGGCGGTATCATGTCGCTCTACAAACTCTGTCTCTACAGGCAGTAAGAGGTGGTTTCGTAAAGAATGAGAAGGAGAACTTTTTTGTTGTTTTGTCGGACAAAATGTAATATGTTTACTTTGCTCAACGGTTCAACTAAGAGTACCTATATAGAAACATTGCCACGCTTAATAATGTGTTATTATTATTACGATTATTATTATTATTATTATTATTATTATTATTATTATTATTATTATTATTATTATTGGTGCAATCGAAACTGGAATATGCATCTGTAGTTTGGAACTCGATTACAACTACAGACTCGGCTAAATTAGAAAATATATTAAGAAAATTTATATCTTTATGTTCATTCAGATTTCTGCCCATTAATTCCGGGTACAGTTATGAGAGAAAATGTGAATATTTTAATTGTCAAAATCTATATGCTAGACGCCATGAGCTAGATTATCTGTTCTTTTGTAAAGTCCTCAAAGGTGATATATCCTGTGACTCTTTCTTAAACAATATTGCCTTACGTATTCCAACAAAAGATATGACAGCCCACAAACTTTTCTATATTAGAAATTCGAAATTTCTTTCACCAGTCTCCAGATGCATTGAAAATGCGAATTCGATCCCTTCAATGCATAGACTTAGTTTGCGCTTGGCAACGATTTATCATTTATGTATTCTTTTAGGCATTATACTCAATTATCATTGTCTCATAGTATTCTTAGTTATGTATTTTAAAGTCGTTCATTATTTATCCATTCATCGTCATTATTGTAATTGTATTTATGTGTAATAATTGTTTTTGTATTATGTTTTTGTTATATTCTCTGTGCTGAACTGTAATTGACCACTGGCTGTTGTAGAGCACATTAAATATAAATAAATTAAAAAAATAAAAAGTTATTACTATTACTGACTACTAAGTATGTGTTTCTATAATTCTTCTGTAAGTGCAAGAATATTGATATTTTTAGATAGTTTCCCTAGAAGGATAAAATTATTAATTTTTATCTCAGTTTTAATCTTCTTAATCTTTAGATGAGAGTAATTATTTATTAGGTATTCATTTAATAATAATATTGTAGAAAACCTGATTCAGTATTATGTGCCAACGAACTATTAAACGCCAGGAATTGACATGTCTTAAATCATAGCCAGGAAGAGAAAGATGAGATAAATAAATGTAAGGAAATCAGCTAGGTACCTAATGGGGTTTGAAATATCTCGTGCTCTAAAGCCTTTTATTAGAACAGAATTTCTAAAAAGAGTAATGATTAAAATAGCTTAAGTAACTTGTCCGTAAGAAGTTTTTATTTTTGAAAAAACTACGAATTTCTAGACCCAAGTATCGAGAGAAGAATTTAGAAAATTCCTGATTATATTCAAGAGGAAAGTTAAAAAAAGAAGCAAGAAAAATCGTATATTATTCACTGGCTCTTGATGACAGCAGTGACATTACTGATACAGCAAAGCTTGAGATTTTGTCCGCGGGATTGATCAAGATGTTAGTACAGGAACCACCACTGATTGTAGTTTTCATGCCAAGTACCTTCTTCCATCGTCTTACTTCATAGGCTGTCTGTCGCATGTAATCACAGCGGATCGAGTTTTAGTTACCGCTGGTACATGTTTTTATGCAACACATTACTAGTTAGTCTTCTGAACAATATTTCTTTAGATTAGTGATCGTAAAATGAGTTCTCGCGAGGCATGCCTCTGAACGGGCCTGAACCCAGACCAGCGTAAGTAAGACGTCACAACATACCCCTCCTCAATCCACCCCTTCGTTTAGCTTAGAGTTCAGACAGCAATATCAACTGCTGACTCATGTTGTTATTCAGTGCTGCTCGAAGATTGTGTGCTGTGTAGAGATTACACTGTGTACAGAAATAACAGTTTCAAAACCGAAAAAGTCCACAAAAACCTGTATTTAGGGTCGAATGAGAGGTTCAATTTTTTCTTCTTAGTCATAATGAGAATGTGAAATATTTACAGTGCTCTGAAATATCAAATTGTGTCAACAGCGGTAATATTCAACGACATCATGTCTGATGACTTCATTACAGGTAAGTTTTACTGTTTTTAATGTGCATATCGAAGGACATTTATCGTGGGTTCTGTGTCAAGTGATAGAAAATAAATTTCGTCATTTTTCATGTCTGCAATCATTTTCAAAGTTTTCTAAGTAAAGAATAAACTGCAGTATCTTGAAATTTTAGTTATGTAATTCAGAGATGGACTATTTGGTGACTTCAAACAAATGAAAAATGATTTCGTGCGCTTTACAAATAAATCCTTTTTACTATAGTCATAGTAGAAGTAAGACCAGACTTACAAGTTGAAGTTACTTAAATCCAAAACAATACCTTAGTAAAATGCAAAAATATTAACCATCTAAATACCCATTTCTCAGGATATTTGTTGTCAGAATCGGAGCATTGTTTGCATCTACACTGCCCCGCCGATGTAGTAGAACGCGTTTGAGTCTAAACAAAACAAACAGTCAACGTGGTCTGTTGTGACGAGAATCTAAGCCCCAGCATAACGGTAAGGCATCACATCACAAACACGTTCATGTCTGAGTATTTTTCACAATGTAAACGTTATTTAACGCTTTGAAAACGGCGCATATAGTAAGGATATTGCTGAAGTGTTTAGGTAATATTTTCTTTTTTTTTTTCTTTCTTTCTTTCTTTCTTTCTTTCCTTGTGCTTTATATATATCCTTATTTTTTATTTATTTACTTATTAGTTTATTTTATTTATTTACTTATTTTATTTATTTACTTATCTTATTTAATTATTTTATTTATTTACTTATGTTTTATTTATTAGCTTATTAGTTTACTTATTCAGTGATCTCAGGATTGATTCCGCTCAGAAACTACAGCGTGTTCATAACGCGTGCGTCCGCTTCATTTGTAATGTTCGATACTATGATCATATCTCACCTTCTTTCAAGAAGTTATCATGGCTTAGGTTACATGAGAGGAGAAATCTGCACTCACTTTCTCTCTTATATCGAATTATGCACTCTTCATCCCCTATTATTTATTCTCTCGATTTCATACTCTCTCTCGCTATCATAATATTAATACTCGATCACAACGCGATAACACGCTAGAAATTCCACTTCACGCATCGTCTCTGTATTCCTCATCCTTCACTGTTGCTACCTCTCGTCACTGGAACTCTCTGCCGCCTGAAGTCAAGGGCTGCCGAACATTGAATTCTTTCAAATCCAAGTTAGAAAATTATCTTATGACGAGTTGCCAAACTAACTTACTATTATGACAAGTGTTGTATTGCATGTTTCCACGTATTCACATTTTTTTATGTTCTAATGATATTCAACTTATTTTATATTTTTGTTTTCATATTTTCCGATAATGTTATATCTCTAATGTGATAAGTTGAGCTATATATAATCTTAATTTTCCTTATTGTGTGTACTTAGAAATATTGTATTCACTGTATACTTTGTACTGCACTATTTTATTACTACTATTAGTATTATTATTATTATTATTATTATTATCATCATCATTATTACTATTCTTATTCTTATTCTTATTATTATTATTATTATTATTATTATTATTATTACTATTATTATGAATAATTGTCTTTTTTTTTTTGTATGCCTCATTTATTTTGACCTGCTGTTCACATATTATTATGCTTTTTCTTTCTTTCTGTATGTTATATACTATGTCTGATTTCTTCTTATTTGTTGTTTACATTTTATTATTATTATCTTGTTCAGTTTTGTGTGTAAAATTGTAGTGTACTTTGTAAATTTGTAGTGTTTTTGTAACGCAGGTTTTACTCCTGGTTGAGTGTTAGAGGAGGCCGTATGGCCTTAACTCTGCCAGGTTAAATAAATCGTTATTATTATTATTACTATTATTATTATTATTATTATTATTATTATTTTATTGATTTACTTATTTATTTATTTTATCAATTTACTTATTTGTTTATTTACTTTATTTATTTCACTTATGTTATTGATTTACTTATTTATTTATTTTATCTATTTACTTATTTATTTTATTTATTTATTTACTTATCTTATTTAATTATTTTATTTATTTACTTACGCTTTATCTATTTACTTATTAGTTTACTTATTTACTTATTTTATTTATTTATTTATTTTATTTACTTATTTTAGTGATTTACTTATTTTTTTATCTATTTATTTATTTAATTTACTTATCTATTTATTTTATTTATTTATTTTATTTACTTATTTATTTTATTTATTTATTTCACTTATTTTTTGATTTACTTATTTATTTATTTTATCTATCTATTTATTTATTTCATCTATTTACTTATTTATTTATTCTACTTATTTACCTATTTTATTGATTTACCTATTTATTTATTTTATCTTTATTTATTTTGTCTATTTACTTATTTATTTATTTATTTTATTTACTTATTTGTTTACTTATTTATTGATTTTATTTACTTATTTGTTTACCTATTTATTTATTTATTTATTATATCTTATACATAGATTATACTCCAGGAAATAAGATTGCATTGTATTAACGTTGTATCAGATTCACTTTTTATAATGAATTAACAACTCTTAAATACACTTTCCCTTGTGATCGATTTTTTACTGTCCATAATGTTCCTGAGGCGGAAAGAAACTGACCGCCCTACCCCATTATCTCCTGGCCTAGTTGCCTCATAAGTTGTGCCTTGTTGGTATCACTTGTGACCTTCAGACAATTGACTAAACAAGAACAACACTATTCCTGGATTTTCATGCTCTACCTAAACATGATGCTTGCCGATTGCAGGGGACTTCCTCTGCGTGTTATATCTAAGTAGGTAAACATTGACTTTATGACGGAGCAGTGTACGTACATTCATGAACTTTAACTGAACATACTAAAATCTCATGAAATAATATTCTGAAAAAAAAACTTAATATTATACAATAATAATATAGTTATTTTGGTGTTCATGTGTTGCAGTAATAATTATATATCATGATCAGTTTTTGTATTTGTCATGATTGAATTTGGAGTAATAATTCTTAATGTTAGGATTTTACAGACACGCTGTAGTCTATGACACGAATTTAACCTAACCCATTTTACTCGTAATCTAAACTTAACATAGGCCTATTCGAACGCTAAGCCATCCACACGGAAGCAAACATGAAAACATATTATGTAGTAGTTGGTATCAAACTTTGGTAAATTTAAACGAGTTGTTAGAAGAATGATAGAATATTATAGAATCTATCGTTCAATGAATTGCAGCCTTTTTAGCTATAAGACTTGGACTGATTGTCTGATTCTCGTGTCACAGTTTTAGAAAGGAAACTTGCCTTGTTGTTGCTATAGAAACGAGCCGCTTTTAGGATCTCCAAATCTCTCTGTTGTTAAATGAAGTTCACTTTAAACATTACTGACATTAGTAACTTCCGAATATATTTTTCTGGTAAAAAGCTTGCTACGATTAATGAAATAGTAATAATAAATGTAGAATGGAAACTGCCTGTTTTAAGTCCACTTTCAAATAGGGAGATTATATCCGACAAATAAATTCAGACTATCTTTTATGACCAAACCGGCTTGTGGCTGTTTTTCCTGTGGATAATTCTCGACTTCACAAACGCAGCATAGGATGAGTAAAAAAATGTTTGTTGAACTACTGCCTTTTTGTGATCCGTAACCATCAGCATCACAGGATTTTTACCTCTGTAAATTTTTATTCGGTCTCAAACAACAAAATTGTACGTGGAAAAATCAAGATAGAGTAAAACTAACAATCGAAGAACAATATTCTATCAGAGAATCAATAACGCGTGAAGTCTTAGACACTCTTTAAAATTAGGATTAACGCTGAGGGGTTTTAATTCAACGTTCATTTTCATCAAAAACTAGCATAACATAGTTTCAACATACTTCGTTATTAAGTAGACATACTAGGAAGGATTTTAACTCGTGTTTTTGTAAGTTTCAATTGCGTACGCCAGTTCAAATCCCGCTCAGGGCCCGAATATTTAACTTACAAAATCAACAGATCAAATACCTAAACTCTTTTACCAGCTTAATGAGAAATAACAGAGATATCATCAGTAATGGTAATAATACATTTGATACGATGTTCGTAATTCGAGAATAAATTAAATTAAAAAAAAACACTAAAAATTTAAAGCACATGCAAATTAAGCTTTCAGGAATAACTCCCTGTAAAGGTAATTTGAATAATTTCGAGGGAAAAATTGTTCCGGGGCCGGGTATCGAACCCGGGACCTTTGGTTAAACGTACCAACGCTCTCCCACTGAGCTACCCGGGAACTCCACCCGACACCGATCCAATTTTCCCCCTCTATATCCACAGACCTCAAAGTGGGCTGACAACAGTCAAGCAACCAACATTTGAGTGCAAACTAACTCTGTGTGACTTTAAATTGTGGTTTTCTGTTACGTACAGTGACGTGTATTATGCAAATTAAGCTTTCAGGAATAACTCCCTGTAAAGTTAATTTGAATAATTTCGAGGAAAAAATTGTTCCGGGGCCGGGTATCGAACCCGGGACCTTTGGTTAAACGTACCAACGCTCTCCCACTGAGCTACCCGGAAACTCCATCAGACACAGATCCAATTTTTCCCCTCTATATCCACAGACGTCAAAGTGGGCTGACAACAGTCAAGCAACCAACATTTGAGTGCACACTAACTCTGTGTGACTTTAAATTGTGGTTTTCTGTTACGTACAATGACGTGTATTATGCAAATTAAGCTTTCAGGAATAACTACCTGTAAAGTTAATTTGAATAATTTCGAGGGAAAAATTGTTCCGGGGCCGGGTATCGAACCCGGGACCTTTGGTTAAACGTACCAACGCTCTCCCACTGAGCTACTCGGGAACTCCACCCGACACCGATCCAATTTTTCCCCTCTATATCCACAGACGTCAAAGTGGGCTGACAACAGTCAAGCAACAAACATTTGAGTGCACACTAACTCTGTGTGACTTTAAATTGTGGTTTTCTGTTACGTACAGTGACGTGTATTATGCAAATTAAGCTTTCAGGAATAACTACCTGTAAAGTTAATTTGAATAATTTTTAGGGAAACATTGTTCCGGGGCCGGATATCGAACCCGGGACCTTTGGTTAAACGTACCAACGCTCTCCCACTGAGCTACCCGGGAACTCCACCCGACACCGATCCAATTTGTCCCTCTATATCCACAGACATCAAAGTGGGCTGACAACAGTCAAGCAACCAACATTTGAGTGCACACTAACTCTGTGTGACTTTAAATTGTGGTTTTCTGTTACGTACAGTGACGTGTATTATGCAAATTAAGCTTTCAGGAATAACTCCCTGTAAAGTTAATTTGAATAATTTCGAGGAAAAATTGTTCCGGGGCCGGGTATCGAACCCGAGACGTTTGGTTAAACGTACCAACGCCCTCCCACTGAGCTACCCGGGAACTCCACCCGACACCGATCCAATTTGTCCCTCTATATGCACAGACCTCAAACTGTGCTGACAACAGTCAAGCAACCAACATTTGAGTGCACACTAACTCTGTGTGACTTCAAATTTAGTGTGCACTCAAATGTTGGTTGCTCGACTGTTGTCAGCCCACTTTGAGGTCTGTGGATATAGAGGGAAAAATTGGATCGGTGTCGGGTGGAGTTCCCGGGTAGCTCAGTGGGAGAGCGTTGGTACGTTTAACCAAAGGTCCCGGGTTCGATACCCAGCCCCGGAACAATTTTTCCCTCGAAATTATTAAAGCACATGGTTTGACAAATAAAGTAAATAAGCCTACTTTCACCTAAGACTTATACAGATATCGAACCAATATACCAGTCCAAGGTTCGACCACAGGTGTGTAACTCACTGTTAACGAAAGGGTCTCGTATTCTGAAGACTGAATTCGAATCCCGATTGGGCTGATCAGGTAGTTTGGTTTGAATGAAAAACGTTTATGCCTTTGACCAGGCATGGCAGAAATCAGACTCTGAATGTGCAGTTATGTGCGCGGATCGCCGGTCTGTGCGGACTGCATCATTCAAGCGTTGCTCTTGCCCTTTCTTAGCTGCAGGGGTGTACAATAATCTATTCTGCGCTTCTAGGATTGGATTAAATAGGCATTTGGACATTATAAACACTTTAGCAGAAGAGAAAAAAAAAAACACTTATTATCAGTGTCTATACTTGACAATTGTAATACAAGAAACATTAGGCTTACTCAGTTATATTTCACAAAGTAGTGATTTGTAAAGCATAATTTATTAATATGATTTATATATAGTAGGCCTATTTGAAGAAAAAAATATTGCAGTAATTTCGAAACAACAAAAAACGAACAAGTATTTCGTTTTACGTAGTAGGTACTAATTATTTTGAAGTAATAGACCCCACTCTTTCATTATTCCTCGAGCATTATTATTTATTGGAACCATTGGTACAAATGTTGAAGAAAATATTATACTCCCAATTAATTACATGTAGTAGGACATTGTGAAGTTTTTACACTGAAATAATTTCCTTGCTGTATATCAATATAAATTAACATTAATATTAATAAATTATATAAATTAAGCTTAGAATTTAAATTCGCATAAAGTTTATTTGGAAAACGTTGAGAGCAAGTATCGACAAGTTGGAAACGTTACTGAAAGAAATTAAAAGTGTAGTTCACAAACTGTGAAGCGACAATATTCTAATTATGCCAGGTTTAAAGGTTTGGTAATGTAAGTATATTAGCATAATATAGTGACGTGAGATGGAAAATTTGTCATTATATATTTTTCCAGAAAATTTTTCCGCCTTGCAAATAGTTGCTTTCTTCGCTCCTTACAACCTCAAAAGCCTCATATGTATTCCTCACTATATTCTCATCACTTACCAGCTCATGAAATGAAAGTTGTAAGTCGTCTAATCTTTGATGGCTGTGTCAGTACAGACTCCAAAACAACGCCATTGTCAGTGTCAAGTTCGTTTTGGCGTGAGAGTACTGATTAAGAAATAAGCGCTGGCAATATATTTTGAGAACTTTATAAATCTGATCTAAACTGTCACAACACTATTACCTCGTCATGGGCTTACGAAAGCCTTTCATTTTAGAATTATTATTGTTGGCTGAGGAAAACATTATAACAATTATGTTATATGATTCGTAATTTCTCTTCTCCGTTATCTGTGAACTCCTCACTTTATTTATCATAACTCATTCACAGACACAGCCAAATCAGCACCCGTACTGAAACTGCGTTACTGAAAGAAAAGCTGATATGCTGTTGCAGGTCTGTATAGCCTTGTCGCGTTCCCCTCCAAGGCGATTCCCTCCCTCCAGGTAGGGGAATAGAAAGTGCACATCGCAAAGAGACTACTGCACAATGTGCAGATTTTTGGCATACGTGCCTTTGACATTGGCGAGTATGCGTCACAACTTCTGTTAATACGATGACGACATTAATCACAGTAGGCTTTGGATAACTGATATTATTATGAGTTTAATAATTTCGAATCCAGCTAATTGTAATGAAACATAAATGGGAGACAAATGAATAAATGAATAAATCATTAAATAATAAATAATTAATAAATTTTTAACTAAATATTATAAAATAATTTAATTTAATAGAAATGATTCGTAAACAAAAGAGGGCTATTAACCAATGCGGGGAGTATGAACGCAAAAACTTAATTTAACATAATCTAACTCTAAAGTGATACCTGCAGTGACTGAGTGGTCATATCTTCATCCAGGCGGTCCGAGTTCGAGTCCCGGGCAGGCCTGTAATACGTGTTTCCCTAGAGACACTTGTTCTATTTCTTCATTTCGAAGTGACAAGTTTACATTCTTTATTTTTATCCGATAACCATAGTCTTCGTCTTGTGTGTGTATCTTATGCCTACCCACTTCACTTGCATAATTCGGGTTCCGCATATTGCGGATAGTTGGCAGGACTGTGACTCAATTTTTAAGTTGCACACCACTTCGACGGGCCACGTTATGCATCTGTGAAGAGTTGTGTCGTGTACTAGGGTCAGCGTATGTGTAAGTGTTCGTGTAAGAATACTGTAGGGATGGGTGATGAAAATGAGAAGGGGAGAAGGGGAAATCCGGTGCCGGCACATAGCCTATTCCTGTCGAATAGCATCAAGGGGGCCGCCAGGCTTAACGTCCCCATCCGACGGACGAATCACTATCAACAGCGACTTATGCCTTCCCTTCATATGCACTGCAGAGAGATTTGGGATTTAACCCAGGCATATTGGTGCACAATTTAGTGATTAGAAGTTGTGCACCGCCATCTCTTCTAGTCCGAGGTAGAAATTGTACATTAAAATTTCTGACCCCGCCGGGAATCGAACCCGGGTTTCCGTTCATATTCATCCCATACTGCTCACAGCTGTCATTTAGTTCCAATAGCATATCCCTTAATATCATCTCCTTCTCTGCCAACAACACCATATCATCAGCAAATATTAGGCCTATGCCCTTTTAATAATAATAATAATAATAATAATAATAATAATAATAATAATAATAATAATATTTACTTACTTACTGGCTGGCTTTTAAGGAACCCGGAGGTTCATTGCCGCCCTCACATAAGCCCGCCATCAGATCCTATCCTGTGCAAGATTAATCCAGTCTCTATCATCATATCCCACCTCCCTCAAATCCATTTTAATATTATCTTCCCATCTACATCTCGGCCTCCCCAAAAGTGTTTTTCTCTCCGGCCTCCCAACTAATACTCTATATGCATTTCTGGATTCGCCCATACGTGCTACATGCCCTGCTCATCTCAAACGCCTGGATTTAATGTTTCTAATTATGTCAGGTGAAGAATATAATGCGTGCAGTTCTGTGTTGTGCAACTTTCTCCATTCTCCTGTAACTTCATCCCTCTTAGCCCCAAATATTTTCCTAAGCACCTTATTCTCAAACACCCTTAACCTATGTTCCTCTCTCAAAGTGAGAGTCCAAGCTTCACAACCATATAGAACAACCGGTAATTTAACTGTTTTATAAATTCTAACTTTCAGATTTTTTGACAGCAGAGTGGATGATAAAAGCTTCTCAACCGAATAATAACAGCATTTCCCATATTTATTCTGAGTTTAATTTCCTCCCGAGTATCATTTATATTTGTTACTGTTGCTCCCAGGTACTTGAATTTTTCCACCTCTTCAAAGGATAAATTTTCAATAATAATAATAATAATAATAATAATAATAATAATAATAATAATAATATTGAAAACTATAAGGATATTGACATAGTAATAATAATAATAATAATAATAATAATAATAATAATAATGAAAACTGTAAGGATATTGACATAATAATAATAATAATTTATTTTATTTTTATTTATTTAGAATATTAATGTGCGAAACAGCACAAGGCCAATTACAGTTTAGCACAGGTACAAAACGAAACAAAACAACAAATGATGATGAGAATGAATGATAGAAAATGGCAATGAGATGAAAATACAATCAATATAATAGTCTACATTACACAATTGACCAAAATGCAACAAAATAAATAGCACAAATAATATTATTAAAATTAGTTCAGTGAGATAATTAAAATAATGGCAATTAAATAAAATGTATTACAATTGAATTAATGAAATCATATAAATGAAGACAGGAATCATATAATTAATATTGTAAAGTTATGCAAATGACGAGAATAGTATGATACATATCTAACAATGGCATAAATAATAAAACTGACATAAAACTCGAAAAGTATATACTACACATTAAATGGATCCAAGTTCAATCCATGCAAATTGGCATATTTAATACATCTGCAGACCGGAGAGAGAGATTTAGAATTCCTATTATAAAACATTTTATGAAATCTTAAACCCTTAGCAGGAATACGAAGACTGATATTGCTTATAAAGGATTCACAATCAATATCACCCTTAATGACTTTACAAAAAAATAAATAATCAAGATCCTGACGTCTGGTAAACAAACTACCGCAATTGAAATATTCGCAATTAGTCTCATAGTTATAATCGGAATTTGGTAAAAATCTATAAGAATACAGGGAAATAAATTTTCTTTGAATATTCTCCAATTTAGCCGAGTCAGTGGAAGTAATGGAGTTCCATACAACAGATGCATATTCAAGCTTGGATCTAACCAATGTATAGTATAAAATTAATAAACACATAGGAGTAGAAAAAGAATAAGTTATAGATCTAATTAGACCAAGCATTCTTAATGAATGGGTATAAATATATTGCACATGATCATGAAAATGTAATTTTGAATCAAGTAAGACACCAATAATAATAATAATAATAATAATAATAATAATAATAATAATAATAATAATAATCGTAATAATAATAACAATAATAATAATAATAATATTGAAAACTATAAGGATATTCACATAATAATAATAATAATAATAATAATAATAATAATAATAATGAAAAGTATAAGGATATTGACATAATAATAATAATAATAATAATAATAATAATAATAATAATAATAATAATATTGAAAACTATAAGGATATTGACTCCGAAAGACGAGAGCAAAGACTGTGAAAATTCTTAGTAATTGAAACTTGGCACTTGATTCCGTTGACACATTTTGGCTTGGACTGTACTCCGTGATCTGGTATGTGAGTCAGGAGCGATCCTTTTTTATTTTCCTGCCGGACATCCAGAACTGCTGACACCTCGGCACTTGCTCATTGATTTACAATCGTGTTTTGAAGGAAGCCACTGGCAGGTTCTCTCAAGTCCTTCTGACCTCCAATTAATGCCTCTACATGTTCGAGCCCTGTGTACTAGCTTTTACCTCCACGCATAAACACAAAATACATCCACTCAATTAGCGAGTAAGATCGATACCCAGAGAGCGTATTTTAATCCAGAGGTTTCGAAAATGTGGTTCGCATGACTGCTGAACGCTGAAGGGTTTTATAATACACATCGGTTTGAGACAAGACTCCTTTGAAAACAGATTAAACAGGTAATTATATGCCAGTGTTTTCCAGCCAATAACAAAGCATATTGATGCTCAACTGTTCAATGACATTTTACAATTCATTTTGGCTTTCAGATAAATCTATTCAATATGACTATTACACTTTTACTACGTCACACTACTTTTGACCAATAAAACGATACGAAAGGACGTCTTTCAACCAATCGTGGCTGCTTATCGCACAATTTTATCGCGTCCCTAGCATTTGTTTATTTTTATTACTACCCTAGCATTTGTTTCTTTGTTTGCCAACATTTCAAACTGCACTGGTCTGGACGTCAAAAACAGAAAATTACAAACCATTCCAGTCGATGCACAGCACTTTCAAATATGACTCACATTGCCATTCAAGAACAAGAATTAATAAAGATCACTGGTCATAGCTATGCATCTTCCCTGAAACCCTATTTACAAATAAATGAAGAGCACCATTCGGAAATCCTGAATAAGTTGAGGGATACACCATGTACATCACCGAGTTCACTTCTTTTACGCACACGTCCAATATAACTGAACCTCCAATCAGTAAAACACCCAAATTTGAAAATTGTACCTACTTTCAATATTTGTTTCTTTTAAAATTATTCATGTTTATTTTTTATTTCACCATCGTTAATTAAAATGTTTCTTGTTTATTTCATCATCCCTAATTAAAACTTTTCTAACACTCGTTGATATTATTTAGATTATGTTATAGCTTCTGCTACATGATATTATGGATAGTCACGTATCAGAGATTGTTTAATACTAAGATTTATTGAAAATCATCAGTCAAGTGACGTTGATTACTGGGATCGGGATAATTGAAGTGGAATGCAACTGTTTTAATAAAATGAAACTGAATCAACATAGCCTTCTTGACCAGTAACCGACGACAGAGTTCAATGAAGATTCCATAGTTGGCACATCTGATAACAAGAAAATAGCTAACCATAACACACTACTGCCATCTACTAGTGTAATATTTTATTGTATTGGAGTACTTTGTACTTCTGATCTTTATATACTTTCATCTAATCGTGTAATAGTCAATTAAATCCCACTCGAGTTTTGATTTTCTCTAGATAAATCAAAACCTCTAGTGAGATTACTGTTGATAAATTTATTTTAAATGCTCAATGAATATGATTTATCTATTTGCAAATTTTATTATTTGCTATTACATCTTAAATGGATATGCACGTTTTCGCCTGTATGGCATCATCAGATATTTGAAAATTGACAAAATGTAAAGTTAATCCATTAAATTGTACGAAGTAATATGCATAACAAAGTTGATTGATTTATCATTAGTTTTATCTAGTGGAAAACGTATTGGTAGAAATGTTAAATTTTGAATTTGTGTAATTTGTTTTGCCGAAAAATAAAGTATGAAATTTAAGATTTGAATATTAATACATATAAATCATGTTACATTGTTTGTTAAAAATACCACTTATTGTAAAGATAAAATAGTTAAAATTGATAAAAAAAATTTATAAAATATTATACTTTGTGTCTAAATAAGAACAGATCAGATGGTGCTATGGAAGTAAATAATCACATAACAAGTAAGTTTTCCCATCAATTTTTCAATAAAACGTATTCAATCACAGTTCATCACAGTAAAATTGTCGGTTACTTCAACATTTGTAGGTATAAATAAAATTTATTAACATAAAATTTACTCTGTCACACATTAAAAGTGTTAAAATTGTTTAAAAAGGTATTTACCTTCGACAGACGGCCCGTTTCGACGCTATTTGTCGTCGTCTTCAGTAAATTTTATGTTTTTAACAAAGTGTTAACGTGAACTTTAATCAATAAAATGTATTCAAAATACATATGTTACAGACCCAAGAACTCGACGATCGATTACTACAGAAGATCCAAATGTATTACATAGACATACACCATTTGACCACATCGTAAGCTAGAAAAAGGCAGAAACCCTACAAAATTGGTATATTCTGCTCCAGTAGGCATGAAATGTATCTATATTATAGAAAACCTGCAGAAAAGTATATTCTATTATCCATGTGCAAAAAAGGATAAATGTTCATCTTACCTCTTGCTTAAAAAAGTCCCTTGTGCAGACGCTTGTATTTCCCTATTTTGACTATGCTGACATTTTACTGACTAACCTTTCCAACGACAACAAAACGAAACTTCAACGTGCTCATAATTTGTGTGTACGTTTTGTAAGCAATGTTCGTAAATATGATCACATTACCCCATCCCTGGAAACAATAGTTTGGCTTAAACTAGATAAGAAAATAAATTTACATTCACTTCCCCTTCTCTTCGAAATCTTGAACTCTTCTATTCCTTCGTACCTGCCGTCTCGCTTCATTTACCTTTCTTCCCACCACAATCTGAACACACGCTCTCGCCATGAAACAATACTAACAATACCATCCCATCGCACCTCCTCATACTCATCCTCTTTCACAACTGCCAAGACTCTGGAATTCGTTACCTGCTAGCATCAGGGACTTACTTACAACTTACAAATGGCTTTTAAGGCACCCGAAGGTTCATTGCCGCCCTCACATAAGCCCGCCAGCGGTCCCTATCCTGTGCAAGATTAATCCAGTCTCAATCAGCATCAGGGACTGTCGAAATAAAATTGAATTCAAACGCAAACTTACTGGGCAGTTGGTCAGTAATTGAGACTCGTTCAGACATGCTTTCTTTAAAATACTTCTCTTAATCTATCACAAAATATTTCAATATCCGGTAATTTCATTACTATAGATTTTTGTTATTGTAGGTTTAATTTGTAATTCAGTAAATACAAAAATATTCTTTGTTCTTAACTTCTATGATAAATTTCTAGCTTTCATTAATCAGGTAATCTTGTCGTACTTTAATTTTTATTGTAATTGTAATTGTAAATTTAATGTTAATTGTAATTTTATTGTTCATACTAGCCGTACCTGTGCGCTCCGCTGCACCCGTTAGAAATAAATATAAAGTAATTACATAATTAAAATAGGACATTTGATCCAGGGAACATTCGTGTTTGATAGAAGGATAAATCGTTTAATATGTTACTTAATTTAAATTGCATCCAAATAATTAAAATACGATCATTTTGGTCCCGGGACACTCATTTGGTGCAATGATAATTCCTTTAACATGTTTCTTAATTTGTATTACATGCAACCATAGTTTAATGAAGATTGACATCATTTAGATGTAATGTGTATATTTTATTTTACTTGTTATAGGTTTCCATTGAATTATGGTAATAACTTAATTTTAACCCTGGTTTTCTACGTATTCAGTAAATGGCGCTTGGCCCACTATGGTTGTGAACGCTTCAAATAACTTAAATTATATTATATAATATTACATTACACATATTATATTATATTGTATTATATTATATTATATTACATTATATTATATTATATTATATTATATTATATTATATTATATTATATTATATTATATTATATTATATTATATTATATTATATTATGTCAGAAGTTTCTGTAATAACATTATAGCATTATGTCCATCTAAAGAAACTACACTTTCCAATGGTGAAATAATAATGAATTATACAAATTGGTTAATTTAGCTTCCGATATTACTTCATACAAACACAGAAACATTCTCTGTAGGTTATCTTCCATAGCTTTAGATTGTTGCTGTCCAAGGCCCCTTATAGACGAAGTCATTTGGTTTTTAATTCATTACACGGCCTTGGATGGCAGTTATTTTAATTTTAAAACTCATTTATCTCATTAAATATCAGTCCTATCAAAATTTTTCAAGGAATAAAACTTATCGCAAATTATTTGTAAAGACACTTTTGTTATGTAACATTTTTCACAAAAATCAATAATAAGCGAGATATTTCGATTTATTTAATTCAGGCCCCCTTATAACCCCCCTTTTAAATAATGTATTTTGAATGCCATATAGCCTAAAATCTAAGTTACAACGAACTTAATTTATATTCCAATTTTCATCGAAATCCGTTCAGCCATTATCGCGTGAAAAGGTAACAAACATACAGACAGACAGACAGACAGATAGACATACAAACAAAAATTAAAAAAAAGCGATTTTCGGTTTCAGGGTGGTTAATTATATATGTTAGGACCAATTATTTTTGGAAAATCGAAAATTACCAGAAAAATTTCGGCTACAGATTTATTATTAGTATAGATTATAGTTGTAATCCCCTGGTAGAGGGGCAGACAAGGCCTGACGGCCTTATCTCTACCAAGTTAAATAAATAAATACTACTACTACTAAATACTTACGATTCTAACTAAAGAAAAAACGGGCAAATAGGGATATGCCGAGCTCTAGTCATTTGTTTCTCCTTCATAACTTCTGTAAGAATTTTATGCTTAATATTCTATGAGATATATCTCCACAACCATTGAAAATTTGGATACATCCATCTATAAAATATTTAATATTCTTTCTGAAACATTCTGTATATACATTTGACGTCCAGTCCCGGAGAATGGCTCTCCCTTGAAGTTTCTAAATCGTGCAAGAATAGGAACTGTACTACCTAGAAAGCAGTCATAAGTCATGCAGAAATCTGTCGTTGAATCTTTTGAAACCGAAGAAAATCTATGCGGACTGAATGGAGAAAGGAACACCATTGGTTATCTATTATCATGTGGGACCGTATCGATCCTTCCAAGGGGTAGTGCACTCCCCTGGACTGTGTAAAGAGGAGAGTTATCACTTAGAGTTAACAAGAAACCATGTTGATCGTGAATGTCAGCCTTGTTCAGAGAAAAAAGTACAGACCGTTCTGCTCGGCTGTCAGTTCTAGAACACGCGCATCAGACATGCTTTCATTGCCGACGTAGGCTGCGAAAACGCAAGTAACAATGTCAGGGCAATCAGTGCGTTTTTCATGTGGGAGCAATAGCTATTTCAGATCATTGTTGATTGTAGGTGACAGTTAAAAAAATTCAGGTTTGCTACGCTTTCGAGCAATATGCATAGCATCTTGGTATAGCTGCTGTATCTAGAGCTTGAAACGTAGAGGGTAAAATCATTTTATCCTGATTATTACACTCTTACTACGTCATACTACTTTTGATCAATAAAACGGTACGAAAGGACGTATTTCAACCAATCATGGCTGCTTATCGCACAATTTAATTGCGTCCCTAGCATTTGCTTCTTTGTTTGCCAACATTTGAAACTGCGCTCGTCTGGACGTCAAAAAAATATATATAATTACAAACCACTCCAGTCGATGCACAGCAGTTTCAAATATGACTCGCATTGGCATTCAAGAATAATAATTAATAAAAATCACTGATCATACCTATGCATCTTCTGAAATCCGATTTACAAATAAATGAAGAGCACCATTCGGAAATCCTGAATAAGTTGAATACACCATGCAGGCCTAAATCAACGAGTTCCACTTCTATTACACACACGTCCAATATAACATCAATTGAACCACCAACCACATTCAAATTTGAAAATTGTACATTCAATAATTATTCCTTTTCAAATTATTCATGTTTATTTTTTATGTCATCGTCGTTAATTAAAACTTTTCTAACACTTGTGTATATTAGTTAGGTTATGTTATAGCTTCTGCTATATGATATTATGGATAGTCACGTATCAGAGATTGTTTAATATTAAGATTTATTGAAAATCATCTGTCAAGTGGCGTTGATTGCTGGGATTCGGATAATTGAAGTGGAATGTTGCATTTTAATAAAAATGAAACTGAATCAACAAACCCTTCTTGACTAGTAACATTGCCATCGTGTATAATAGATCAAGAACTTCTCGACGAGAAGGCATTGCTCACTACTGCCATCTAGCGTAATATTTGTAATGTTGAGATGGTACAATAATACATTTGAAGACAGTTGTATTTTCGTAAGTCAATTAATATTTTATTGTATTGGAGTACTTCGTTACTTCTAATCTTTATATACTTTCTTCTAATCGTGTAATAGTCAATTAAATCCCACTCGAGTTTTGATTTTCTCTAGATAAATCAAAACGTCTAGTGAGATTACTGTTGATAAGAGATCTTGTTGAAATGATCGGGAGACTACAAAATTCTGTAGGCCTCTTATTTTATCAGTAAGTAATACCTTTGGTTCTTTTCTTAGGAACTGTAATTTTTGCGCTCTCTCGAGCCAATACTGAAGAGAATGACGCATATAAATATCTACACCACACCATAGTGTTAAGTATATGAAAAAGACCCAACCCCACTTTATTAATAACTATAAAAATATTTGATTTTTAATAACAATATTATTATCTTACGTAACTTTTGTAGTTTATATTATATAGCCGCCACTCAGTAAATTATAGAAATGAAGATCTAATTTCATAATTCTCTACATCTACTTATATAACCCCAAAATTTTCACTTTCATATCATCAATATAGCATTAATACGTATAATTAATGAAAAATAGTCGCACCATGGCATTAATTATAATAATATTTAATTTCTAATGGTAATAATGTCACCAAACCACTTCAAGTTTTGTAGATTTTAATATCCAATACATAGGTGTACTCAGAAAATTACACTCCTCAGAAAGAGGCCTCTAAATTATTTTAAATAAGTCTTGAAATTTTTAATAACCAATTGAATTTGAGCTCTAAATATGTCAACAATCCTGCAGATCATGGCCTTCGTGTAATAGCCTATTATTTATTGTAGTGTGTGTTTTGTTTTATTCTGAAATGAAATTAGTTCTCAAAACTGACGAAAGATGGATTTTGGAAAATAGGAAAATTCTGTAGGAAAACTAACGCTTCACTGAAAGTTACTATTTTTTCTGAAAATCCTTGGATGCCAAGCTTAAAAATGACGTTCAGCTGTTTTTCCATAATTTCCATTACCAGTTCAAATTATATATCTGTGCCGGGAGGAAAAAGGTCTTAAGTAAAAATTTATGCTTTTCAGGAGAGCAGTAGAAAGATTGAAATTGGTGTCAATTATAGAGTTTTTTTAATTAAGAGTTTTTTCCTGGATATTATTTGTTTATATTTCTTCTAAAATAGGTAATGTTGCTCATTTAACAATTCCAAAAATAGCCGCACTTAAGCCCTTTTAAAGCTAGAAGCCAAACTGAGTAGAAGGGACTATTTAAGCATAAGACTTTTCTCATGTCAAAATAAATGGGAAATATGCAAAATAGATCTTAAAGTATTTAGGACTATTTACCTGGTGCTTAAAGTTTTAAAAGGAAAGATGTCAGGATGTGATAAAATGGCTAAAATACAAGCTAGACCTTTTTATAGGGAACGATGGAAAGTAAACATGTGATAGTTTGTAAGGAATAAAGTATTAAATATTCTTAAGTCCTTTATCCTGTGTGTGTTCGATTCAAAAAGTACTTAGGACATTTATAAATCCAGTCAGGAGTCTTATTTGACTTTAGCCGTTTTACCAGATTGTAGAGAAATTGTTTCCGCTTTCAGAATATATAAAAATCTCATTTTCACAAAAAATTGACTTAAGACCTTTTTCCTCCCTGCCACAGATACAGGGACATCATTTTATTTTTACTTCAATTTTTATTGTACCTGAGTTTTTGAATGTACTTCACTCCCACCCCTTCTACTAAGGAAGTTTCAACTCAACACAGAACCAAGACCGCAGATAGTAAGCAGTACTGAGTTACGTTCCAGAAATATGTTCGCGTTTTCCAGTGACGAAAGAACTTTCAATATTGAATCATATTTTCGCACAGGTACTGTCCGTTTGTCTACGTGCATGCCGATTTCCCCCACCTGCTTCTGCTCGCCCCTCTGTAAAAGCTGGGCTGTCTTAGCTCTTTTCTGAAAACATTAATTTCTCTTAGGAATTGGACGTTTACGTAATATTATACAGCTGTTTAATTTAACTTAAATAAAAGGGCCTCGTTAAGTAATTAACTGTCACGTGATTTCCTCCCTTTCTACAATCCTGCGGCATAACCACTTGGACGGACAGTAGATGGCATGGCTGAGTAATTTTATATTTTCGGGTCGGGCAGAAGTGAAGATTGAATTCACAGTACGTAGAGTAGGTACAGAATTATTTCAACATGAGTTACTAGTACGAAGGACGAAACTGGCAATTGGAATTAGATGCAATAGTCTATAGTGCGATAATATGCACAAAAGAACTGAAGCCTGTATCGAAATGAACGGCCACCATTTTCAAAATTGTGTTTAAATATTCATATTATGATTATTTTTAATTTAACTTCTTTCTCTATATTGTACGCTAATGTGCTGTAGTTAGTATACACTGCATAATGAATACGTTCGCATGGATAACTCACTTCGTGAGTAAAATCACATATTCTTAATACAGTACTGTACTTTGATTAAAGAAAAACCTAATGAAAATGATCAAACTCAAAATCGCGATATTTCCTAGTTTACGTAAATGGATAACTACTTTTCTTCCATCCTATACCTAGTAGAGTGATTTGTGTTTTACGCCAGTATCATCGAATTCCAGTCTTGGAGGGGGGAGCAAGCGGTGTTTCCGGTCCTCTAAAGGTATAGACAGGTTAATATTAAAAATGTTAGTAAAAATAAAATGATGTCCCTGTATATAGATGTTATGTATTTTCGAAAATAAAGTACTTCTGATTTTGTGCCGGTTTTTGGCCAACTGTGTATGTCAACTTTAATATATGAAAGACCACATTGGAACTCGCATGACTTTGTGTTTGCTATGTCTGTGATGTGTATGTAATTACATGAAAACTCTTGCTCTAATGACGGTTGTACAATATGAGCTGTGTATATGTTGTTTTCATTGTAATAAGAGAGCTCGATGTATAAAAGTTTGGATACGTACTCGACATAGGAATTGCTGCAGTTGAAATAACATGGAAAGTTTGGCAAGCGCTAAGATGTGGAACTTGTTAGTTTATATCGCTTTACCTCTGAGTGAAATCTGGAATTATCTGCTCTAGTTGCTTTGTTTCTGTCAGTCGGTTTGCGTGACGCATGGCTTGCATGATGCGTACAGAGATAGGCCTACTAAATGTATATGCACAGGCTTTCGTCCGACCCGCTTGATAGCTATCCACCTGTCACCAAAGTTTCTGACAGGAATTTCATTTACAGTTCCTTGCCATGGTGTGTCACGTCAAGTCTCGGCGATGGCATTTCAAAGAATTAACAATTACGACTTGCCTCGTGATCCGCCAAGCTCTGTAACTCCACCACGCCTCGGGAATCACGGCGTTAAAGTGGCAAAGTCTATTGTTAACGAACCCTTTAAGATGCATTGGTATACCGTACACATGTACCGTTTGCTCTGAGTTTGTGTTTCTTTTGTGGCTACGCAAATTCATCAGCAGATCACCATGTGTGAAGATCTGGAGTAATGTGTCGAAGTAAGCTATCTCTCCATCAAGGAACTCCTTCGCTGATTGCCAGCATCTTTGCTGTAATTACTACGACTCGTTATGGTCTGAAAGGTCGCGGGTTTGATCCCACAAAAGAACGGTATTTTATGCTCTTAACGGCTCTAGGATCCGTACTAATTTCAAGAAGGTGGAAGGAGTGTATTGCAGTCTCTGCATTTGAACAACAAGGGCCATAGATAAAACTGACCAGATTTGTCAATGGACACCCCTAGTTACTTACAAATGGCTTTTTAAGGAACCCTGAGTTTCATTGCCGCCCTCACATAAGCCCGCCATCAGTCCCTATCCTGAGCAAGATTAAACCAGTTCCTACCACCTTCTTCAAATCCATTTTAGTATTATCTTCCTATCTACTTCTCGGCCTCCCTAAAAGTCTTTTTCCCGCAGGTCTTCCAATTGACACTCTATATTGTGAATTTTATTAGTAACAACAATGTAATTTATTCGTCACAACAATAATTCCTTTCTACAATTCACCTTAAACGCTCTTGTCAACAATTGGATCTTCACTCAACACAGTATTCGTTATAGCACTCCACCGACGACAATGACAATTTACTTGGACTATTACGCACAACAATGAACTGTTAATCTTAACTAATATTTACAAAGCACTATTTACAAATCAGAACTACCAGTTCTCAGTTCACAGTTCTTCTATCTCAGTCACTCGAACCACAGACCTTCAGAGACAGTTCACTGTACTCGAACTCGAGTCCCTCCAACTGCGGTCCACTGCACTCGAACTCAGGTCCCTCCAACTGCGGTCCACTGCACTCGAACTCAGGCCTTCGGATGCTGACGCAGATGCGGACGCACACTCGAGTCGAACTCCGGTTTGCTTGACTGGCTTGCTTGCTCTGGCTTACTCACTGACTGAATAAATGAAAAACACTGAAACTGCTGTCGTTCCTTCGCGACCGTAATTTATAACTACAGCGACGTAGCCTCGAAAATTCGCGAGTCTTCCACTTCGACGGATTTCTGGAATAGTCGGGAAGGTCGTTCCACATTCACTGCGTTAAGTAGCAGCTGCGCACCCAGCCTCGTCGCGTTGACGTAATACACCCTCTCTCTTCTCTCCACCGCGCGACGTCACTTAATGTTCCGTGGAGCCTGTGCGATCTGCTTTCTTGCGGGACGCTGGTCGTGAGTTCGAATCTCACGTCGCTGTCACAATATGTTTAAAATTAAATGGCGATCTTACTCGTGTTAATTGTGTAAGCATGTGCCGCTTACAGCTGTTTCGGTGTTTCTTCACACCATCCTCAGAGTCTACTAGATCTCGGCGTCATCTCGAACTTCGCTGCCTGTTGTGTGGGTGCGTTCGATTGTTGAAAAGTGTTGAAATGTGGTGTCAAATAGTGTGTGTGTTCTGAAATTGATCTGTGTGTTGAGAATTTGATGAGGGTGTGTTTTAGTATGTCTGTATATTTCATATTGTTCTAGTGTGTTGAGTTTTTGGTCTTTGGGTTGTATGTGTACGATTTCCATGTATGTATTTATGTTATTGTATGAGTGGTTAACATTAGTTATGTGTTCGACATATGTAGATGTATTGTGTCCTCTGGTTATTGCTTTAATGTGTTCTTTGTATCGAGTTTGTAATGATCTGCCTGTCTGTCCAATGTAGAAACTGTCGCAACTATTGCATGTGAGTTTGTATGCGCCTGTGTGGTTGTATTTATTTGTGTTGTTTGTATGTTGAGATGTCTTTGTAGTGTGTTTTCTGTTCTGTATGCTATGTTGTATTTCTGTTTTCTGAATGAGGATGCGATCTTGTGTGTGTTTCTGTTTTCGTATGTTAGTGTGATGTATTTCTTGTGATTTTGTTGTGTTTGTGTGTTTTTGTGTTTGTTGAGTTTTTGTCTTGTCTTCCTTATGATGTTGTCTATTATGTTTGGGTTGTAACCATTTTCTTGTGCTATGTATTTGATTGTGTTCACTTCTTCATTGTAGCATTGTTGGCTCATGGGTATGTTGAGTAATCTGTGCACCATTGTCCTGACTGCAGCATGTTTAGATCGCCATTTAATGAATTATTCATATTCAAGTGTTAAAAGTAGTGTACGAAAGATTCAACATGGACTCTATATGCATTTATAGATTCGCCCATACGTGCTACATGCCTTGCTCATCCCAAACGTCTGGATTTAATGTTCCTAATTATGTCAGGTGAAGAATACAATGCCTGTAGTTCTGCGTTGTGTGACTTTCTCCATTCTCCTGTAACTTCATCCCTCTTAGCCCCAAATATTTTCTTAAGCACCTTATTCTCAAACACCCTTAACCCTTTCCAGCCCAATGATTCCATATGGCATCATACACTTTACCTGCTCTGAGAATGCATGTAAAATGCCAAATGACTCCATATGTTATCATAGCCATTTCTTAGTTAATTTTAAGATAGCTGGCACCCCTGAAATCCCGAAACAAAACACTATCGGGCAGCGTTTCTCCTTCATGTCAAAATATTTTTTTAGTTTTCAATTTAATTTGGGCTGGAAAGGGTTAACCTGTATTATTCTCTCAAAGTAAGAGTCCAAGTTTCACAACCATATAGAACAACGGATAATATAAATGTTTTATAAATTTTTACTTTTTTTTTAATTTCCTGTCACTTGAATTTTTCCATCTTTTCAAAGTATAAATTTCCAATTTTTATATTTCCATTTCGTAGTATGTTTTGTCACGAGACATAATCATATACTTTTTTCTGGGTTTTACTTCCAAACCTATCACCTTACTTGCCTCAAGTAAAATTCCGTGTTTTCCCTAGTCGTTTGTGGATTTTCTTCTAACATATTCACGTCATCCGCATAAACAAGCAGCTGATGTGACCCGTTCATTTCCAAACCCTCTCTGTTTTTCTGGACTTCCCTACTTAGGTATATTAAATAAAATGTGGAGACATAATTATGACATTAAAAGTGCAGTGATTATTGTACCAACGCAAACAATATTTTATTAATGATTGATTACAGATACATGTCTGCACTCTTTATTTTTTATTCTTCCTATTATATACATCGGATGACAAAATTTTATTCAACGGTTGTGGGAAATATTTTTAAAAATTTTAAAGTTCACTGCAAAGTAGCTGGGAATTGTATTTTGTCATTAAGATTATTTTATTGCTTTTACTTGTAGTTGATATTATACAGTGTGCAAATTATACTTTTGTCATCATTATTACTTTTATTGTTTTTACTTGCAGTTGAGATTGTTGAGTGTCAAAATTATACTTTGTCATCATGATTGCTTTTATTGTTTTTACCTGTAGTTGAATTGTTCAGTGTCCAAATTATACTTTGTCATCATGATTGCTTTTATTGTTTTTGCTGTATTTATATTGTAACTATGATTCACACCTACTATTAATTCTTTAAAATTGTGTATTATCACTACATAATGTATTTCACATGTAACAAACTACAACCCTAATATACCAAAGGTAAAATAGGGTTTCAATATTTGGATAACAATAATAATAATACCTGTAGTTGAATCGTTCAGTGTCCAAATTATACTTTGTCATCATGATTACTTTTATTGTTTTTACTTGTAGTTGAGATTGTTGAGTGTCCAAATTATACTTTGTCATCATGATTACTTTTATTGTTTTTACTTGTAGTTGAGATTGTTCAGTGTCCAAATTATACTTTATCATCATGATTACTTTTATTGTTTTTACTTGTAGTTGAGATTGTTCAGTGTCCAAATTATACTTTGTCGTCATGATTACTTTTATTGTTTTTACTTGTAGTTGAGATTGTTGAGTGTCCAAATTATACTTTGTCATCATGATTGCTTTTATTGTTTTTACCTGTAGTTGAATTGTTCAGTGTCCAAATTATACTTTGTCATCATGATTACTTTTATTGTTTTTACTTGTAGTTGAGATTGTTGAGTGTCCAAATTATACTTTGTCGTTATGATTACTTTTATTGTTTTTACTTGTAGTTGAGATTGTTGAGTGTCCAAATTATACTTTGTCATCATGATTGCTTTTATTGTTTTTACCTGTAGCTGAATTGTTCAGTGTCCAAATTATACTTTGTCATCATGATTACTTTTATTGTTTTTACTTGTAGTTGAGATTGTTGAGTGTCCAAATTATACTTTGTCATCATGATTACTTTTATTGTTTTTACTTGTAGTTGAATTGTTGAGTGTCCAAATTATATTTTGTCATCATGATTATTTTTATTGTTTTTACTTTTAGTTGAGATTGTTGAGTGTCCAAATCATACTTTGTCATCATGATTACTTTTATTGTTTTTAATTGTAGATGAATTGTTCAGTGTCCAAAGTTTTCATATTTTGGAAAATACTGTCTTTACATTATGCATTATTATATAGGATGGAAATCAAATAAGCGATCGATGAAAGATGGTAACTGACATTATGGTCCCTGAAATGAACAAATATTTCTCTCAACGTTTGTCATTTGTTCTATTCTACAAATCTACATTTTCTGAAATTACAGTCTTCCTTAGGCAGAAAAATGGGTCAAACAATAATATTTATCGCTATCAATATTTAAAAAAAGTCCTTGCTTAGCTGTTGTCCGATCGAGTGGTTACGTCGCATCTCGATTTCCCCCACCCGTTTCTGCTGACCTCTGCTCTTCGCTCATTAGTTCTGTATACTGTTATCTAATCAGTTCTATTGAAATTTAATAATAAGAAGAAAATTGTGTCATTTACATGACACCGTTTATTTTTTAAACTTGTTTTTAAAAATTTGACCACAGTCGAACACGTGAAACAAATATAGATTTTCTTTCTATTGCTGAAGTGAGCTGTGACAAATTGTGTGAAAAGCCATTCAATTGGACGCGACAATGCGGACGGACGGACAGGCATGTCGCTATGCAAAACACGTTAACGTGACGTGCTAACCGAATTAACAAAACAAATCGTCGATTCTTGTGACATAAAACAGTGAAACGTGCGGTTACCATGGATTCCAAACATTCTGATAATCTGTAATTGCCAAATTGTGATTATGTAGAGAATTTATTGCAGATCAAAATAACTTAAGATGTTTCATTATATATGACTTACCAGTAATTCTTTAATACCAGCATTCGGTTGAGTTCGTCATTGATAAAGAAACTGAAACTTTCAGATTGTTAAATACAGGGACATCACTTTATTTTTACTGACATTTCTAATATTAACCTGGCTATACCTTGGGATTTGAAAACCGGAAACACCGTTTGCTACCCCCTTCCACGACTGGAGGTCGATGATACTGGCGTAAAATACAAACAAATCACTTTACTAGGTATAGAAAGAAAGAAAAGTAGTTCATCCATTTACGTAAACTAGGAAATATCGCGATTTTGAGTTTAATAATTTTCATTAGGTTTTTGTTTAATCAAAATACAGTACAGTATTAACAATAAGTGTTTTTACTCACGAACTGAGTTATCCATGCCAGCGTATTCATTATGCAATGTATATTATACTGTCTACAGCACATTAGCGTACAATATAGAGAATGAAGTTAAATTGAAAAATAATCATAATATGGATATTTAAGCACATTTTCGAAAATGGTAGCCGTTCATTTCGATACAGGCTTCAGTTCTAATGTGCATATTATTACATTACAGACTAATGTACCTAATTCCAATTAGGCCTACCAGTTTCGTCCTTCGTACTAGTAACTCATGTTGAAATAATTTTGTATCTACTCTACAAAAGAGTACCTTACGTACTGTAAATTCAATCTTCACTTCTGCCCGATCCGAAAAGATAAAATTACTCAGACATGCTATCTACTGTCCGTCTAAGTGATTTTGTCGCAGGGTCGTAGAAAGGGGGGGAAATCACGTGACAGTTAATTACTTAACGAGGCCCTCTTAGTTAAGTTATTTTAAACAGTAGTATAATATTACGTAGACATCCAATTAATGTTTTCAGAAAAGAACAAAGACAGCCCAGTCACTAGCCGAGCAAAAGTGGGTGGGGGAAACCGGGATGCGACGTAAGCAAACGAACGACAGTACCTGTGCGAAAATATGATTCAGTATTGAAAGTTCTTTCCTCACTGGAAAACGTGAACGTATTTCTGGAACGTACTATACTCACTAACTCAGTACTGCTTGCTTTGACTGCATACCGCAGCCTTGTTCTGTGTGGAGTACGGTTCGAAGTTTACTAGTAGAAGAGGTGGGAGTGAAGTACATTCATAAACTCAGGTACAATTAAAATTGAAGTAAAAATAAAATGATGCCCCTGTATAAGAAACGTACAAAGCAATAGAGAAAGATTGTGCGCCCAGAAGCAATACATTGGTAATTTGAAGCAGTATATAAAAGAAATGAGAGACATTACTTTTTAAAAGTCTTTACACCCATCTCTGGAACTGGAAGAGAGATAAAAGGATAAATTCTTGAAATTAGGTTCGTCTCAGTGAAAGAAAGGGATTTCTATCGACACTTAAATCCCCGACAGTCGAAGAACGACGAATCCGAAGAAAATCAGACGGATTTGAGGAAACTGTAGTCAGCAAGGCTGTGGGATATTAGAAGTGGAGTGTAATGTAATAGTAACTTGCGTTACAAGAGCGGTATGTTGAAGATTTCATGTTCGAGGAAAAGTTTGAAAAAGCGAAACAGTTGAGCTTTTTTAATTTCCGAGAATTGAAAGAAAACATACCGCTCTTGTATCGCACATTATTTTGTGCGAAAATCGTTTATTACATACCTGAAAGAGGAATTTCTAATTAGTTCCAATGAAATCTCCATCTTGGTTTCTGTTCAATGACGGCAAATTTGCAAAACAAAAATATCTATCTTCAACATTGTTGCTTAAAAATTTTTTTTTGTGTTTACTATACTCCAGCAGGCCGTGATATACGTCTGTCTTCCCCCCCCCAGTCTATAATGAGTCTGGAATCATGTTGATTTTTTCACGGCTTCCTTAATGTTACTTGCATCACGAATGCAGTAACTTTAGTGGAGTTGTAGAGTTTACTTAATTTTTGCAAATATTTAAAAACAATAATTAACAGTGCAATTTAGGTGAAATTTCAGTGGTAAGTTTCCAATTTTTAATTATTACTATATTGAACGTCTCTAAAAATAATATGTTAAAAGCCTAAAGCAGTAAAATCAATATGCCACTTAAGCGGTAAGAAGAGGGAAATTCTTATGTGTGTTAGGTTGGGAATACTGAATGTGGAATTAAATATATGGAAAAGACCCAACCCCACTTCATCGACTTTACTCTATTTAAGTAGGTAACTTCGATCACAAGTCAAATAAAAAAAATCAGTTTTTCATAGATTGTAATTCAATTCTTGTAACGTGCCTTCATAAGTGAAGGATATGACGACAAAATGCTATTTTCTGAGGAACTTCGCCCCATTGCATAATCTCAATAACATAAAAAAAAATTGCAAAATTTAGATCGGCTTTACCCTCTTCTACCGTATGTCAAATATTTTTCCGATGTTTTATCGAAAGTGTGAGACAAGTATCAGAAGAATAGAAGGAATATAACACAAGACGGACACATATCGATCGCCTGTGGTAGGTGAATCTCTACTCTGCCTGAGTTGTTGGTTCTGTAATCAGGTAGCTTCATTATTGCCTGCGGTATAGCGGTAAGGTTCTAAACAAGCCACATGTCCCACAAACTGGATGTGAATCTAGTATTAATCCACAACAAAATAATCTGGTTTTAATCGATTAACATGACTAATCTTGCCCTGCCGGATCGATAGCGACTGTTCCCCCTTATCTTGGCGTACGTTTGTTTTAGTGCTGAACCTTTTTTTTTTCTGCATACATCCCTGTTTTGTCCCTTCAGAGCGTTTTGCAGAAGCAGTCACAAAGTGCCGTTTTATGTCCGAGCTTAGAGCAGTTGATTAAAACCATGGATAGGTCATTAATGTTGTATGTCCCAGAATAATCCTCATCCATTTCCATTTAATGGATCCATGACTCTTCCCTCCCCTCGGGGGCTGAACCTAGGCATTAGTCTGAAAAATCTGTGAACGATATCTCTTGCGTGCAAGACCGCACCAAGTCCTGTATGACGTGTGAGTCATTCCTGGGAGTTATCTGATGGAATACCTCTAGGCTTCATCCAGCCAGCACTGCCGCTATTCTGATTCGCGATGTACACGGACTGTCTACCCCGGGCTAAATATAAATATACAAAACAGGCTTAATTAACCACTGAAAGTCGCTAATAGAACTTTTTTATTTGATTCGCCTCATAAGAGCATATTCAGGTAATTACGATTTGATTAATTGAGGTTCTTCTGAAGTATGTAAATACCGGGTGCCTCAAAAACGCCTCACGGTTTTAGAAGACTTGCACCGCACCTGAGGCTTTTTGTGCGTATCTTCTTTTCGATAGAGATATAATTATTTTAAGCCTGTAGGACCTCATTCCTATAATTATCGTGATTCATTGATTGCATTGTATTTATTTACATTCCAAGTTATCCGTACATCGTTTCACAGCTAGAATATGGAACATGTCAAAAAATCTTAATAGTACTACAAAGTCTTAATTAACAGTCACGGTCTAGTTGAAATTATATATAATATAGGATATGTTAAAATGTTATGTTTTATTTAACGACGCTCGCAACTGCAGAGGTTATATCAGCGTCGCGGATGTGCCGGAATTTTGTCCCGCAGGAGTCCTTTTACGTGCCAGTAAATCTACTGACATGAGCCTGTCGCATTTAAACACAAATGCCATCGACCTAGCATAGGATCGAACCCGCAACCTTGGGCATAGAAGGCCAGCGCTATACCAACTCGCCAACCAGGTCGACTATATATATATATATATATATATATATATATATATATATATATGCACACACAGGGTGTTTCTGGGCTAGTGTTACAAACTTTCAGGAATGATGCGGAAGGGCACATGTATCAATTTGAGATGAGGAACCCTGGTCCGGAAATGAACGAGTCGAAAGTTACAAGCAAAATAGTTGTGTGGAAATGAAATACGTTTATTCCTCTGTACACCTTATTTATGTGTATTTATCTGTACATCTTACACATACTGTATTCATCTGACGTTGTTTACGTTGTCTACTTACAGTATTCCATTCAGTGCGCTGTCTGAGGGGTGGGGACAGGAAACTACACTAAAGCAATGCAGATAGCGTAATGTGTAACGGACATGGTCGGTCCTGATATGTATGTCTGTAGACAACAGTGTATGTGTACAAGTTGTAGTGTCCAGTCGATCAGTCCCAGTGAAATGGAGGAGTACACGAGAGCGGAATAAGCAGACCTGATTTTCGAATACGGATGAGCCAATGGGAACAGTAGACAAGCTCACAGATTGTATCGGGGCAAGTACCCACGTAGGAGACATCAGACCCATACCATCTTTCCACGACTGTTCCAAAGGTTAAGGGAAGGAGGGCACGTGGTGCCAAATTACAATTCCATTTCCAGACAACTATTTTTGCTTATAACTTTAGACAGTCATTTCCGGACCATGGTTCCTTATCTCAAATTGATACATGTGCCCTTCACCATCATCCCTGAAAATTTGTAACACTAGACCGGAAACACCCTGTGTGTGTATGTATATATATATATATATATATATATATATATATATAGAAAAAAATTTACAGTATACCAATACAACACAAGGAATTAGTATCAATATTTAATACAAGACAGAAATATCCATGGAGCATTATTGAATGTAATGAATTCACCTACAGAATAGAAGGCGTGAGAAATTAGGTACTTCTTTAATTTGGCCCTAAATAATTTTATGTTTTGAGTTTGAGCTTATATATCGATAGGGAGGCTATTGAACATTTTTACTGCCATATAACGTACTCCTTTTTTATAGCACGATAGACTTGCCGATGGAGTATGAAAGTCATTTTTGACGCGTATTTATGCTACGAACTGTTGAATTAGTTGCAAAGTTTTCACGATTACATACGAGGAAGTTTATTAATGAAAAAATATACTGATAAGCCATGGACATTATTTGTAGTTTTTTTAAATGATCCTACATGATTCCCTAGATTTGGCACCCACTATTATTCTAATTACTGTTTTTGTAATAGGAATATACTGTTACTATCTGTAGAATTTCCCCAGAATATTATTCGAAAACTCATTACCAAGTGGAAGTATGCAAAGCATATTGTTTTTTAAAGTATTGATATTTGCTACCTCTTGGATAGTTCTAATAGCAAAAGATGTTGAATTTAGTTAGGGGTAATTTCTTTAATATGATTTTTCCAATTTAACATATTATCGATTTGTAAGCCAAGAAATTTAGTTATTGTTTCTATTAGGGACCTGTTTTCAATTATTCGATTTGAAATTTGCGAGGTTGAATTTTGGCAGAATTTAAATTGAATTATGTTGGTTTTGTTAAAAATTTAATGCTAACCTATTTGCTGAGAACCAGTCACATATTTTGAAGAGAATTTCCTCTGTTGAAGATTGGAATGTGTTAGAGTTATTGGCTGTAATTACTATACTTGTGTCATCTGCAAATAATATGGGATGACTACATCTTTGAATAAGGGGGCAAGATCATTTATGAACATTATAAAAAGTAGGGAACCTAATACTGATCCTTGAGGAATTCCATTATTAATAGTTCCCCATATGGAGGCAGATTCATAGTTGCATTGATTTCGACTTTCTGTTTCCTATCTACGAAATATGAGTGAAACGATTAGTGTGCAACGCCTTTAATTCCAATACAGGTGAAACTTCAAATCTTGATGTACTATGTCATGTAAGCGAAGAACTGAAACCTGTCACCTAGCTGATCTCTTTGGTCTATTAAGCTCAGCTTTGAGAACCCTTTTCTGATTTTCTGGTGTACGAGTGGAACGTGGATGTTCTGAAGTTTAATGTCCTTTATGGATCCTTCTGCACGTAATTGTGGTATACACGATAGCAGAATATTGCGAGTAGATGCATTCAGTGTATGAAATTTCAATCGGAAACCACTCAGCGTAGCAGTAATTGATTCCGTTTTAATAAACATTTCTACCACAACCATGCGATGTTGAATAAAAAAAAGCTCCATCTCTGACAAAAACAAACGTTCTGATATAAACTCTTCAACAATCTATACTTACGTACGAGTATCTGTTCCGATAAATCTTTCCATAAAATTGTGTTTTCTTTCTGCAAACGGCCCCAGGGAAACTTATTATTTTACGGCTCTCGTAATTGCGCCCTAGTGGCTAAAATCTGTATTAGTACTTACTTTGACATTATTAACATGGTGGAAGAAAAAAGAACTTTATTATCTTCCACCATGAGAATGTTTTCTTTTGAGCGGAAGAGAGGGCCTGATGGCCTTACGAGTAGCTTTGCCTTACTTACTTATTTACTTACTTACTTACTTACTGGCTTTTAAGGAACCCGGAGGTTCATTGCCGCCCTCACATAAGCCCGCCATTGGTCCCTATCCTGAGCAAGATTAGCCATTCTCTATCATATCCCACCTCCCTCAAATCCATTTTAATATTATCTTCCCATCTACGTCTCGGTCTCCCTAAAGGTCTTTTTCCCTCCTGCCTCCCAACTAACACTTTATATGCATTTCTGGATTCGCCCATACGTGCTACATGCCCTGCCCATCTCACACGTCTGGATTTAATGTTCCTAATTATGTTAGGTGAAGAATACAATGTGTGCAGTTCTGTGTTGTGTAACTTTCTCCATTCTCCTGTAACTTCATCCCTTTTAGCCCCAAATATTTTCCTAAGAACCTTATTCTCAAATACCCTTAACCTATGTTCCTCTCTCAAAGTGAGAGTCCAAGTTAGCTTTGCCAGATTAAATAAATAAGTTATTAAATTATTAATATTACACTGCAATATTGATGAAACAAAATCTCCAGATATTACTTGAACACTGTAACAGTAACTCTGGATCTAGTTATTTATTAAAGTTCAAAAACTGTAATGTGTTTTTCACGCACCCAGTATTCGTGTATGAACGATACAGCTTTGACCTTATTTCCTCCTAATTAATCAGTTTATGAAAGGAAATCAGCCTCAAATAATGGTAATACAACGTAAAAGGGAAAAGTACTTACCAGATATAAAACATATTCTAGGTTTATATTCTCTAATTATAATTCGTCGTCTATAAACAAGAAATTAATCCATTTTTTCTGTCGCGAGTCTACCATTGCGTCCCTATGATATTTTTAGTAGGTTATTTTACGACGCTTTATCAACATCTAGGTTATTTAGCGTCTGAATGAGATGAAGGTGATAATGCCGGTGAAATGAGTCCGGGGCCCAACACCGAAAGTTAACCAGCATTTGCTCATATTGGGTTGAGGGAAAACCCCGGAAAAAACCTCAACCAGGTAACTTGCCCCGACCGGGAATCGAACTCGGGCCACCTGGTTTCGCGGCTAGACCTGCTAAACGTTACTCCATAGGTGTGGACCCTATGATATGGAGGTGGAATGAGGGGAAATGGGACTAGGGTTAAGGGGGCCTGAGCTACAGGGTAATAGGATAATGGAGAGATAGGAAATCAACTTGATTAAACGTGGACATTGTTGTTATAGTTGTTTAGAGCTGAAGAGAATAAAGCCACAAAAACTTAATGAGCATTTCATGTAATAGTTGTGTTTGTGTATTAAATTATTTTAAATTGGTGTATACCCTTCAAGAGAAAACATAAAATCATCCTTATTGATTAAATTTAGGAAGTTACACAAATATATATAATTTGAACTGGTAATGGAAATTACGAGAAAACGGCTGAACGGATTTCAATAAATGACCCCTCATTTTGAAGCTTGGAACTCAAGGATTTTAAGAAAAATAGTAGTTTTTAGTGAAATGTCAATTTTTCAACATAATTTTCCTATTTTCCAAAATCCATCTGTCGTCAATTTTGAGAACTAGCTCAACTAGCTAATTGCATTTCAGAATAAAACAAAACACACACTACAGTAAACAATATTATACGAAGGCCATGATCTGCAAGAATGCTGACATATTTAGAGCTCAAATTAAATTGGTTATTAAAAACTTAACTTAAATACCAAAAATAATTTACAGGTTCGATTCTGTGGTGTGTAATTTTCTGGGTACTGCTGTGTATTGGATTTTAAGAACTACAAAACTTGAGGTGGTTTGATGACATTATTACCATTAGAAATGAAATATTATTGTAGTTAATGTCATGATGTGACTATTTTTCATTAATTAAACATATTAATGCTATATTAATGATATGAAAGTGAAACGTTTTGGGGTTATATAAGTAGATGTAGAGAATAACTTAAATTAGATCTTGATTTCTATATTTTACTGAGTGGCGGCTATATAGTGTATATAGTATATGTTACTGAAAGCTATAAAACTTGCCTAAAATAATAATATTATTAAAAATCAAATATTTTTATAGTTATTAATCAAGTGGGGTTGGGTCTTTTCCATATATTTAATGACGGTGTGGTGTAGATATTTGTATGTGTGATTCTCTTCAGTACTGGCTCGAGAGAGAGTATGTTTCATTATTATGGAAGCAAATAACTTTCAGAATGTCTGGTATTCTTCATTGAAAATAAATCTGAAAAATGTTTATTTGAACGTCTAATGAACTTAGTTTGCAGCATTTGCTGCACAAGCCACTAGTAAGCTGTATTTTCATCCTACAATCAACAGATAGTAATAAAAGTACAGGTTGCCAGGCGATGATAGAAAACAAAAGATGTGAAAACAAATAAACTAGGTGTATAAACAATTGAATACTCTTTCATCTATACTAATAATAAATCTGTAGCCGAAATTTTTCTGGTAATTTTCGATTTTCCAAAAATAATTGGCCCTAACATATATAATTAACCACCCTGAAACCGAAAATCGCTTTTTTGAAATTTTTGTTTGTATGTCTGTCTGTCTGTCTGTCTGTCTGTATGTTTGTTACCTTTTCACGCGATAATAGCTCAACCGATTTCGATGAAAATTGGAATATAAATTAAGTTCGTTATAACTTAGATTATAGGCTCTATGGCATTCAAAATACATTATTTAAAAAGGGGTTATAAGGGGGCCTGAATTAAATAAATCGAAATATCTCGCTTATTATTGATTTTTGTGAAATATGTTACATAACAAAAGTTTCTTTAAAAATGATTTGTGATAAGTTTTATTCTCTGAAAAAGTTTGATAGGACTGATATCTAATGAGATAAATGAGTTTTAAAATTAAAATAACTGCCATCTAAGTCGGTGTATTGAAATAAAAAAACAAATGACTTCGTCTATAAGGGGCCTTGGACACAACAATCGAAAGCTATGAAATATAGCCTACAGACAATGTTTCTGTGTTCGTATGAAGTAATATCGGAAGCTAAATTAACCGATTTGTATAATTAATTATTATTTCATCATTGGAAAGTGTAGTTTCTCTGGATGGACATAATGTTATAATGTTATTATAGTATAATTGAGGACAGGTAAGATTAAAATAGCTTCTTATGCACAGAAAACTTGATAGGTTATTCTGTATATTCATTTCCTGTATTTCTTATAATGATGTTTATGAACATATTCATTTTTATCTCAGAGAATTAACGAACAACGAGAGTGTATTGATTTAGTATGCAGCAATAGTACGTTAGCTTAGCAAGCCATTATTTTATAATTCAAATTTTAACTATGCTCAATTGAGTCGTGTTAAAATACATAAAATACATATGCAATAAATGCAATGCAAAAAAATTGGGTAATGAGCCACGCAGATTATGTTGCGCTGTTGTAAAAGTTGTTCCTCCTGAGATTCAAGAGCTCCCACAACAAATTAAAAACTTTCTAATTCGAGTACATCCGTTATCAATACACTTTTTCATAATATAATATAATATATACATAATAATAAATCTGTAGCCAAAACTTTTCTGTTAATTTTCGCTTTTCCAAAAATAATTGGTAATAACAATTAAGAAACATGTTAAAGGAATTGTCATTGCACCAAATGAGTGGTCTCTGGATCAAAATGATCGCATTTTAATATTTTAAATACAATTTAAATTAAGTAACATATTAAACGATTTATCCTTCTATCAAACAAGAATGTTCCCTGGATCAAATGTCCTATTTTAATTATGTAATTACTTTATATTTATTTCTAACGGATGCAGCGGAGCGCACGGGTACGGCTAGTATTTAAATATAAAAACATAGAGGTGCCATTTGAAATTTCATAGTGGGGGTGACTGGGGTTGGGGGTTAAATCTAAAATGCAATTAAGCCTGGTTTCAGACTTCACCCTCAATATCTAAATTGACGTGTTTTTTTTTGTTTAAATTGAATTAAATTTAAATAATTAGTTATTTAGACTGGGAGTTTTGAAATGAAAGCCCTGTGTATATTTTTTTCATCTGCAGTGTCAGACAGTTGGGGACGGGGTAAAAATGACTGCATTACATCCGGGAAACGTGGTTACGAGTGTCATTGCATCACGATTTACATACGTCGCTATTGTCCAAATCACTGTTGCAGAAATGGAGGGAAACTACAGCCCGAGAATGCCAACACAAGGGGGAGAAGGGATAAGTAGTGGTACAGCTTAGGGGTGCTTTAACATGTGGATGTTTGCTCCCTTTACGGGAAGTATCTGTCTGCACAATTTGATATTATGACGCGAGCTTTTATAGGTAGGTTACTTTACAATAGTCTGAGAGTCATTTCACTTTTTTTTTCAAACCGGTTACCATGACGATGTTGAGTATTAAAAGGCTACGATCAATACAATCAAATTTGCTTGAAATGAAATTATTATAAGAATAGTGTTTTTTGTAGTACTCCAATATTGTAAACAGTCTTCATCGTTAGTGAAAATCGTTCATGATATGCTACATTATTGTATCAGAGCCGTAAAATATTACCATTCCAACTAAAACGTCATGACTTCTATTACGAAGGCATAACTTGTGCCATAAAGTTAATATTATGAAACGATTTCTCATGCTGTAATATTAAATTTTCATACATCATTGTTGCCATAGCAACCCTTTTCTTTAATGCTGTCGTACAAAAAAAGTAGGCCTGTAATAGTACATTATGCAACGAGCCTATAATGGTAGTAATTAAGACGCGAGTATGTTTATGAAACGAGCGCAAGCGAGTTTCATAATTTTCATAGGAGCGCCTTAATTATCATTATAGTCAAGTTTCATACGACTTTTATGCTCGACCATATTAGTAACTTGAAATTATTCATAAGTATTCATGTTATTTTTATCTGACTGAGGAGCGGAACTGACCTTGTGCAATACCTCGTAAATTGTGAGATGTGCGCAGACGCGAAAGTATTGATTTTTTTTTTCCGTGAAACAGATGTCGACATTGACCTTGACATTGAAAAACGAGATGACAAATTGAATTTATTTGAATATTATTTACAATTAACGCTAATTATTATAGTAAATTTATTGTTGTCTTTCGTTTGCATATCCGAGAATAATCGATACTTTCGCTTTCATATTGCTACAGTGGTATTTTCTGATTGGTGGAACACCTGAACTTTAATGATTAGGTGTACTTTAATGAGATCCATTGAAGGGCAGCTACCAGGTGTATAATTACTACATTTCGGCATGGCCGAGTATAAAACATCGGATCGGTGTCGGGTAGAGTTGCCGGGTAGCTCAGTTGGGAGAGCGTTGGTACGTTTCACCAAAGGTCCCGGGTTCGATACCCGGCCCCGGAACAATTTTTCCCTCGAAATTATTCAAATTAACTTTACAGGGACTTATACCTGAAAGCTTGATTTGCATAATACACGTCACTGTACGTAACAGAAAACCACAATTTAGGGTCGCACAGAGTTAGTGTGCACTCAGTGTTGGTTGCTTGACGGTTGTCAGCCCACTTTGAGGTCTGTGGATATAGAAAGAAATATTGGATTTGTGTCGGGTAGAGTTCCCGGGTAGCTCAATTGGGAGAGCGTTGGTACGTTTCAGCAAAGGTCCCGGGTTCGATACCCGGCCCCGGAACAATTTTTCCCTCGAAATTATTCAAATTAACGTTACAGGGAGTTATACCTGAAAGCTTGATTTGCATAAAACATGTTTATAGTGTTACACAGCTATTGCACTCGTCATAATTAGGAAACTTGTCGGTGAGGATTCCATCATGACTTTTGAGACTCAATGTATAACTTCTGAAATTTACAAATACAATAAAACAATTGAAATAATTAACAAAATCCTCACTGAGACCGTAATAGGCCATGGACTTCATATTTGCTTGGATGATGATTTTTGAGTCGCTACGGTGACCCATATTTGGGCCGCGTCTCACAGATTAAGAACCCATGATTTAATAGAAATGAAGATTAGACTTTATTTAGAGAAAATAAAAACCAGCAAGACTATAAATGTGACGATGTAACTAACAAACAGAAAGATTTTTATAAACCACGTCTGGAGAGAAAACTAGTGATAAAATTTCAGCATTGGTAGTACCGCCTTAAAGTAAGTGTGACCTTTCAGTGAGATGAGGAAGAGGTGGAGGGTTAAGGGAGGAGCAGACAAAAAAGAAGCAGAAGATGTACGAGTACAAGTTGCATGATTTCATATTCTGCTTGTTTACATTTCAATCCATCATAACTAAACGCAAAAGTTTCTTTCTGACTTCACATGATAACTTTGCATATTTTGCCAAACAAGTGTTACAAAATTGAGCCCTAACAATAAGCAGAAATTTTGTACGGACTCCTCCGTAGACATATTTATGCACTTATATATTTTATGATCTTGATTAGGCAAGATATTTTATGATTTCGGTTTGGACGATGTATTTATTTAATTGGTATTTTTACGACGCTTTCTCAACTGCTATGGTTATCTAGCGTATGAGTGAGATGAAGGTGATAATGCTACCGAGATGAGTCCAGGGTTCAGCACCGAAAGTTATCCCGCATTTCCTCTTAATGGGTTGAGGGAAAACCCGGAAAAAACCTCAATCAGGTAAGTTGTCCAACCAGGATTTGAACGCGGACCCTCTCAGAACAGTGTAATATCTGAGAGAAGGATTGAAGTTCTAAATTAAAACAATTGTTGTTTGACGCTTGAAAAATTTAAGCAGAAATGTGGAATAATGCAAAATAGACATTGATTACATTTTTAGAATTAACATTGGTATCATCATTTCTCTGTGATCTTCAAAGGAGAATGATATTATTGTTTATAGTTTTACTTTCTTCATTTATCACTCAAAAGGTCCCGAATTTTGTCCCGATTTCTTTTACATGCCTCTAAATCTACTGAAATAAGCGTGTCGCATTTAAATACACTTAAATGCCATCGACCTGGGCCGGGATCGAACCCTCAATCTCGAACACAGAAGGCCAGCGCTATACCGACTGCGCTACCCAGGCCGACCATTTCATCAGTGTTGTGATAGAAGTACAGGGACATCATTTTATTTTTACTTCAACTTTTATTGTACCTGAGTTTTTGAATGTACTTCACTCCCACCCCTTCTACTAACCAAGTTCCTACTGTTCACACAGAACTAAGGTCGCAGTACTGAGTTAGTGATTATAGTACGTTTCAGAAATATGTTCGCGTTTTCCAGTGACGAAAATTTCCAATATTGAATCATATTTTCGCACAGGTACAGTCGTCCGTTTGCCTACGTCGCATCCCGATTTCCCCCACTGTTTCTGCTCGCTCCACTGTAAAGACTAGTGGCTGGGCTTTCTTAGCTCTTTTCTGAAAACATTAATTTCTGTTAGAAATTAATTGGACGTCTACGTAATATTATGCAACTGTTTAAAATAACTTAAATAAAAGGGCCTCATTAAGTAATTAACTATCACGTGATTCCCCACCCTTTCTACGATCCTACGACATAACCACTTGGACGGACAGTAGATAGCATGTCTGAGTAATTTTATCTTTGCGGCTCGGGCAGAAGTGAAGATTGAATTTACAGTACGTAAGGTACTCTTTTATAGAGTACGTACAAAATTATTTCAACATGAGTTACTAAGTATGAAGGACGAAACTGGTAATTGGAATTAGGTACAATAGTCTATAGTGCGATAATAGGCACAAAAAACCAGTATCGAAATGAACGGCCACCGTTTTAAAACATGTGTTTAAATATCCATATTATGATTATTTTTCATTTTAACTTCGTTCTCTATATCGTACGCTAATGTGCTGTAGACAGTATAATATACACTGCATAATGAATACGTTCGCATGGATAACTCAGTTCGTGAGTAAAAACACTTACTGTTAATACTGTACTGTATTTTGATTAAACAAAACCTAATGAAAATTATCACACTCAAAATCGCGATATTTCCTACTTTAAATGGATGAACTACTTTTCTTCCCTCCTGTACCTAGTAAAGTGATCTGTTTGTATTTTACGCCAGTATCATCGAACTCCAGTCGTGGAAGGGGAGCAAACGGTGTTTCCGGGTCTCAGTCATTAATCCAAAGGTATAGCCAGGTTAGTATTAAAAATGTTAGTAAAAATAAAATGATGTCCCTGTATAACGTGGTCATGGATAAACAAATGAACCTTTTTAGCTATCGAAATCACTCTGCGGGTGGCATAGTCGCAACTCCTTTAAGGGGCAATGTTGCAAATTTTTGTTTACAATTTTTTTCTCGTGTGGTACGGAGAAAAAGTTCCACCGTTGAATATACAGGGTCGAAGTGAAATAGTCTTGTAGAGTTTTAGAGCGAATAGTTCATGCTGTATATGTACAACAAAACGACTGGTGAAAAATTCATAGTTTTTTTTTCAGAAAAAAATGTTCTTCCCAAATGTTTAATAACGCCTTAGTCCGTAACTATCGCGAGTAGGATCGTGATTTTTGTCCATATGGATAGGAAAACTAATAAAGAATAATTTTTACCTATGGCGTAATTCAATAGCGTGGACGGTTTTCGTGTAAATTTAATTTAAAAACCCTCTAATTTGAAGCCACTGCACGATGCGATCGAGTGGCAACGTCGTGGCTGAGATCAGCTCACACACCGAGGCGCACAGAGTTCGTTGACTCTTACATCTGTATCACGAGTAGAGTGTGTTAGCGACGATGTTGCCGGACTGCTGAAACTTCAAACTTAATTTTCTAATTAACCATGCATTTAATCACAATACGTAATACAGGTTTTCTATCCTTTGAAGTGTACCTTATCCTCCCTGCAAGACTATTTCACTTCCACCTTGTATAGGCCTATATGATTTGCAAAATGCTCATGAAAGCGAATTGGTGCTGAAAACATATAATGAGAAACTACTTCCTGATGCTCTTTTTTCTGCTTGTACATTTTCTGCATTTCTTTTTTCGTTGCTTATTAATTCGAAAATGTATCTTCCAGTTTCTTTCAACTAGCAATGCGATAAATAGTCTGGCCTATGTTTTTTCTTGTCCGCTAACAAGGTATGTTATTTGTAATCCAGTATTGAATTTTTGTCAGCCAGAAGTTGCACAACGCAGGGATATGAGTTTGATGTGTCTGAGCGTGACATTTTACTCAAATTCGATACCGGGTTTGTTTGTTTGTTTACTCTGGTTACGTGCTCCAGACTATTCATATAACGATCGATTAAGTAAAGTTTTATACTTGATGTTGTAATTCTCAATGACTGTGTGTTTTACACGTTACTTTGAAGTCCACACCTGTGGAATAACGGTTAGCGCGTCTGGCCGCGAAACCAGCTGGTTCAAATCCCAGTCGGGGCTGCCTAGTTGAGGTTTTTCCGGGGGTTTCCCCTCAACTCCAATATGAGCAAATGCTGGGTAACTTTCGGTGCTGGACCCCGGACTCATTTCACTTATCATCTTCATTTCACTGAGACGCTAAATGACCTGAGATGTTTATACAGTGACGTAAAATAGCCCACTAAAAAAAAGACTGTGAACTTGGTAATACTTGGATCCCTTAGAATTCAGCGGTGGCGAAAATGTAATCGTGCGCCGAGCCACTGTGTAACCTGCAACGTGCATAGCACCTATGGAGGGAGGCGGACACCCGAAGGGGAAGTGAAGCAACTGTCTGACTTATTAACGGATTTTCATTTTACTTACGTCAAGCACTTACATATAATTTTATACAGTACAAGGCTACAAACTAATGTTTAGTACGTGTAACGAAGAAAGAAATGAACAATAAATGAACAATATCACAACCTAAAATTAACTGTCTTCAGAATGTCTCTGCGACAGAGTTTCAAAATCAGGAATTATGTCACTTACTGCCAGTCGTAGTTGATCACGAAGGTATTTGTCTGTCAGTCATGATCTAAATTTGGTTTTTACTATTTTAATTGTTGAAAATAATTTTTCACAAACGTAATTTGTAGCGAACATGGCTTCAACAGAGCAAGCGAAAGAACGAAGCTTCGGATATTTATTTTTTGGCAAAGATTTGAAAGTTCAACATTTGTCAAGTCCTTACATCTAGTTTTCATTTGACATCACATAGTAAATCTGTGAATTCAAATTGAAGATCTAATCGCATTATTCGTACATCTGCTGAAAAAGGATCGACATACAGAGATGATGATGATGATGATGATGATGATGATGATGATGATGATGATGATGATGATGATGATGATGATAACACTTAACCTTTTAATATTTCATCAGTAACATGTAGTATAGTACCGTTTTATGTTATACAACCGTTTCCTCGTAATACTTGTGAACAAATCATACATTTAATATTCTCATCATATTGACAGCAAAAAAATCCGTCCTCCCATCCTACTTGGAACTTTCGTACATGGTTTCGAGAGAGACATAACAACTCGCAGGTCAGAGACAAATACAAATGGAACGGAGTTTGACTCCAGTGTTTGAGAGGGTGGGGGTTGGGGGAGGTTAGAAGCAAGCGAAATGCACAGCTATCACTGCGAGCCACAATGTCTCGCGAGTCACGTTCTCGCCACGGTTGCCTTAGATCCATGACGTGAATGAAAATAAATATGCCCTATCTTACTTCAACCAGCTGACGCATTCTAACCAATAGAACCAATTCAGTCCGTGAAATAGTGGCAAATAAAGCAAATGTGGAACAGGTTTTCTTTGAAAACTTCCATTTCATCATCATCATCATCATCATCATCATCATCATCATCATCATAACTGGAGGGTGGAACCGGGATACTTCAGCATTCATTGTACGCAAGCATTGATTATAGCTTTTACACACTCGGTACTGGGCACACACTGCGGACATAAACAAAGGTAGGCTAGTACAGTCTGGTTATGATTGAAAATAAAGTACATGAATACATATACCTTATACTTGCAAATGTCCACACCTGTGGAGTAACGGTCAGCGCGTCTGGCTGCGAAACCAGATGGCCCGGGTTCGAATCCCGGTCGGGGCAAGTTACCTGGTTGAGGTTTTTCCGGGGTTTTCCCTCAATACGAGCAAATGCTGGGTAACTTTTGGTGCTGGACCCCGGACTCATTTCACCGGTATTATCACCTTCATATCATTCAGACGCTAAATAACCTGGATGTTGATACAGCGTCGTAAAATAACCCAATAAAAATATACAGTGGATGATCAAATTATTAGGGACACTTGGTAAAAGTAGGAATTTTATCTTCAAATTCACATAAAACACAAGTAGGCCTAATTTGGATTTTCTCAACTGAAAAGGCTTTATTACTCTAAATACTGTGGTCTGTGATTAGTGATCATAGAACTGGTCGCCTGTTTTTTGTTCAAGGAATGGTGAGACAATATTAATACATAAAGGTTCTGAAGGAACGGCTTCTTTCACAAGTCCGTGAATGGTTTCCTGATGGTGATTTTGTGTTCATGCACGACTCTGCGCCCTGTCACAAGGCAAATAATGTGACCAAATTCCTGTCTGACAACAAAATTAGGATTCTAGATTGGCCTGGTAACTCTCCGGACCTTAATCTGATTGAAAATATTTGGAGGCTAATGAAGAGGCAAGTTCATTCAGAAATTGTTACAAATAAACAATATTTAATAGAAAAACTGATCACTGTGTGGTATCACGGCCAAGAAATTAAAAAAAAATTGTATCCAATGCATTTCTAGTATGCCAAAGAGAGTTAAAACTGTAATTGCTGCAAAGGGATGTGTGACAAAATATTAGTTTTCTTGTTTATTTTATTCCATATTCATCATTACACAATTAAATATGTAATAATATTGTTTATAAAACACTATTTAGAGTAATAAAGGTTTTCCAGTTGAGAAAGTCCAAATTACTTGTGTTCTATGTGAATTTGAAGATGAAATTCCTACTTTTACCAAGTGTCCCTAATAATTTGATCACCCACTGTATATACATGCAAGGTTCCGTCTTCTTCGGTTTCGTCGCCGGCATTACCTGATTGAGGCTTTTTCAGAGGTTTTCCCTCAACCCAATACGAGCAAATGCTGGGTAACTTTCGGTGCTGGACCCCGGACTCATTTCACCGGCATTATCACCTTCATCTCATTCAGACGCTAAATAACATAAGATGTTGATAAAGCGTCGTAAAATAACCTACTAAAAATTAATGAAATGGAATTATACCCGAAGAAGAAAAATCAAATGGGGTAAACATAAAATTGGGAAAAATTTAATATCTCAATACAACAATAATCCTGATATAACAATACAATTTTTCTACTCTCCAGAAAATTATTCTATCGAGGTTCGAGTGTATTTTTGTTTACTTTTGTTTTGAGGTTTTATTTCAGAGTATATTAAATGATTCCATGTATTGTGGGTCCCTATCACCACGGCATGGCGCGTCCTCAGGTTGCGGATCGAGGAGATGGCCTCCAGATATGGAGGGTAGCTGTGAATATATTGAATAAGCAGTCGCGGACAGCCGATGAGAGGTGGTCCTCCAGCTTGGGGGTTGGGCGAAGGGCTAACAACCCATCACCGTAAAAAAAACTTGTTACGAATCCTTCAAATAAGTATATTACCGGTTGTTCTTTATGGTTGTGAAACTTGGACTCTCACTTTGAGAGAGGAACATAGGTTAAGGGTGTTTGAGAATAAGGTGCTTAGGAAAATATTTGGGGCTAAGAGGGATGAAGTTACAGGAGAATTGAGAAAGTTACACAACACAGAACTGCACGCATAATTATAAACATTAAATCCAGACGTTTGAGATGGGCAGGGCATGTACCACGTATGGGCGAATCCAGAAATGCATATAGAGTGTTAGTTGGTAGGCCGGAGGGTAAAAGACTTTAGGGAGGCCGAGACGTAGATGGGAAGATTATTAAAAGATTAAAATATTAAAATGGATTTGAGGGAGGTGGGATATGATGATAGAGAATGGATTAATCTTGCTCAGGATAGGGACCAATGGCGGTCTTATGTGAGGGCGGCAATGAACCTCCGGGTTCCTTAAAAGCAAGTAAGTAAGTATATTAAATTATTTCATAAGTGTAATTCTTAAGCGTCACTTCAAGATAAGCTATATACAATACGTTAATATCGCTGGCTTCATGATAGAGGTTGAACTGTTATAAAACTACTAAAATATAACCTGTAATGGCAATGCATGTGTCACCTATGCGACAATAATTCCTTTTATTGGAATAAGAAAGAGTCTGGATTGTGTTGCAATGACAAACATTAATTTACGCATCTGAAAAGCGGCGTGTTTGTTTACAAAAATAGTCCACAAAATATCCACTGCTCGATTCACATGAAAACACCCCCATTACCGTGTGTAATTGTGTTCAGTATTATGATAATTTCTACATTCTAATGCATTCAAATGGGATATCATTGTAATTAGATACGTGAGCACTCAATACGTGTTGTGTCAACAACCGTCCATTTATGTCCAAAAATATATCATACTGCCGACACACACAGATGGAACATATTGTTGTGTTGTTCGGCAGATTTCATTTATGTCATTATGATTAGTGTTAGCATAGAGAGTAAAGGGCCGTAATATGAGATCCGATCCTAATTTGAGACTCCTTTGTGTTTTATTAAGTAGGTGTTGAAATCTATTGCTGAATATTGTAACTTGGAGTCACCATTTAAAAAAAACGGAAAGTCATTCAAGTGTTTGCACAATTAATACGTGCTCTTCAAGCAGTTTATCTGTAGTAATATCACGAGAGGTGTGAGATTTATCTGGGAAATCTCAGACCTCAAGTGACATAGGACTATTTCGTGAATAAAATAAGAATGTAAATAATATATCCCTAAAATTCGATCACAAAATATTAATAATTGTATATTTACGAATACTTAACCTATTCAGACATTGTGAAGTTGAAATAGATGAATATCGATTACTGCAATAAAGAAATTCGATGTTATTATTCAGTAATGCCAATTGAGAAAAGCGAAATACAGGTTTAACAATGTTAATTACATGTACTGCACTTTTCTCTTATTATTATAACATAAATACATTTTTATTATCTGCCGAAATCACAGTTTAATTTACGATTTTATAATATAATTACAGTAACCTGATTAATCCATTAATTAAATGAAGAATTGTTGAAAACGCAGTTATCAAATCTGAATGAAGGAATGTAATTTTTTTCCAGATAGCCTACTATAGACATGAAGTTAGAAGATGAAGATGTAGATTTTTGGGTTTGATATGCGATGATGTTACATAAATTTGAACATCTGACTTTCTATTAATTGTATAATTTCATTCACAAAACACAAATTTTATAGGCTACAATTATAGGATAAGTTACCTGTGGGAGCAGGACCAATGTCAGCTGTGCCTTATTTCGACTTACTCAGTGCTACATGAAAGCATTTTTTATGGCTCGACAAACGCATTCTCGCTGTAGTGTGTAACGGAACTGAAACTGCATCTACACAGTTCAATATTCCAATCGCGTATGCGTGCAATCTGGGAAGAATATTGAAAGAATAAAGTTTAAAAGGTACGTTCAATTAGGATGCTCGAAGATTTTGTGTCTACATCGTGCGCCGTTTTGAACGTCGTCTTTGTTTTTTTAAATATCTGTTTTTGTAAATAAGTGTGCAGTTTTTCAACACAGTTATGAAAGTACCAGCCTATATGTGTGTGCCATAATGTAACGTTTGCAGCAAAGAAAACAACGTTTAAAAAAAAGGAAGTTAAAGATCTTATGTTATGAACCCGCTATGAGAACAACAAAAGAATTACTAATTATTTTTCTACTATGTAGTTTAATATCTTCATTTAAACATTGCGGTTGTGAAACTGTGGCATTTTGTACGCAAATAATCATTAATTGAACAACTATTTAAATATAACATTTTACTTTCAGAAACTCTAAGATTTGTAGCATTTATTATAAAGGTCACATATTCGCCATCTTTACCCTACTGTAGCCCTATGCTGTAGGAGTATTTTAATCCCTAAAAGAAGCCCTTGAACTGGGAGGTGGGGCAGGATTAACCCACCTCTTTCATCACAGCAAGTTGCACTCGGAGAAGTTAGGCCGTCTGTCTTAGACTCGACAGATAAATCTAGACGTTACGGCGTGTGGCCGCCATGCCAGGGGCTTAGCCATTAATTGTTGGCTGCTCCCTCCACTGGGTAACTTCCTTATTGCATAAAGAAAGGGGACTTTATGCTCCGTTCGCGTGCTGGTGTATCTGTCTGTCTGTCCGCCTTCTTTGAATTAATCAGTCAATTTTCATAAATTTGTTATTAAAGTAGTACCATGTAGCTTGCACCATCGCTATAACTTCCACACACAACCCACGTGACTACGTTTAGTATTATAGAGGACGCTTTTAATTTTTCGACCTCACTGTTGGAAAGATCACCATGATTTCCGTCAGAAGTTCTTGAGTTGAGACCCGACCCTACAAATATGATCATTTAGTTTAACCACATTATTATTATTATTATTATTATTATTATTATTATTATTATTATTATTATTATTATTATTATTATTATTATTTAGATTTACTTACTTACTTACTTACTTACAAATGACTTTTAAGGAACCCGGAGTTTCATTGCCGCCCTCACATAAGCCCGCCATCGGTCCCTATCCTGTGCAAAATTAATCCACTCTCTATCATCATATCCCACCTCCCTCAAATTCATTTTAATATTATCCTCCCATCTACGTCTCGGCCTCCCAAAATGTCTTTTTCCCTCCGGCCTCCCAACTAGCACTCTATATGCATTTCTGAATTCGCCTATACGTGCTACATGGCCTGCCCATCTCAAACGTCTGGATTTAATGTTCCTAATTATGTCAGGTGAAGAATACAATGCGTGCAGTTCTGTGTTGTGTGACTTTGTCCATTCTCCTGTAACTTCATCCCTCTTAGCCCAAAATATTTTCCTAAGCACCTTATTCTCAAACACCCTTAACCTATGTGTCTCTTTCAAAGTGAGAGTCCAAGTTTCACAACCATAAAGAGCAACCGGTAATATAACTGTTTTATAAATTCTAACTTTCAGATTATTCGACAGCAGACTGGATGATAAAAGCTTCTCAACCGAATAATAACAGACATTTCCCATATTTATTCTGTGTTTAATTTCCTCTCGAGTGTCATTTATGTTTGTTACTGTTGGTCTCAGGTATTTGAGTTTTTCCACCTCTTCAAAGGATACATTTTCAATTTTTATATTTCCATTTCGTACAATATTCTCGTCACGAGACATAATCATATACTTTGACTTTTCCGGATTTACTTCCAACCCTATCTCTTTACTTGTTTGAAGTAAAATTCCCGTATTTCCCTAATAGTTCGTGGATTTTCTCCTAACATATTCACATCATCCGCATAGACAAGAAGCTGATGTAACCCGTTCAATTCCAAACCGTCTCTGTTATCCTGGACTTTCCTAATGGCATATTCTAGAGCGAAGTTAAAAAGTAAAGGTGATAGTGCATCTCCTTGCTTTAGCCCACAGTGAATTGGAAACGCATCTAACAGAAACTGACCTATACGGACTCTGCTGTACGTTTCACTGAAACACATTTTAATTAATCGAACTAGTTTCTTGGGAATACCAAATTCAATAAGAATATCATATAAAAAACGTCTGGATTTAATTATGTCAGGTGAAGAATAGAATGCAAGCAGTTCTGCGTTGTGTAACTTTCTCTATTCTCCTATAACTTCATCCTCCTTTAGCTCCAAATATTTTCCTAAGAACCTTATTCTCAAACACCCTTAATCTTGTTCCTCCCTCAAAGTGAGAGTCCAAGTTTCACAACCATATAGAACAACCGGTAATATAAATGTTTTATAAATTCTAACTTTCAGATTATTTGACAGCAGACTAGATGATAAAAGCTTCTCAACCGAATAATAACAGGCATTTCCCATATTTATTCTGCGTTTAATTTCCTCCTGAGTGTCATTTATATTTGTTACTGTTGCTCCAAGATATTTGAATTAATAATAATAATAATAATAATAATAATAATAATAATAATAATAATAATAATAATATTAATAATAATGGTTTATTTTAACTGGCAGAGTTAAGGCCATTCGGCCTTCTCTTCCACTCAACCAGTACGATAGAAAATTACTTCAATACTATGAATACAACATAATTAATACAATACAATGACAATTCTTTTCATCTACACAACACTAATAAAATAATTATGTAATAATAATAATAACAATAATAATAATAATAATAATAATAATAATAGTAATACCTAAATTAAATTAAATGATTAAACTCGATCACAATTATAACTTCAATTTGACTGCGCCCGTAAGAAATCGTTTAGCCTTTTCTTGAAAGTGGTTATTTTCTGGCAGCCCCTAATCTTCTCAGGTAGAGAATTCCATTCACGGGGGACTGAGACAGTAAAAGAGGATGAATAGTGGGATGTTCTATGGGCAGGAATTGCTAGGATTTGGCTCTCCTGTGACGTAAAAAGAAAACACTATCAATTTAAAGTAACTAATATGAGGTTCGCCTAATGTGGCAACAGTTTGTCCAAAATTCTCATTGTGTGAAGCTACTATTGGTCTGTTATGCCCCATACACTTGTCCAGATTTCTTTAAAGTTTTATGGAGAAATAAGACCTTCACATTTTAGCAATGTCTGCTTTACGATATTGTAACGGAACTTTGCAGAGGAAGTAACAGAGATACAGAGGCCTTCGCAGTTAATGTGTTTCGGAGGAATATGTTACTGCTTGATGACGATTCGCTGCTGTTATCAGTAAAGCCATTAGCGCATTTGCTTCCCCTATAAATGGGGCTGTTTCCCTCTCCGAGTGTTTAAATGCTCATCGCCATGTATCTCCGTGGTACTCGATTAAATAGCATTACAATGAGACTGATGGGAAACCTTGCATAGTCTAAAGACCCAATTTAAAAATGTTTCGTGTACAGGAATTCAACTCAACTGTTCAAGACTCGGGCTTAGAATGAACTTGGCTACAGACTGATGAAATTATTTAGCGTTTGTGAAATGTCAACCATGATTATTCTCTATATATATATATATATATATATATATATATATATATATATATATATATAAAATTTGAACTGGTAATGGAAATTACAGGAAAACGGCTGAACGGATTTTAATAAATGGCCCCTCATTTTGAAGCTTGGAACCCAAAGTTTTTCGGAAAAATAGTAGTTTTCAGTGAAATGTCAATTTTCCTACATAATTTTCCTATTTTCCAAAATCCATCTGTCGTCAGTTTTGAGAACTAGCTAATTGCATTCAGGAGAAGTGAAGCGAGCATCAAGTCGGCCGTGTTGCATTTCAGAATAAAACAAAACACACACTACAGTAAACAATATTACACGAAGGCCATGATCTGCAAGAATGCTGACATATTTAGAGCTCAAATTAAATTGGTTATTAAAAACTTAACTTACTAAAAATAATTTACAGGTTCAATTCTGTGGTGTGTAATTTTCTGGGTACAGCTGTATATTGGATATTAAAAACTACAAAACTTGAGGTGGTTTGTTGACATTATTACTATTAGAAATGAAATATTATTGTAGTTAATGCCGTGATGTGACTATTTTTCATTAATAGTACATATTAATGCTATATTGATGATATGAAAGTGAAACGTTTTGGGGTTATATAAGTAGATGTAGAGAATAACTTAAATTAGATTTTGATTTCTATATTTTACTGAGTGGCGGCTGTATAGTATATATAGTGTATGTTACTGAAAGCTATAAAACTTACGTAAGATAATAATATTATTAAAAATCAAAAATTTTTATAGTTATTGATCAAGTGGGGTTGGGTCTTTTCATATATTTAATGGCGGTGTGGTGTAGATATTTATATGCGTGGTTCTCTTCAGTATTGGCTCGGGAGAGAGTATCTTTCATTATTATGCAAGCAAATGACTTTCAGAATGTCTGGTATTCTTCATTAAAAATAAATCTGAAAAATGTCTATTTGAACGTCTAATGAACTTAGTTTGCAACATTTGCTGCACAAGCCACTAGTTATTATTATTATTATTATTATTATTATTATTATTATTATTATTATTATTATTATTATTATTATTATTCTGGTAACAACAAAGATGATGACGGGGAAGACTATGATGAGAATATCAAGATTATATCACGAAAACGAAGATCAACCGATGATGCTGTTTATGATGACCATAGTTACAGTGGCGCTAAATACGAAGAGCACAGTGACACCGATGATAATGTGCATGACAATAAAAATGAAAGGATGATACTGGCCATACTAACAAAGAAAAGTGTAATGAGAGGACAGTAGTGAGTCCACACCTGTGGAGTAACGGTCAGCGCGTCTGGCCGCGAAACCAGGTGGCCCGGGTTCGAATCCCGATCGAGGCAAGTTACGTGGTTGAGGTTATTTCCGGGGGTATCCCTCAACCCAATACGAGCAAATGCTGGGTAACTTTCGGTGCTGGACCTCGGACTCATTTCATCGGCATTACCATCTTCATTTCATTCCACACGCTAAATAACCTGAGATGCTGATACAGCGTCGTAAAATAACGCAATAAAAAAAGAACAGTAGTGATGATGGTGGTGGTAGTGATAACGAAAAGGAAAACGACGACGACGTGTAGAACGATGAGAAACAAAGAAACAATGATTATTACGCGACAATGACAAAGACGACTGATTACAAGCATGATAAGAGATCATAACATGAAGAAGAACAATGACGAGGAGAAGAGAACGATAATGGGAAGAAAATGATGACGAGAAGGGGAGAACGATGATAGGAGGAGAACAGTCGCGAGAAGGGAAGAACGATGATAGGACTAGAACAATGACGACAGAAGAGAACGATGACAAGAAATGGAGAACGATGATAGGAGGAATACAATAGGGAAAAGGGGAGAATGATGATAGGTGGAGAGCGATGACGAGAGGGGTGGAATGGTGACAGAAAGAGAACTATGACGAGAAAGGGAGAACAATGAGAAGACGTGGAGAACGATGATCGGAGGAAAATAAATAACGAGAAGGGGAGAACGATGATAAGAGAAGAATGATGACGAGAAAGGGAGAACGATGATAGGAGGAGAATAATAGCGAGAAGGGGAGAATGATGATAGGTGGAGAACAATTACTAGAGGGGTGGAACGGTGACAGAAAGAGAACGATGACGAGAAGAGGGGACCAATGATAGGAGAAGAACGATAATTGGAGGACGATGGCGAGAAAGGGAATATGATTATAGCAGGCATAACTCAGGTGGTAGCACGTTTGCCTAATGACCCGGAGTTGCGCTTGGACACGGGTTCGATTCACGCTTGGGATGATTGGTTGAGTTTCTTCCAAGACGAACGTCAGGTAATGTATGTCGAATCCTCGTCCTCATCTCGCGAAATACTGACTCGTTATCACCAATACCATCGACGCAGAATAACCCAGTAGCTGATAGAGCGTCGTTAAATAAACAAGTAAAAAATGTTACGAGGACGAAGAAGAGAAAAGGAGAAAGATGACGATAAAGGGAGAGCGATGATAGGACGAGAACGATTACGAGAAGAGAAGGCCGATGACGATAAAAGGAGAACGATGACGAGAAAGAAATACTGATGATAGGAGGGGAACGATGACGAGAAGAGTAGAACGATGACGAGAACGATTACGAGAAAGAAATACCGATGATGAGAGGGGAACGATGACGAGAAGAGAATAACGATGACCAGAAGAAGAGAACGATTACGAGAAAGAATTACCGACGATAGGAAGGAACGATGACGAGATGAGAAGAACAATGACGAGAAGAAGAGAACGATTACGAGAAAGAAATACCGATGATAGGAGGGGAACGATGACGAGAAGAGAATAACGATGACCAGAAGAAGAGAACGATTACGAGAAAGAATTACCGACGATAGGAAGGAACGATGACGAGAAGAGAATAACGATGACGAGAAGAAGAGAACTATGACGAGAAAGAAATACCGATGATAGGCGGGGAACGATGACGAGAAGAAGAGAACTATGACGAGAAGGAAATACCGATGATAGGAGGGGAACGATGACGAGAAAGAAATACCGATGATAGGTGGGGAACGCTGACGAGAAGAGAAGAACGATGACGAGAAGAAGAGAACGATGACGGGAAGGAAATACCGATGATAGAAGGGGAACGGTGACGAGAAAGAAAGGATGATGACGGGGGGAGGGGGGACGGTGAAGAGAGAGGGGGCGTTGATGAGCAGTTGAAGTACAGTATTTAACGAGGGGAGATCTGTGATAGGCAGTGGGGATGTGATATTTAATTGGAGTCCCATGCATCCCGTTTAAAGTGCAGCGCTGTTTCTGTACCTGTTAGGCATTGTGCAGAGCGAAACTTCGTATTCATCGGCTGCAATTGATTACAGCACGCTATGTGTCATCACCAGCAGGCCGAGGTCCCCAGGGACAGGAATTAGTATTAATGATCAGACAGTTCCACAAGTTTGAGGGCCCATAACGTGCCGTCGATACCAACATCTGCCGCCACCGTCAACTCGTGTCCATCAACGCGACTTCGACTTCCAAAACTTCAGCACAGTGCTGGCAACATTACTCTTCCTGATCTTCGGCCCCCGTCAACTTCAACCTCGTTTCTTCCCCTTCTGAGACTCTCTTGAATGGCTTGCGGCATTAATAGAGATGGTAGGGTGGGTTCGAGTAATTTGGTTGTTAAAATGAGCCTTTTTTAAATACTGTATATATTGGGTGTTCATTTCAAAGTGTGTCATGACGTCACTGTTCTTGAGTCACCGATCTGAAGCGAGTTTCACCTTATATGTCAGAGAAGTTGCCTATTATTCAAGGCGTTCAATCTGAACTTGAGAACGTCGTAGCAACAGATGGCGGTCTGTACGGTCTGTGTGCTACCATAACCTCTTTCGAACTGTGTTTTGCGCGGGCAAGTCGTACGCAGGGTATTTGTTATCATCGGTTGCGTACGGCAACATTCCACAACACAAATCAAATGCTCCGTGTCCATGTTGACCGTCGAAGTTAATGTAAACAAATACGTAAGTAATCGTCTTAACCCTCTGCCCATATCCCGACAGTACGTGTTTCCAAACAGTTCACATTCCTGCCACTACCGGCGTTACCGTACGTATCGGTACGTATTCTTCAGAATGAACGCCGTACTTGCTAGGCAACTTCTCTGGCTCATAGGTAATACGCCTCTGCGGAAGTGTAGGAAGATTGAATTCTCTAGGCTCATCGGCTAGCCACATGACGGCATACAGCGAGCCATGACACACTTTGAACTGAACACCAAGTAGACCCATAGCCTGTTACCATGACTGTTACACTTTTACTACGTCATACTACTTTTGACCAATAAAACGATACGAAAGGACGTGTTTCAACGAGTCATGGCTGTTTATCGCTAGCATTTGTTTGTTTTTATCACTTCTCTAGCATTTGTTTCTTTGTTTTTCCAACATTTCAAAATGCAAATTCTTTACTGTACTATAAAACATGATTTGCGATCGTCATTTGTTTCCCGCATAGATAGTAAACTGAAAATGGCGCCTCCGTTCAATCGTTATGGTTGAAGCTAACATTAGTAAAATAGAAATTTAGTAAGTCAGCTACTAAAATTTATCTAAAATCATCCGTCCACAAGTGAGGTTGACCATGGAATCCGGAATTCACGCACATAAAGAAATAAAGGGCAATGAAATGAGTAAAATAATTAATCGATTTGTACATTAAAACAAAATTTTGTTTGTTAACATATAAGTCAGACGTCTCCAAAAGCGTACTCGCGAGTAAGCCCCTGAACGGAACCGAAGCCAGTACGTAATGAGCGCGCTCCGCCTCACCCATCTCCACCTGTACTGTACTCAATGTTTATGCGCAAACGAAGAGCAGTGGCGGACTGCCATTATCATTGTGTTGGTGGAGTATTCCACCGTTTCACAATGTCTTCTAATCATGGACGTAGCACATTCGAGGATGAATAGGAAGAGAAATTTTTTGTGTTAGTTGGGAGAATGTGAAATGCTTAATTTGTTCGAAAAATTTTAACGGTGTGTTAAAAATATATAAAATATATAAAATTTATTTTGGGGCTATCTGTATAACTGTTGGTTATACATAATCATCAGTATATTACAATACGTTTACACTCAGTTCGCCATGACAAACATATAGTTTTTCGTTTAATTTTAGGTGAAATGCGTAGGTCTACAAATATTTTGATAAATATAAAACAAGAGAATACAAACACAAATCACACACGTATCCTCAGTCTTAAACAAAAAAAGCTTCTTGCTAGCTATGTTCTAGCTTGGAATATTGGAAAATCAATGAAGCCCTTTACAGAAGCATCGTTTGTAAAATCGTGCATACAGGACGTTACAAAAATACTGTGTCCAGAACAAAGTCAAAGTTTAAGAAAATTAAATTGTTTCCAATTACAGTTCAGAGGAGGAATTTCAAGATTGTAAATGTAATTGAATCTGAAGTCGAAACCACAATTAACCAGTTTGTAGCTTACTCACTTGCATTGGACGAAAGCACAGATAGAAATGACAAAGCTCACCTAGCCATTTTCATCCGAGGAGTTAATGAACATTTTACTGTGTCTGAATGTCTTCTAGATGTAATTACAAAATACAAATGGAGAAGATCTTTTCCAGGCACTGAAAGGCACCATGGAACAGAAGAGGTTGAATTTGCAATGGCTTGTGTCTATAGCAACAGACGGGGCTCCAGCTTCATAGTATGTCAAAATAATATACGAACGTATGATATTTCTTATTCTTTTGATGTTATTAGTTGTAAATATAAGCAGACCGTTGTGCCGCGATCCCCCACTGACCGCTTCCATCTGTTGAGGTACGAGTCTCTTCCCCTTCTCTAGCCTTACAGCACACTGTGTTCGGCGGGCAGCATCGAGAGCACGAATGACGATACTCTTTTTGGAGACCTCTGATATAAGTGATAGTGTAGAATTTGAAGAGAGACCTTTAGAATTTCCATCACTCTCTTCTGAACCTCATACGCTTGTAATGCCCCATTTTGATTATTGCGCTTCCTTGCTAACTAATGTAAGTTCACTCTTAGCTGAGAGACTACAACGTGTTCATAATGTGTGCATACGATTCATCTGCAATACTCGTAAATTTGACCATATAACACCTTCCCTCCAGTTACTTTCATAACGAAGAACAATACATTCACTGTCTCTTCTATTTAGAATCATACATACTTCTCCTCCGAATTATTTGTTATCGCGCTTTCAATTTCTTACAACTCTTCGAAACCGACATCAAGCACTTCTTTCTATCCCTCATCATAGAACGTCTTTATACTCATCTTCCTATACTGTAGAAATACCTCGCCTCTGGAATTCGTTACCTAATGACGTCAGGGACTGCCGGACTTCATCACAATTCAAAATTAAATTGGAAAATTTTGTTTTAGTTAATGTTTTTAGGTATTCCTAGAAGTATTGATTTGTGTTTCTTTTTCTTTTTCTTTTTAATCTAGATTAAAATTCTATGTTTCTTGTTTGTGTTAGTTAATTAGTTAGGATACAATTAATTATGATACTTAATCACTCATTTAAAGTTTGTGTGACTGCAACCTGTGTATATTTTTGTGTAGCTTTACTTTGTATATAGTGTATTTTTTTTCTCTGTTTATTTCTATTATTGTATTTGTAGTCCTGATGTTGTGGAAGAGAAGGCCTGATGGCCTTAACTACACCAGAATAAATAAATAATAAATAATAATAAAAGGGAATTTTAAAGGATTTAAGGATACCACACGTAAATTTTGGTAAACAACCCCTCGCTCCAAATAGTAAGCCTGTAACATCCCAGTTGTAAAGCGAAATGCCATATTTTTCACTGAGGTTTGGAAGACAAGATACATATTTAGCTCGCTTGTTATCATTCATCTGCAGTGCCTGATTCGTGTTTATACCTATTTTGTCATATTAGAGTAGCTTACTTTATTTCTTCTAATCTTTTTTTACTTTCTTCTGTTTTATCACCTTCCTATCATTTGTTTCTTTGTTTGCCAACATTTCAATTAGCAAATTCTTTACGGTACAATATAAAACATGATTTGCGATCGTCATTTGTTTCCCACATATGTAGCCAACTGAAAATGGCGGCTCCGTTCAAACGATTTGGTGAAGCTAACATTAGTGAGATAGAATTTTAGTAAGTCAATGAATATGTTATTGTATAAGAGTACTTTATTTCTTCTAATCTTTATACAGGTTGATTCACGAGGAAAGGTAAAAAATTTAGGATACATGTTAGGCCATTTTGAGTGAAAAAGTTCATATGAACGTAGGTCCGTTTTCGAACGATGGCGGGGCTAGATGCATTTTTTTGGTAAAACGTCTCGCCCCAATGTGAATCAGACGTTACCATATGCTGCTGACGTGAGACAAGTCACCGATGAATGACGTAACATTGGAATCTGCATTGTGAGCGATGTAGATAAGAGAAGAGAAACAAACCGGGTGGTGGGGCATTACAAATGTCACAACAAATACGCTATCACTTATCCGTTCACAGCAGTTCAGTCAGCTACCTCCAGTACAGTAGTTATACAGGTACAGTTATCGGAAGTGTTAAGTTGTGTTTTTCAAGATACCTTATAAATTTTCGACTACAGAATACGCCGATATTGTGTATGTTTATGGTTTGTGCGATGGAAGTTCCTTGCGTGCCGTCGCTGAATATCAACGATGCTTTCCGAACAGAAGGGTATCAAAGAATCCAGTATAGGGCAGCGAAATTTGTTAAAGGTAAAAGAGAAGATGGAAACGATACGATAAAAGAACTTAAATGGGAAACTTTGGAAAACAGACGTAGGAAAACTAGAATAACATCATTGTATAGAGCACATCTAGGTCAGAAAGCATGGGTAGACATAACGGCTCGGTTAGAAAAGCCAACGTACTATGGTAGGAACGATCATGATTTTAAAATCAAATGTAGGAAACAGAAAACGGATGTAGGTAAATTCTCATTTTTAAATAGAACTACAAATGATTGGAATGACCTACCTGCAGCGGTCTTTGAGGGCTGTCCTTCCTTAAGGAGATTCAAGAATAATTTAAAAAGTTGTATATAAAGTGAAAATTAAAATTAAGGTGACATTCAACATTTAATTTTTTTAAGGTGACATGTATTTATCTAGGCTGACGAGTTTACTTCCTTGGTTTGAATTGTAAATTATTTAAAAATAGCGTGTAAGAGGGCCTTAGACTAGAAATGTTTAGTTTAAATGTAGTTCTGTTTATAAGTATGCATAAGGATGTAATTATTTGACTTATTTGAACTGTTGTATCAGTGAAGCGAGGTGAGTCAGTGAAGTTATGGTTTTACAGTGCAGTGAACAGTTCCGATCAGTTATAATTTATAGCGTCAATGAAATGTGTTCTATAGTGTCAGTGAAATGAGTTACAGAGTGTCAGTGAAATGTGTGCTAAAGTGTCAGTGAAATGCGTCATAGTGCCACTACAAGGAATGAGATGAGAGTAAAGTGAAAGACTATTGAAACTTATGTAGGACCTATAGATAATTATGTAGGTTGTATTGTAAAATTAGGTATTTTATTTTATGTTTTATTATTATTGTGTTAAATTGTATTGTGTGTAAAATTGTATATGTGTTGTAAAATTGTATTATGTATTGTAAATTTTATTGTGTATTGGTTATCATTTTATTGTGTATTGTTAATATTGTATATACCACTGCCACCGGGTGCTTGCCGACTTGCAGTGTAAATAAATACATACATATCGAAGAGTATTTACTGTCTATGCGGTTGGGTGAAAGACTTGGTATAGCAAAGGAACGGAGAAACGAGGGAGATGCTAATCGACCGTATTTTGGATGCGGCATAAAGACAGCCACGTGCAACTCTCCCGAGCGATGAGCGCGATTCACACCCGAGCGCAACAGTGCATTGAAGCAGAAGGAGGTACCTTTGAAAACGCGCGAAAACATCGACCCCGACTTCTAGAATATTAGGTATGTATGCATACGTGAATATAAACTTTAAATTTGTCCGTTATCTGTCTCTAAATGCGAGTTAGTACAATGGAATCTCAGAAGTTTTTGTGAAATCAAAGAGCCATATCTCCGTAACCGTTCGAAAACGGACCTATATTCATATGACATTTTTAACTCAGAATGACTTCAGAATTCACATCCTAAATTGTTGACCTTTCCTCGTGAATCACCTTGTATACTTCCTTCTAATCGTGTAATGGTCAATTGGAATGGAATAGAATTTACGGAGGGGGGCACTATGGCCCAGCACTGCGACCTGTTAAGATCTATTGTGCTAACCCTCTAATGACGCATTCCCAAACGCACACCGGCTGATCACGCTAAGGTTCTCTGGGCATCCAGGTTTCGAGCAGGCAACCCCATTCGTCCCTAGGCCAGCACCATCCTTGCGTCGCCAGCCGGAACAATAGACTGTGCCACAGTGATCTAATACAGGCCGTAAGGCAGACCATGTGACTCGCTTAACCCGATTACGAAGGTCGACGTTTCAACCATATAAATTAATTGGAATGCATAAAAAGTAACATATATTTCTCTAAAATGTAGTGTAATTGCATTAATAAAATTTAAAACAATGATTAGGAGACACTTCAGACATAATTCCTTGCGAGTTAAGGTGTAATATTATTTTTGGTGTGAAAATTACGTTGTCCGTATGTGTAACAGACCTACCTGTCTTTATTTCGATTAAATATTGCGAAATTATTGTACATATATTTATGCACGATTCAATAATTTTAAGTTGCACCGCACGAATATTTAGATATGTTGAAATTATAGGTTATGTTTACTGTACCAGTTGCCCCTTTCTGTCTAATTTTAGTGGTCTCCAATGTCCTGCCATTCATATGGAAATATTATAGGTTATGTTTACTATATCTTATATTCCTAAATTCGCAATTATACATTATAATTAAGCATAATGTCATGTATGATACTCCGCACATTCAATTTGTTTGTATTTTAATACTACAATTGAGTATTGAATTATTGTATTTATCTACTACCTAAGAGACGAAGTAACAATCGTACGTACACTAATTTCATAAGAGTGGTAAGATAAATTTTCTGTCTTTATCAAGGAAGGTAGATGTGCTATATTAAAATCATAATATAAATTCTTTTTTGTTAAACCTCAAAATAGCTTCCATTCTAAACTTAAAATGTTGATGCGAAAAGATTATGTTAACATGTAAAATTCTCTTCACATTAAAATAACACAGTTTTGTAATTATTTCTGGTAACAAGAAGTGAAGGGAACTTATGGACACATTACACTAAATAAAACTTAGCTATGATACGCAATAAAGTTATAATATAATAATTCACTGAGCTCCATACACTGAAATAGAAAACCCGAACATATATTACGGCCTGATACTTTATGAAAATAATATATAAACCTTATGTATTTCGTATTTAAATAGTGGAAGGAAGGTGTTAATTTTTCAAAAGAACACGATATCAAAAGTACAATACATTTTATCGTCTGCTAGGGAAAGAGTCTATGATGAGGCGATAGTAGCGATCCTGGTGGCTAGCAACTATCTATGGATGCATATTTCAATTGTCTACGTTTGCATATTTAGTAAGTATTGAGCTTCGCAACTGTATATACTAAACTGTGGTAATAGTCAATTAAATCCCACTCTAGTTCTGATTTTCTCTAGATAGAAAAAGAAAGAAAACCGCTATCACCCGGGATTGCACCCGGGGCCTTCCACTCAGTAGTCAAATGCTCTACCAACTGAATCCATGGATATGTTTACAGTTTTAAACTATTTTAAACTGTGACTTTTTTTCTTTATGTTCCATTTATTCATATATTTGTGTTTTGGAACTTTCATAGCATTCTTAGTTTTTTGTCTACATTACCACACACTGTTAAAAGCCTAACTTGTTATAACACTAAGTAAAACATTTCTACGAAAAGTAGTAAAATTATTCCTCGCCAGTAACTGGAAAAATTCAAACTATTTCCGATCTCACTATAGTATCTGCATTGAGGATTTATTGAGAAATATTTCGAAATACTTTTTCTGTCAGAATAAACACATAGAAAAGCCATACGCGGATATCTGGCTAATGCAAACACTGAAGTTTTTCCGACTTTAAAAATTTAATTTGAATTCCTGGCTCCACCTTAGGTAAAAACCGCAGCACACAAACAACTCTGCAAATTATTGATAGATATTTGATTATTGGATGTCTAATAGTTCTTCTACATCGGAGCTGGAACGAAAGGAACAAAAAAAACAACTGTTTTATTTAATTTCAGCCGAATGTTTACCCAATCTCTCTCCACATTTCCAATTGAGTTTCACTGCAGTGTTCACTTGTTAACGCTACACATTTCAAACTAAACATGTACTTTTTCCCCCTTATACCTAAGGTTATTGTGGATAAAGCTACGAAACGAATCACATTCAAATGTTTTTCTCTCTCCTGTCGTAACCATAACAGTTAGCCCACGTTGTCGTGGAGACCGTAGCCGCCACTGGGGCTATAGCGTGTGGAGTATTATTTTAAATTAATGCTTCTACTACATTTTCTTGTTAAAATTATACATTTTTCTGGCACTAAAAAAACAGCAAAGGAACAATAGCACGTTCATTCTTATTATAATGTCTGTTTTTAGTCAATACAGCATTGTACTTGTATCTTCTGCAAGCTATGCCAATAATTTGTTGAGAACATGATAGAAATATGCACTGACCTCTCGTATTTTCGTTTCTTTTGAATTAATAGAAGCTGTTAAAATTGTTGTTCTTCTAATCAGACTTCCTTCATGTTTATTTTTTATTTACTTACTTACTTACCTACTTACTTATGGCTTTTAAGGAACCCGGAGGTTCATTGTCGCCGTCACATAAGCCCGCCATCGGTCCCTATCCTGAGCAAGATTAATCCAGTCTCTATCATCATATCCCACCTCCCTCAAATCCATTTTAATATTATCCTCCCATCTACGTCTAGGCCTCTCCAAAGGTCTTATTCCCTCCGGCCTTCCAACTAACACTCTATATGCATTTCTGGATTCACTCAAACGTGCTACATGCCCTGCCCATCTCAAACGTCTGGATTTAATGTTCCTAATTATGTCAGGTGAAGAATAAAATGCGTGTAGTTCTGCGTTGTGTAACTTTCTCCATTCTCCTGTAACTTCATCTCTCTTAGCCCCAAATATTTTTCTAAGAATCTTATTCTCAAACACCCTTAATCTCTGTTCCTCTCTCAAAGTCCAAGTTTCGCAACCATACAGAACAACCGGTAATATAACTGTTTTATAAATTCTAACTTTCAGATTTTTTGACGTCAGACTAGAAGACAAAAGCCCCTCAACCGAATAATAACAGGCATTTCCCATATTTATTCTGCGTTTAATTTCCTCCTGAGTGTCATTTATATTTGTTACTGTTGCTCCAAGATATTTGAATTTTTCCACATCTTCGAAGGATAAATCTCCTATTTTTATAGTTCCATTTCGTACAATATTCTCGTCACGAGAGACAATCATATACTTAGTCTTTTCGGAATTTACTTCCAAATCTATTGCTTTGCTTGCTTCAAATAGAATTTCCGCGTTTTCCCTAATCGTTTGAGGATTTTCTCCTAACATATTCACGTCATCCGCATAGACAAGAAACTGATGTAACCCGTCCAATTCTAAACCCGCTGTGTTATCCTGAACCTTCCTAATAGCATATTCTAGAGCGAAGTTAAAAAGTAAAGGTGATAGTGCATCTCCTTGCTTGCCCGCAGTGAATTGGAAAAGCATCAGATAGAAGCTGGCCTATACGGACTCTGCTGTAAGTTTCACTGAGACACATTTTAATTAATCGAACTAGTTTCTTGGGAATACCAAATCCAATAACAATATTATATAAAAATTCTCTCTTAACCGAATCATATGCCTTTTTGTAATCTATAAATAACTGGTGTACTGTACCCTTATACTTCCATTTTTTCTCCAATATCTGTGGAATACAAAAATCTGATCAATAGTCGATCTATTACTCCTAAAACCACACTGATGATCCCCAATAATTTCATCTACATATTTCCAAAAATTTTACTGCTGTAAGCTGTACATAACCCCTTAAAACTTCAATTCTAATGTAAGATCTATGAAATACAATAAATGAAATGAAAATAAATAAAATAGAAATCCCAGCTTCAATTAGACCTTCAACGTGATGCCTTAGGAACAAAATTTCTTTGGATTCATATTCACTTCTTGAAGATGGCAGCACTAGTCACGTCCCATAACACCAGTCCCTTTACCAATTTATTGCCACAACTCTTATTTTGTCAGTAATCGTCTTAAGGGGAGAGAATTTTTTTAAACTTTTTTACTATTTGGTGTATAATATTAATTTGTTGTATCTAGAGGATTCATAGCTGTAGCAACTCAACCAAATATAAATATTTTGAAAAAAAAATTTCGGGGCCCAGATTTGAAAAAAATATACCCAATGCAGGATTTTACTAAAAACGATATATCTAAACCGTTTTTAAAGATAGATTCAAATAGTTTCTTGCAATGTACTTGCAAAAGCATGCTCTACAAACTGTTGTAACAGAATTTTGATATTAGTCCCTACGTTTGTAAAATAAAAATTAAAATTTAGTAACACATTTTTGATTTCCTTTTTCCCAAACAAACGGACATATTTTAAAAATGAAATCAATTAACAAAATTCTGTTACGGAGGAAAGTTTCCTAATAGTCTAAAGAATGTGTGTTCAAAAATTGCATGCATATATCTTTAATAGTTCAGAAATTATATCAATTTTTGCAAAAAAGTGAAGTTACCAGAAACAACGATAAAGGAGACGTGTTATTTAAAAATCCATAGCGCAGTAAGTTTAAAAATGGCATCTCAGCATCCGATAAGGGCACAAATACCCACAAAATGTTATGCAATGCATTCCACACTTATCACAGAGTATTTTAAAGATTTTTTTTTAAATTTCAATTTACCAGAAACGACAATAAAAGAAGACATGTGATTTAAAAATCCATAGCGCAGGAAGTTTGAAAATGGCATCTCGGCATCCGATAAGGGCACAAATACCCACAAAATGTTATGCAATGCATTCCACACATATCAAAGAGTATTTTAAAGAATTTTTTTTTTTTAATTTTAATTTACCGAAAACAACAATAAAAGGAGACGTGTGATTTAAAAATCCACAGCGCAGGAAGTTTAAAAATGGAGTCTCAACATCCGCTAAGGGCACAAAGACCCACAAAATGTTATGCAATGCATTCCACACATTTAAAAGAGTATTTGAAAGAATTTTTTTTTTTAATTTCAATTTACTGGAAACAACAATAAAACGAGACGTGTGATTTAAAAATCCATAGCGCAAAAAGTTTAAAAATGGCGTCTCAACATCCGATAAGGACACAAATACCCACAAAATGTTATGCAATGCATTCCACACATATCAAAGAGTATTTTAAAGATTTTTTTATTTTAATTTACCGGAAACTACAATAAAAGGAGACGTGTGATTTAAAAATCCATTGCGCAGGAAGTTTAAAAATGGCGTCTCAGCATCCGATAAGGGCACAAATACCCACAAAATGTCATGCAATGCATTCCACACATATCACAGAGTATTCTAAAGAATTTTTTATTTCAATTTACCAGAAACAACAATAAAAGGAGACGTGTGATTTAAAAATCCATAGCGCAGGAAGTTTAAAAATGGCATCTCAGCATCCGATAAGGGCACAAATACCCACAAAATGATATGCAATGCATTCCACACATATCAAAGAGTATTTTAAAGATTTTTTTTTTTAATTTCAATTTACCAGAAACAACAATAAAAGGAGACGTGTGATTTAAAAATCCATATCGCAGGAAGTTCAAAAATGGCGTTTCAACATCCGATAAGGGCACAAATACCCACAAAATGTTATGCAATACATTCCACACTTATCACAGAGTATTCTAAAGAATTTTTTTTTTTTTGAAAATTTACTCATTTTTCACCAAAAAAATATCGTCCTCTCTCCTTAAGTTCCATGCGCTACCCGTCTCCAGTGTCATGCGAGCACGTTTGCAGCATTGCACGTTAGGGTTAATAAACTAGAGGAGAAGGACCGTACCAGCCGTGAAATATGTAACGAGTCTTCCTCAGCAATGCGTGGCTCATTGGCACGACGCAAGATCTTTATTAGTCTCACGAGGAAATTAAACATTAAGTAACAGCAACAAAGAAGCGGCTGCATCAATTAAACACGGGGCGGGGTCACGCAATGTACCCATCACGTTGGCACCTCTGGTACGGACTAGAGCAATTTTGAGTCTTGTAAGTTATTGACTTCTACTGTGTGCCTAGAATTGTTACGAACACTCCTCAAGACGTCACTTTCTTCATCAACACTCCACGATTCAAATAAGACAGTAGAACATGCTGTACTTTTCTTCCCCCTGAAACTTAAACCCGATAGCATGTTTCGTTGCAATCCAGAAGGCAGAATCATTGACACCCAAGGTCTCGACCCCTAGTACTTTAGTAGACCTTCTAGATCTAGTACGTTTCAATTTCTTTTAGTATACTCTTACTTACTTACAAATGGCTTTTAAGGAACCCGAAGGTTCATTGCCGCCCTCACATAAGCCCGCCATCGGTCCCTATCCTGAGCAAGATTAATCCAGTCTCTATCATCATATCCCACCTCCCTCAAATGTTGTGGTCGTGCCAGAGAATCAGTCCTATTCCGATGCTTATTGTATGGATTCTTAACAAGCTGTTTTTTACGCTGATGGGTTGTTAGCCCTTCGCCCGACCCCCAAGCTGGAGGACCACCCCTTATCGGCTGTCCACGACTCTTTATTCAATATATTCGCAGCTACACTCCATATCTGGAGGCCGTCTCCTCTATCCGCAACCTGAGGACGCGCCATGCCATGGTGATATTTAGTATACTCTAGTACCTTTTTTTCTTGCTCATTTTTACATTACTGCCAAATACACTGCTTTTAGATGCCTTTGTACGGGGGTTGTACAGAAAGTAATGGCCCAGTTTTTTTTTTTTTAATTATTAATTCCACACATTGTGATTTGCATATATGAAACAATGATGTTTTATCTATGGTCCGTTCCAGGAATCTGTAGAGTAGAAAGGCGAAATAAGACTTCTGCACAAGTGGTAGGGTGGGAGAGTTACGGCCAGTGACCGATCTGGAGGAGGCACACGTTGAAAGAAGCTACCTATCGCTTGCAGGGAGAGGATCGTTTCTATCTGAACTCTCTGTGCACCACGTGCATCTTGCCCCTTATCGGCCTCGAGCTGATGCTCCCGCAATACACTCCGGCACAGATAGACTCCGCCCCCATATGCGCGAAGTCACTCTACAGACGCCTGGGACGGACCTTACATACCCTATTTTTCCACATAATCTCCTTCCACTTCTATGGCCTTCCTCCAAGGAGACACAAGGGTGTGTAGAATTCAACTGGATTAAGGCCCACGCTGGACACGAGGGGAATGAATTAGCAGATCAACTTGCGAAGGAGGCAGCACGCTCCGAGGATATTCCAGAGAGCTACAGCAAGACACCAAAAAGTGAAATACACACTCTCAGTTTAGTGAAGTGGCAAAACGAATGGGACAACACAGCAAAAGGACAAATCACAAAATCTTTCTTCCCAAATATAAACGATCGGTTAAAACTGAAACTTAACATAACCCCAAACTTCACAACTATAATAACAGGACACGGAAATATAAAATCTTATCTACATAAATATAAAATTATAGATAGCCCATTATGTCCATGCAACAATGACGAACAAACTATAGATCATTTGTTATACAATTGTAAATTACTTGAGAGAGAAAGAGACGTTCTGAAAGCGGCAGTTCTAAGTCTGAAAACTGGCCAGTGAATAAAGACCAACTAGTGCACAAATACCAGAAGAACTTGATCAAATTTACTAACAATATACAGTTTGACAAATTACAATGAAAGAAAAGTACAAAATTCATCCATCTATATTGCCTGTAAAGAAACTTTTAGAACAATATTGTGAATTTTATTAGTAACAACAATGTAATTTATTCCTCACAACAATAATTCCTTTCTACAATTCGCCTTAAACGCTCTCGTCAACAATTGGATTTTCACTCAACACAGTATTCGTTATAGCACTCCACCGACGACAATGACAATTTACTTGAACTAGTACGAACAACAATGAACTGTTAATCTTAACTAATATTTACAAAGCACTATTTACAAATCAGAACTATCAGTTCTCAGTTCACAGTTCTTCTATCTCAGTCACTCGAGTTCACAGTATCTCGAACCACAGACCTTCAGAGACAGTTCACTGTACTCGAACTCGGGTCCCTCCAACTGCGGTCCACTGCACTCGAACTCAGGTCCCTCCAACTGCGATCCACTGCACTCGAACTCAGGCCTTCGGATGCTGACGCAGATGCGGACGCACACTCGAGTCGAACTCCGGTTGGCTTGACTAGCTTGCTTGCTCTGGCTTACTTACTGACTGAATAACTGAAAACTCTGCTCGAGTTCGCTGGTGCTTCTTCTTTTATAGCAAAATCATAGTTGCGAGAAATTTCTACAGGTGTGTAGAGAATTATCTCGATATCTCCACTTCGACGGACTTCTGGAATAGTCGAGAAGGTCGTTCCACATTCACTGCGTTAAGTAGCAGCTGCGCGCGCAGCCTTCCCTCGCGTGTAGGCTCCTTTCCCCTTTCCCCGTGAAGCCCGCGCGATATGCTCTCTCGCGGGACGCTGGTCGTGAGTTCGAATATCACGTCGCTGTCACAATATAAAGTAATTATATGAACGTAGTTTAAATTAAACCAATGCATGTAGTATTACTCCACAGTAATGGAGTATGCTACGTCGGTACCAATCTTGTTCTGGTTACGAAGCCAGTTCTTCATTGCGCAAATCACCTCCTCGTCGCCCTCAAAATGTCTTCCACTAATGGCATCCGTTAATGACTCAAACAAGTGGAAATCCAAGAAAACCAGGTCATCTCCTGGATTGTTATCGCTTCCAGCGATTTGGTTTCCATAACAACCCAGGAGATGTTTTGATACAACACGATAATGCTCGTCCTCACACATGTTTAAGTATTTCTGAATACATCATAAAACAGAGTTGGACAGTGTTGTCACATCTACCCTACAGCCCTGACCTGGCTCCCTCGGACTTCCACTTGTTTGGGTCATTAAAGGATGGCATACGCTTGTGTCTACTGAAGGAAGGTCATAGAACTGGAAGGAGATTGTGTACAAAAATAGGGTATGTAGATAAAACATATGTTTAAGTCACATTGTGTGGAATAAATAATTTTTGAAAAAAAAAAAAATGTGAGGCATTACTTTCTGGGGGACCCTAGTTCGTTTCTGGGAGAATCTTCTCATGTGACCGGAGATCATAATATTTGTACCCCTATTTCATATTTGTAATACTTCCTCTATAGATTTAATGCCTGTTCCAGTAAATTAAAAACACTAAATAGTAGTGTCCATAAAGGCTATTTTGGGTCCTCAGGTTGCGGATAGAGGAGACGGCCTCCTGATATGGAGGGTAGCTGCGAATATATTGAATAAGCAGTCGTGGACAGCCGATGAGGCGGTCCTCCAGCTTGGGGGTTGGGCGATGGGCTAACAATCCAACACCGTAAAAAAACAGCTTGTTACGAAACCACACAATAAGTCTGCTCTCAAGAAAGCTGAAAGTTGAAATGTATAAAACAATTATATTACCAGTTGTTCTGTATGGTTGTGAAACTCGGACTCTCACTTTGAGAGAGCAACAAAGATTAAGAGTGTTTGAGAATAAGGTGCTTTGGAAAATATTTGGGGCTAAAAGGGAACAAAGTTACAAGTGAATGGAGGAAGTTACACAACGCAGAACTGCACGCATTGTATTATTCACCTGACATAATTAGGAACATTAAATCCAGACGTTTGAGATGGGCAGGGCATGTAGCACGTATGGGCGAATACAGAAATACATATAGTAGAGTGTTAATTGAGAGACCGGAGGGAAAAAGACCTTTAGGAATGCCGAGACGTAGATGGGAGGATAATATTAAAATTGATTTGAAAGAGGTGGGCTATGATGGTAGAGACTGGATTAATCTTGCTCAGGATAGGGACCAATGGTGGGCTTATGTGAGGGCGGCAATGAACCTGCGGGTTCCTTAAAAGCCATAAGTAAGTAAATAGTAGAGAGTGAGTCAAACCTAAGTTAGCGATATCTTATGGAGATACGAAATTACTTTTTGACGAACAGAGCGTTGGGTTTTCCCGGCCTTCTTTTTTGTTGGTTATTAGAGGAGAAAAATTCGCTCAGGTGCCGGGGATCGAACCCGGGACCTTGGTTCTACGTACCAAGCGCTCTAACCACTGATCTACGCCGGAGTTCAATCCACAGCACCGGATCGAATCCCCCTTCTCCAGTGTTTTTCCCTTTGTGACCCTACTTCATGTTCGACATATATGTCGACATATATTAAGTCAACTGCCATTATACAAGGAGCGCACTCAATTGAGTGATTTGGTGGCCGGGATTCCATAGTAGGGGGGAGTTGGGTAGTATCGGACATCGGGTAATATCGGACAGTGCATTTCTTTCATCTACCACAGATGGTAGTACCTGAATGACGTGGTTACATAACTGTATGCGACATCACAGAAACGTAACCATGTCATTCAGGTACTATCATCTGGTTGTAGATGAAAGAAACTCACTGTCCGATATTACCCGATGTCCGATACTACCCGACTCTCCCCTATATAATGCACTGTTGGGAGAAGAATCTACGTAAAGATAGGTACGCAGAATCAAGGTCCTGGATTCGATCCCGGCACCGGAGCGAATTTTTCTCCTCTAATAACCATTGTTACCATAACAGATAAATTCTATGGCTGCTATTCATAGACATTTCGCAGCACGCGCTACGAGCGTACTAAGCTAACCCCGGCTATCCACTGGTTACTAGTACAGAATTCAAATCTTATCCTATCGCTAACACTGGTTTATGAATACGAAAAACGCTGATCATCCACCGGAAACCAGCGCTAAAAATGTCTATGAATACGGCCCTTAGGACTAAAAGTTAGACTAATCTTTACGTAGCTTCTTTTTTGTTTTAAGTCAAGTACAGGACACAATGTGTGAGATTGCGTTATTAGTTATTACGCTAAGCCGGCGACACAATTTTGCTGGCAATCTCAGTCAATTAGTTGGCAGAACTGCATTGAGAATTGCGTATTTAATCATCTCCTGCAATTATTATCTGCAAGTACTTCCTCGCTGAACTTTTTTTCTTAGTAGAAAAATAAATTGCAACTCTTTTACACTGTCACCCGATGTAGGCTTAATGGGCAATGGAGTGGTTGGTAATGGACCGACCAGACCCAATTCCCAGCACACCGGAGGATCTCTGGGATATCATCCCTGGAGCATTGGAGGTAGTCTCCCAGCTAATGGCTGCTCTAATCCGATCCTTGGCTTGACGAATGAGAGTGGTAATTGATGCGAGTTCACAGAATACAATACAAGTATTAAATTTATTATACCGGCTAAGACGGTTTCTATAGTGACTACATAATACTTCATATTTCCTACAACAAAATTCTGAATTTTCCAGTAGGTCTAGATTAGAGTAATGATTTTTCCAAGCTTTGTATCCATGAACATGTGTTATACAGGGTGAATAAAAAATACGGGGACAAACTTTGAGTGCGAGTTACAAACATCACAACAACAAAACAGTAATATAAACATAAGTTAGACCTATGTATGTCTGGAAATGCCTGGTTTATGAATTACTCAAATACAAAAACACATAGCCATATTTAAGTTCAAACTGATGATATTTATAATGACACATTAACATTGTTTACTTACAAATGGCTTTTAAGGAAGCCGCAGGTTCATTGCCGCCTTCATATAAGCCCGCCATCGGTCCCTATCCTGTGCAAGATTAATCCAGTCTCTATCATCATATCTTACCCCCCCCCTCAAATCCATTTTAATATTATCCTCCCATCTACGTCTCGGCCACCCCAAAGGTCTTTTTCCCTCCGGTCTCCCAACTAACACTCTATATGCATTTCTGGATTCGTCCATACGTGCTACATGCCCTGACCATCTGAAACGTCTAGCTTTTATGTTCCTAATTATGTTAGGTGAAGAATACAATGCATGCAGTTCTGCGTTGTGTAACTTTCTCCATTCTCCTGTCACTTCATCCCGCTTAGCCCCAAATATTTTCCTAAGAATCTTATTCTCAAACACCTTTAATCTCTGTTCCTCTCTCAAAGTGAGAGTCCAAGTTTCACAACCATACGAACAACCGGTAATATAACTCTTTTATAAATTCTAATTTTCACTTTTTTTGACAGCAGTCTAGATGACGAAAGATTCTCAACCGAATAATAACACGCATTTCCCATATTTATTCTGCGTTTAATTTCCTCCCGAGTGTCATTTATATTTGTTACTGTTGCTCCAAGATATTTGAATTTTTCAATCTCCAATTTTTATGTTTCCATTTCGTACAATATTCTGGTCACGAGACATAATCATATACTTTGTCTTTTCGGGATTTACTTCCAAATCTATCGCTTTATTTGCTTCAAGTAAAATTCCCGTGTTTTCCCTAATCGTTTGTGAATTTTCTCCTAATATATTCACGTCATCCGCATAGACAAGAAGCTGATGTAAGCCGTTCAATTCCATACCCTGTTATCCTAAACTTTCCTAATGAGATACTCTAGAGCAAAGCTAAAAAGTAAAGGTGATAGTGCATCTCCTGGCTTTAGCCCACAGTGAATTGGAAAAGCATCGTATAGAAACTGGTCTATACGGACTCTGCTGTAAGTTTCACTGAGACACAGTTTAATTAATCGAACTAATTTCTTGGGAATACCAAATTTAATAAGAATATCATATAAAACTTCTCTCTTAACCAGTGTAGTTTTACAAATTGTTTTCATCTTACAATTCTTAGAAAATGTTCAAAAGCCCTCCCCCTGCTTCTATACATGATCATTGACTAAAGACCCCAGGACTGTTTCGAATGCTTTGACAGGCTTCTACGATACGTTGGTGATGTATCTCTGAATTCTGAATGTCCGTTGCATAAACTATGTCTTTTAGGTGTCCCCACAGATATAAGTCCAAAGGATTGAGGTCTGGCGAACGTGCAGGTCATGGAATTGGTCCTTCCCTACCTATCCATCTCAAATGGCTATCCTGGCATGGATAGGCTCTCAAATATACCCAACTAAACTGCCGTACAATTTAAACGTATGAAACATACTAACCACGACTGTAAAAAAGTTACTTTGGCAACGCATGGCAAATAGTTAATTTAACATAGTCTAATTTAAAAATATTTTACTGTGATATTCATTTCCAAATGAATCTAATTCTGTAATGACATATTATTAATTACAGTTTCAAGCAACTCATTGGCGTCATATTGATGTCTGAATCGTTTCGACTATAAATTACAATGTTGTCTCGAGACTAGGCCTCCTGGAATGAGGAATCGATTATGAAGTAATTAACGAGAAGGCTCTGCCTTGTTAAAATGAAATACTGGGAGTATAAAAGACAGAAATGAAGATTAACATTAAACTTTTATTTCAAATCCCAAACTTCCTTACAACCCCAACCATGTTGACAACAATATAACGAACAGCATAAACGTTTCACGCAATAATAGCTATTCGATTAATCTCCTGTCACTTGTTTTTTTCCGGAACTGTATCATAAGAAAAATAAATGTATCTTTAGACGACCCAGCAATATTTTAATGCAATAGTTTTCTAAGAACTTCGTAATATAAACTTGTTATGCGGATGATGAATTATAGGGGCGTAGTTTAGAAGGACAACGAGGTCAAAATAATAAATTGCCACGCACTAGAGTCATCCCATCTTGTTCAGCGTTGTGTTATCAGCATTCCGTATGCTCATCCCGGAGGGAAATTAATTGTTAACACAACGCAGTGTTCCTAATTTGAATGTATTTCATGACACTAATTTAAAATATACGTGCTCAAGTTATTTGCAGCACTCATCAATTTTGGAACGCTGAAAGTAGCATAATATTAGGTTTCAGGCTGGTTTCCCAAAGAAAGTGACACATTATGTCCATTATACTGCATTTCCATTGCGTAATATCTATTCTGTCACGTAGGATTATACACAGAAAGCATTTTGTATAGTCCCGAAGACCTTGCATTGCATTTATAAATTGTATCGTTTAAGAAGTTAGGTATAGCTTACAGCAGTAAAATTTTGGAAATATTCAACATTTTTTTCCTCCATTACTGTATCTTGTACAATAATGAAAATTTGTATGTGTAAAACACTTTCCTTCTGCTATATGAAAAAAATATATATATTTTTACGATTTGAAAAAAAGTTTGTATTTTTTTGTGCGAGCTCGTGCGTATTTGCTTGTTTTCCGCACAGAACCAATACGCGGTAAGTGTGAAATACCACATTCAGTATTCCCAACGTAACACACATAACAATTTCCTTCTTCTTACCGCTTAAGCGCGACATTCATTTTACTGCTTTAGGCTTTTAACATATTATTTTTAGAGACGTTTAACATAGTAATAATTATAAATTGGAAACTTACCACTGCAATTTCACCTAAATTGCAATGTTAATTATTGTTTTTAAATATTTGCAAAAATTAAGTAAAGTCTACTACTCCACGAAACTTATTGCATTCCTGATACAAGTAACATTAAGGAAGCCGTGAAAAAATCAAATCAACTAGATTCCAGTTACCGATGTTATTACTGCAATATCTTATATAAATAATATTGTTAAAATATTAAAATGAAAAATAAATCATTACATAACCTTACCGTTTGTTTTAAGTTCGCATTTATAGACTGGGGGGGGGGGGAAGACAGACGTATATCACGGCCTTCTGGAGTGTAGTAAACACAGAAAACATTTTATAGCAACAATGTTGAAGAAAGATATTTTGGCTTTCCGAAGTTGCCGTCATTAAACAGACACCAAGATGGAGATTTCATTGCAACTAATTAGAAATTCGTCTTTCAGGTATGTAATAAACGATCTTCGCACAAAATAATGTACGATACACGAGCGGTATGTTTGTTTTCATGTTCTCGGAAATTAAAAAAGCTCAACTACGTTTCGCTTTTTCAATCTTTTCCTCGAACATGAAAACGTCAACATACCGCTCTTGTAACGTATATTACTATTACAAAGTTCACTGTGCAGTGATGAAGCATTTCCCTCATAACTCATAAACTTGTTAACTTTTTCATGTTCTCTCTCTTCTATTTTATTGCTGAAACTCATGTTTACAATATCATGCTCTTTCAACTAATTCCTTAATAAACACTATTTTTTTTATTTTGTGTTAGACATTTGACCATTTTTTAAATGAATTTATTTTTTGAATAATTTCAAGGGAAAAATTGTTCCGGGGCCGGGTATCGATCCGGGACCTCTGGTTGAACGTACCAGCGCTCTACCAACTGAACCGGCCCCGGAGCAATTTTTCCCTTGAAATTATTCAAATCTGCTTTACAGGGAACTTTACCTAAAAGACTAGATTTGCATAATATATACGTCACTGTGTACGTTAACAGAAAACCACAATTCCAGGTCACACAGAGATTGTGTGCATTCGATGTGGGTCTCTGGCGTTTCGTCAGCCCACGCGAGTTGTGTGTATATAAAGGGAAAAGTTGAGACGGTGTCGAGTGGAGTTCCTGGGTAGCTCAGTTGGTAGAGCGCTGGTACGTTTAACCAGAGGTCCCGGGATCGATACCCGGCCCCGGAACAATTTTTCACTTGAAATTATTCAAATCTGCTTTACAGGGAGCTTCACCTGAAAGACTAGATTTGCAGAATTTAATTTTTATCAGGCAATCTATCAAAGGTAGAGGAGTGATCTTGCATCATATTATAGATATGACATATTATATAAATACACACAAAAATTTCATCACAGAATGTTGGATACTTTTTTAGTTTTGAGGGAAACGCTTCATTACTGCACAGTGAACTTTGAATTTTGAAAAAAAAAAAAAAATATATATATATATATAAATTTTTTTAAATCGTAAAAACATGTTTATCATATAGCAGAAGGGCAGTGTTTTACACATACTAATTTTCATTATTGTACAAGATACGGTAATGGAGGAAAAAAAAAGTTGAATATTTCCAAAATTTTTCTCCTTTAAGCTGTACCTAACCCCTTGAAGGAGGACTATAGAGAAAATGAAATTGTCGTCATTTTTTAAAATGAAGATTTCGTTTTAGTACACTTATACAGACGAAAATCCAGAAACTATTAACAAAAACACGGAATTTTACTTGAAGCAAGTAAAGAGATAGGTTTGGAAGTAAATTCCGAAAAGACAAAGCATATGATTATGTCTCGTGACGAGAATATTGTACGAAATGGAAATATAAAAATTGGAAATTTATCCTTCGAAGAGGTGGAAAAATTCAAATATCTTGGAGCAACAGTAACAAATATAAATGATACTCGGGAGGAAATTAAACGCAGAATAAATGTCGGAAATGCGTGTTATTATTCGGTTGAGAAGCTTGTAGCATCCTTTTGGTTTTACAACCTTAATTTTAGAAAACAAATTGTTCACGTATCATGTAGAATAACCTATATGAATGAACAAGTGATGGCTAAGGAGAGGGAGATCATATCTTACCGCTCCGCCCTGCTTGTGTATTAAGGGATTGACTCGCGAGTCGGAAAATGCCTACCACTGGTCTATGGCGTCATGCTTAGGATTCGTGTTACTGAATGAGCGCTTGTTCGAATTCTCATAGGGCAGCAATTTTCTTACGAAATTTCTGCCTGTGTATGGGACCGAGTACACCCAATTTCGTGATGAATTTGGGGAGCTACGATAGGTAGCAAAATTGAGTTTCAAAAACCAGCTATAATTGCTGTAGGAGGTCATCAAACCGCACGCTGCTACCCCGTTCTAGTTGATGATCGTTCACCTCTGCTGAGACACGTTAACGTGAAGTCAGCAGTCGGCCTTGTCGCGCCACAGATTGTTGTTATTATTATTATTATTATTATTATTATTATTATTATTATTATTATTATTATTATTATTATTAGGCCTATTATATTTCAAGAATTGAACCTACGTACCTGGGATTTAACGGCCAGCATGGTAACCGTACGATTACTAATGAGATTCAATGAATGGTACTGAGTATACATCTCTTGATATTTTATTGATTTTAATGGCCGTCATCATGAACAGTCGCTCTCCTTTTATAACTTGTGTGATATTTATCTTTAATTACTCTTTTATATTTGAATAACAGCAACGCTCCAAGATAAAATACACAAAGACGCCAATCTCAGTCGATTGAAGACTGGAGCCATGTCAATATTGTTTGTTTTCCAGTTTCATATCAATAAATGGAAAATAAAATCACGAACTACTGTGTATTTTTCCTGCTATTAAAGAGATTCCTAAATCAGATAAAATGTTCATCAAAAGAATACGTTTATAAACTGTTCACTACTTGGAAAAATGTAGCAGATATAATTTTAGAAATAATATACAATGGGCTCTTTCTAATTTGAAACATAAGTGGAATTTGAAAGATTTCGAAATATTCAAGCACCGGAAAATTATTTTCTCTAGAAAATATATATGTACAGAAGTACTGTTTAAAGTCATACCTGGTATGGGTGGCCAATGACCCCTCGTTTTGGAAATATTGGCCATTGGGTAATTTCCTAGAAGACGGGCAAAATCCAACATGGCTGACGAAAACTACCAAAACGTTCTGCCAACTGTGAAGTTCAAATGTCACCAGACATCACAAAATCAAAGCTGGAAAATCAAACATATATTCATATTTTTAAAGAAGAACAAGCCCTTCAAAAAATAAAAATATGTTTAATTTTTCATCTTTGATTTTTATGGTGTTTGGTGGGATTCGAACTTCATAGTTGGTAGTACTTTTCTGGCAGTTTTCGTCCGCACTTTACCCCCACAAATCACTAAAACACAAAACAAAACAATAATTTATCACCTCAAACAAAATTCAATCGTCATTGACGTCTTCAATGACGACCACTTCACTTGCATTATGACACAGGCTTTAAGGCAATCTAAACTTAAACCATGCAGCCAACAAAAAACTAAACCAACACTTTGTCGTACAGTCAAGTTCACATAAATAACCATGTATTTACACAAAATGAAATTCTCTTTGAACTCTTATTACACCTTAACTTGTAAGGAAAATTCAGAAAATAATTCCTTGGAAGCATAGGAACAGTTTTCTCCTCAACAATCGACACAATTCTTGTTCACCAGCGAAAGAATAAACCAAAATCGACACAAAATTTAATACTCTGTTCTATAATGTTATGTTTTATTTAACGACGCTCGCAACTGCAGAGGTTATATCAGCGTCGCCGGATATGCCGGAATTTTGTCCCGCAGGAGTTCTTTTACATGCCAGTAAATCTACTGACATGAGCCTGTCGCATTTAAGCACACTTAAATGCCATCGACCTGGCCCGGGATCGAACCCGCAACCTTGGGCATAGAAGGCCAGCGCTATACCAACTTGCCAACCAGGTCGACTCTGTTCTATATTCACACATCTTTCACAGATATCATAAAATGACAAACTTTCAGTAACTTTGGCCATCAAACACAATATTACACCACTCACGTCAAACAACCAAGAACAACTTACTGACGTCATATCCATTCAAAATTAACGAAAATTCTAGAACAAATGGTGACAATCAAATTGAAGGAAAATCACAAAATGACAAACTTCCAATAGCTTTAGCCAGCAAAACAGTATAACAACACTCACGTCAAACAAACAACTGACAACGTCATTACCCATTCAAAATTAACAAAAATTCTAGAACAAATGACAACTATAACCAATCAAATTGAAACAACATCACGGCGACACCTAGTATAAAAACCTAGAACTAACATATTGTGAATTTTATTAGTTACAACAATGTAATTTATTCGTCACAACAATAATTCCTTTCTACAATTCACCTTAAACGCTCTCGTCAACAATTGGATCTTCACTGAACACAGTATTCGTTATAGCACTCCACCGACGACAATGACAATTTACTTGGACTATTACGCACAACAATGAACTGTTAATCTTAACTAATATTTACAAAGCACTATTTACAAATCACAACTACCAGTTCTCAGTTCACAGTTCTTCTATCTCAGTCACTCGAGTTCACAGTATCTCGAACCAGAGACCTTCAGAGACAGTTCACTGTACTCGAACTCGGGTCCCTCCAACTGCGGTCCACTGCACTCGAACTCAGGTCCCTCCAACTGCGGTCCACTGCACTCGAACTCAGGCCTTCGGATGCTGACGCAGATGCGGACGCACACTCGAGTCGAACTCCGGCTGGCTTGCTTGCTCTGGCTTTCTCACTGACTGAATAACTGAAAACTCTGCTCTAGTTCGCTGGCGCTTCTTCTTTTATAGCAAAATCATAGTTGCGAGAATTTTCTACAGGTGTGTAGAGAATTATCTCGATATCTCTACTTCGACGGACTTCTGGAATAGTTGGGAAGGTCGTTCCACATTCACTGCGTTAAGTAGCAGCTGCGCGCGCAGCCTCCCCTCGCATGTAGGCTCCTTTCCCCTTTCCCCGTGAAGCCCGCGCGATATGCTCTCTCGCGGGACGCTGGTCGTGAGTTCGAATCTCACGTCGCTGTCACAATATAAAAGTCACTAAAAGATCACTAACATTTAACTCTAAAGTAAAAAGTTGGTAATACTTAATACATCCAACCAAGTGCCCGTCTTCTATGAATTTACCGGCCATTGTTTGTAACATACTTCTGTTAGGTGGCTAATAGGGAAGCGATGACTATGTAACAGCGTGGCTCGTATGGTTGGATACTGAGTTGTCATCCAGCCAACACCAGTTCGAATCCTAACGTTTTCTAATTTTTTTTAAACTTGATATTATTATTATTATTATTATTATTATTATTATTATTATTATTATTATTATTATTATTATTATTATTATTAGAACCAAAAGGACAATTTGGCCCAAGAGTGCAACGTCAAGTGGATGAACTCACTTCTTAATTCGGAAATATATGTGTAACACGTTCTTCATCAGGAAAGCTGACATCTCAACTCCATAAGCAATACCTGGAGAAAGTAATAAAGATATATGTGAAAGAGCAGCCATTTCTTCTAATTCTGGACTCGTGGGAAGGGCAGGTAAAACCTTCTTTGTATGATGAAATATTTACTAATGAAAATGAAGTAACGAGCAACTTTAAAGTGATTCCACCCAAATGTACTGGATTATGCCAACCCTGTGATGTTTATTTGTTTTAGACAGGTGAAGATTTTTATAAAATATTTGCATAATAGCTCTTTCCTTTTACAAACTGGGCGACAAATTCCTTCAAGGGAGGATGCCCTCAAAATTCACTCCTTAATTCACTTTCAGTTGTCAGCTCCTATATTCAAAGCCATGTTGATATATGCGTGGTATGCATAAAAATTAATAAACGAACGAGAAGTGTTTGTGAATGTGAAGGATATCTGTTTCGCAGCAGAAGTTCGGAAAAATGTGTGTGACTGTGGACAACCTTCTTTCATTTGCTGTGCATGGTGCAGGAAATACGTATGTTTTGTGTGTTTTTGTGACATTTACCGTAATGAAACATGTACAAAATGAGGTGGAATAGAAACAGAACAGACACCAGTGACCTGCCTACGTGAGCAATATTTCCTTGTTTATCCTTTACAATACAATGTTAGTTATTTAATAATTTGTTTAAAACATGATGAAGCGTTCAATATATTGAGAAATATGATGTCTGTAAATTGATTACTGTGATCACACTATTAATCATCATTAAAAGAAAAAAAAATACAGCACCAGTTAAGATTCGAACTCAGGTTGCCTGGATAACAACTCAGCATCCAACCATATGGGCTACGCTTTCAGACAGTCTGACGCTTCCCTATCAGGCACCTAACGGACGTATGTCACAAACAATAGTCAATATTTTCAAAACGAGGGGTCATTGGCCACCCATACCAGGTACGACTTTAAGCAGTACGTCTTGTACAGGGACATCATTTTATTTTTACTTCAACTTTTATTGTACCTGAGTTTTTGAATGTACTTCACTCCCACTCCTTCTACTAACCAAGTTCCAACTGTTCTCACAGAACTAAGGCCGCAGTACTGAGTTAGTGATTATAGTACGTTTCAGAAATATGTTCGCGTTTTCCAGTGACGAAAATTTCCAATATTGAATCATATTTTCGCACAGGTACTGTCGTCCGTTTGCCTACGTCGCATCCCGATTTCCCTCACCTGCTTCTGCTCGCTCCACTGTAAAGACTAGTGGCTGGGGTTTCTTAGCTCTTTTCTGAAAACATTAATTTCTGTTAGAAATTAATTGGACGTCTACGTAATATTATGCAATTGTTTAAAATAACTTAAATAAAAGGACCTCGTTAAGTAATTAACTATCACGTGATTCCCCCCCCCCTTTCTACGATCCTGCGGCATAACCACTTGGACGGACAGTAGATAGCATGTCTGAGTAATTTTATCTGTGCGGCTCGGGCAGAAGTGAAGATTGAATTTACAGTACGTAAGGTACTCTTTTATAGAGTAGGTACAGAATTATTTCAACATGAGTTACTAAGTATGAAGGACGAAACTGGTAATTGGAATTAGATGCAATAGTCTATAGTGCTTTAATATGCACAAAAGAACTGAAGCCTGTATCGAAATGAACGGCCACCATTTTAAAAAATGTGTTTAAATATCCATATTATGATTATTTTAAATTTTAACTTCGTTCTCTATATCGTACGCTGATGTGATGTAGACAGTATAATATACACTGCATAATCAATACGTTCGCATGGATAACTCAGTTCGTGATTAAAAACACTTACTGTTAATACTGTACTGTATTTTGATTAAACAAAACCTAATGAAAATTATCACACTCAAAATCGCGATATTTCCTACTTTACGTAAATGGATGAACTACTTTTCTTCTCTCCTGTACCTAGTAAAGTGATCTGTTTTTATTTTACGCCAGTATCATCGAACTCCAGTCGTGGAAGGGGTAGCAAACGGTGTTTCGGGGTTTCAATCATTAATCCAAAGGTATAGCCAGGTTAATATTAAAAATGTTAGTAAAAATAAAATGATGTCCCTGTACTTTCATCTCACACAATCTTATTTAATTCGGCGATATACAGAGCGTGTCCTCTCCTTGTAAGTAAAATTCGAATCTAGACCCTTTGGTTTCACAGTCAATCATGCTAACCTCTTACTCTACAGCGGTGAACGATTTCAGTAGAGGACTCTGGAATTAAATTGGAGAATCAAGAAATCGTCTAGAAGAAAATTATTCTGAAGGAATGGGGGAGGACAGACTTAAAAGATTCATGCCCCAAAGTCTCCGTACAGTCGAGAACATGAGCATGGAGGGAATTGTCTGTCGAAGGAGATTCTCAAGCGTGTAGAAGTGAACAGGTCCGTAGACAGTTTTCTTGCTCAATTTGGTCTTCAGTGGACGTATCCCGCTATTGCAGGGGAATGCACACTAATGCACATCTCCCCTGACGGTGGAAATTCCTCACGGATCCCAACCCTCTCCCCTGTGGGAACATTAGAGAAGGGTAGGGGGAGAATATCGAACGTACGAACGACTGTTTAGTATGTAAATTATTCATGAGGCAAAGAGAGAAATATTGACCGCTCCGGAGAGGAGTCATTGTGCTTTCATTCTAAACAATTCATACACGGCCGCCACACCATCTGAAACCGTGGAGGGAGGGGGGCGTCGAGGGCGTCGTTTCCCAGAAGGAATTAAGGACCTAAAATTTGTTACCCCATTCGGCCCGGTCTCACTATTTCATACTTATTTGCAAACAAAAGACCATCGGACATATTTGCTACTCAAGGAGATGAAGAGATGTTAAGACCGGTCAGTATGAAAAATTGGTCGACCATTATCAAGCATTCCTCTCACAGTATTGGGGTCCAACATATGCCATAAAACGGCCCGCCCTGATACATTATGGCAGCCAGAAGAATGCGATAATTATGTTACGTAGGACAAAAGCGACACACAACGTCCGGTGCTCGACGTTTCTAAGGGTCCAAATTTTAGACGATGTTAATAGTCATACTGTAATATAGTTTCATCAAAACTAAGGAAGAGACTGGTGAAATGCTTTATGTGGAGTGTGACACTCAAGGACGTACGCAAGGTGGGGTTCCGGGCTTTAACTCCCCTTTGAACTTAAAAGAAAAATTGAATATATTTTATTGTCTCCATGGAATAAGCAGTCGCGGACAGCCGATGAGGGGTCGTCCTCCAGCTTGGGGGTTGGGCGAAGGGCTAACAACCCATCACCGTAAAAAACAGCTTGTTACGAATCCTTTAACAGAACTGCACGCATTGTATTCTTCACCTGACATAATTAGGAACATTAAATTCAGACGTTTGAGATGGCCAGGGCATGTAGCACGTATGGGCGAATCCAGAAATGCATATAGAGTGTTAGTTGGGAGACCGGAGGGAAAAAGACCTTTAGGGAGGCCGAGACGTAGATGGGAAGATAATATTAAAATGGATTTGAGGGAGGTGGGATATGGTGATAGAGAATGAATTAATCTTGCTCAGGATAGGGACCAATGGCGGGCTTATGTTAGGGCGGCAATGAACCTCCGGGTTCCTTAAAAGCCAGTAAGTAAGTAAGTAAGTATGGATTTTCCTGTTATGTATGTATGTAGGCCTGTATATATATATATATATATATATATATATATATATATATATATATATATTACATTACAATTATTGTGTAAGTGTAATAATGACACAAGCAGTTTTTATTATACAAAATTAAACACAAGTTAAAAGTTTGTTATAAACTAGATGACTGAAAAAATTACGTCTCAAAGATTTTTTTAAAATTACCGTCTACTGGAACATAGTATAATAGTACTAAATATACTGTAACATTAATGATAATAATAATAATAATAATAATAATAATAATAATAATATTAATAATAATACTTACTGGCTTTTAAGGAACCCGGAGGTTCATTGCCGCCCTCACATAAGCCCGCCATTGGTCCCTATCCTGAGCAAGATTAATCCAGTCTCTATCATTTCCCACGTACCACATATCCATTTTAATATTATCTTCCCATCTACGTCTCGGCCTCCTCAAAGGTCTTTTCCTCCGGCCTCCCAACTAACACTCTATATGCATTTCTGGATTCCCCCATACGTGCTACATGGCCTGCCCATCTCAAACATCTGGATTTAATGTTCCTAATTATGTCAGGTGAAGAATAAAATGCTTGCAGTTCTGTGTTGTGTAACTTTATCCATTCTCCTGTAACTTCATCCCTCTTAGCCCCAAATATTTTCCTAAGCACCTTATTCTCAAACACCCTTAAGCTGTGTTCCTCTCTCAAAGTGAGAGTCCAAGTTTCACAACCATACAGAACAACCGGTAATATAACTATTTTATAAATTCTAACTTTCATATTTTTTGACAGATAATAATATTAATAATAATAATAATAATAATAATAATAATAATAATAATAATAATAATAATAATAATGAGAAGCTTTTGTCATCTAATCTGCTGTCAAAAAATCTGAAAGTTAGAATTTATAAAACATTTATATTACCGGTTGTTCTTTATGGCTGTGAAACTTGGACTCTCACTTTGAGAGAGGAACAGAGGTTAAGGGTGTTCGAGAATGAGGTGCTCAGAAAAATATTTGGAGCTAAATGGGATGAAGTTATAGGAGAATGGAGAAAGTTGCACAACGTAGAACTGCACGCATTGTATTATTCCCTTGACATAATTAGGAACATTAAATCCAGACGTTTGTGATGAGCAGGGCATGTAGCACGTATTTTTATTTCATTGGGTTATTTTATGACGCTGTATCAACATCTAGGTTATTTATCGCCTGAATGATATGAAGGTGATAATGCCAGTGAAATGAGCCCGGGGTCCAGCACCGAAAGTTACCCAGCATTTGCTCGTATTGGGTTGAGGGAAAACCCCGGAAAAAACCTCAACCAGGTAACTTGCCCCGACCGGGATTCGAACCCGGACCACCTGGTTTCGCGGCCAGACGCGCTTATTGTTACTCCACAGGTGTGGACTGTAGCACGTATGGGCGAATGCAGAAATGTATAGTATATAGAGTGTTAGTTGGGAGGCCGGAGGGAAAAAGACCTTTGCGTAAGCCGAGACGTAGATGGGAGGATAATATTAAAATTGATTTGAGGGAGGTGGGATATGATGATAGAGACTGGATTAATCTAGCTGAGGATAGGGACCGATGGCGGGCTTATGTTAAGGCGGTAATGAACCTCCGGGTTCTCTAAAAGCCATTTGTAAGTAATGGTAGGCCTAGTAATAATAATAATAATAATAATAATAATAATAATAATAATAATAATAATGATAATAATAGTAATAATAATAATTTTAATCATAATAATAGACAACTTTTAAAACACAGATAATGTAAATTGTAAAAAAATATTGAGAATAACCCCCATGATAAAATTCTACGTACGTCACTGGTGACATTGTATGGGGCAGAAATATGGACATTACTAGGAAGTGAATGGAAACTACTAGAAGCATTTAAAATGTGAATATGGAGAAGAATGAAGCGTATGAAATGGACAGACGAATAAGAAATCAGCTGTGCTAAAACAAGTGAGTGAAGAAGAAATAATGCTGAAATTGATCGGAAAATATACTGGCTGGGTCACTGACTAAGAAAAAACTGCTTACTGAAGGATGCACTGTAAAGAATGGTGAACGGGGAAAAAAGTTCGGGGCAGAAGAAGATATCAGATGATAGGCAACATTAAGAAGACTAAGAGGAAGGCAGAAAATATGGAAGATTGGAGAATGCTGGGTTTGCAGTAAAAGAATTGCCATTGGGCAGAAAACTATGAATGAATAGAAGGAGTGAATATGTGGAAGATACTGTACGAACACTAGAAAAGAGCGAAAGAAAAACAATAAATAATTCAATAAAAATTGAGTACCAAGAAGATAACATCTAATTTCTTCTAGGCTACATTTTATGCTTTGCTGAGAAACTTTTATACTCGACCTACAAGAAGAAAAACTTGGTAACGTTTTAGTATGAAATATTTTTTTGTAAACCCTGACTTCACTCTTAGTACAGACGTGGAAAAATGATTATTAGACTAAATTAATTATGTGTGCAACAAAGCTGTATTTATCGGCAGAAATAATGAACAAAAATGTATTTTGCACCGAAATAATGAACAGAAAATTAAGTCTGGAGGTTAATAATATTTTGTGAACATTCCCTTATTGTTTATTAACACGTTGATTGTCAGGGATGCTGGAAACCAAAGTTTGACACTTTCTTTGAATATCAGCATCATTTAGCCAGGTATCAGTCAGTGCTTAAATGAGTCCATGTTTTGTTGTAAGCCTCTTTTTGTTCACTTTCTTCTTCAGTATAGATCACAGATTTTCAATTTCGTTCATGTCCGGTCTTCTTGCAGGCCATGGGAGAACAGACTGTTGAATATCTTCTGTAGTATATAATTAAAACGCCAGTAGTACCAACACAGCCAGACAAAATGTACTTAACCATTGGAAAAATATACCAGAAGATGTAAACAATCATATTTACAACAACAGAGACTCTGTGAATTATACTGATAGTTGATATGATGAATTAGATAGATGGATGGGTGGGTGGGTGGGTAGGTAGGTAGATAGGTAGATAGGTGGGTGGGTGGGTGGGTGGGTGGATGGATGGATGGATGGATGGATGGATGGATGGATGGATAGATTTATTTATTTATTTTTTCCATAATATTCTTACATTTCCGTTACAGCATAGAATAAAGAACATGTCCAATTCTTACGTTTAACAATAAAATGCAATACATATAAATGCAAATATGAAATATATTCAGAATTAATACCTTAATAACAATAATATTTTATACAATGTAATATGTTTACCATTTAATAGTATTATAATATTTACACAGTACTGTGAAATGTCAAGAATTCATCTACAGAATAGAAAGTGTGAGATATTAAGTAATTTTTTAGTTTCGTCTTAAATAATGCAGGGTTTTGGCTATGATTCTTAATGTCTTCAGGAAGACAATTGAACAATTTTATCGCCATGTAACGTACTCCCCTTTGAAAGCATGATAAATTTGATGATGGCGTATGAAAATCATTCCTTCTGAGGGTATTTATACTATAAATGGCTGAGTTAGTTGGAAAATTTTCTTTATTACATAAGAGGAAATTTATTGTAGAGTATATGTATTGATTTGTTAAGGTTAGAATCTCTAATTTTTTAAAAAATAATCTACATGATTCTCTAGCCTTTGCTCCAACTATTATTCTAATGGCTCTTTTTGTAATAAGAATATATTTTTACTATCTACAGAATTTCCCCAAAATATTATTCCGTAGGACATAATGGAATGAAAATAGGCAAAATATATTGTCTTTAAGATACTGCTGTTTAGAAATTGTTGTAACGACCTAATTGCGAAGCATGCTGAGCTAAGTTTGGGGGATATTTCTTTGATATGATTTTTCCAATTTATTGTATTATTAATATGCAAACCAAGAAATTTGGTTGTTGATGTTTCTAGTAGAGGTATATTGTTGATAGTTGTGTCCAATGTTTCAGAAATTAAATTTGAAGTGGCTTTAAATTGAATTATGTTAGTTTTATTAATGTTTAATGCTAGTTTATTGGTTGTAAACCAGTCATAAATTTTAAGGAGAATTGTTTCTGTTTTATATTTGAATGTGACAAAGTTATTGTCTGTAATTATGATACTTGTGTCATCTGCAAATAGTATAGGATAACCTATGCCTATAACCTATATTATGTTTCAAAGAAAAACGTTTTAGTCTAATAATTTGTCCACGTCTGTACTTTCAATCAACCAGGAGTGGAGCCACAGTGAAATGTGATGGCAGACAGAGAATTATCTCATGCCTCCATGTTAATTTGAAGTCAGTGCCCTTACTCAGTTACCGAAGCTGTTAGCCCTGATATTTTGTAATCTATTTAATAACCTATGTATTAATTAACTTTTTGATACAGAAACAATACTTATAGTACAATCAATCAATCAATCAATCAATCAATCAATCAATCAAATAGAAGTGACGCCGTAATGAAATAATTTAATGAGCGGCAGAGTATTTCCAACTTGATGCCTTCATGTTAATTAATATACATCAGGGCAATCATTTAGCCATGTACCCAGGTGTGATTCTCTTAGCCCCGTGCTATCAGTTTAATTATGTTATAATTAAATTTTGATGTAGAACTTTTATAATTATGATATGGCCAGAATTGGAAGCAAGTATCAAAATGTACAGATCCTTTAGATCAGTAGTTCCCAAAGTGGGGGTCGCGACTCCCAAGGGGGGAGTTGTTTTTGCGCCCGAAAGAGTTGAACTGACGACTTTTGTAGATCTTTCACTGTAAATCCAACATTCTCCAATCTTCACTTTTCCCCGCTGTTTCGCTTCACTTTGTCGTCATGTCCATTTTTCCAAGAATACCAGTCATTTGTGCTAAAATTATTAAGCTCAGTTTTCATCGTACTCGGACAAATTTACTCATATATTGACATGAACAGAATCTATCAAATAACTTAGTAAAATCGCTGTAGCCTGCATAGAGTTGAGAGCATACATTTGACAGGCCCAAACTACTTTCTCGGTATGAGAGATGATGGAAATGTGTTTTTGTGCGAGATCGTGCGTATTTGCTTGGTTTCCGCACAAAACCAATCCGCGGTAAGTCTAAAATTCCGCATTCAGTATTCCCAACGTAACACACATAACAATTTCCCTCTTCTTACCGCTTAAGCGCGACATTCATTTTACTGCTTTAGGCTTTTAACATATTATTTTTAGAGACGTTTAACATAGTAATAATTATAAATTGGAAACTTACCACTGCAATTTCACCTAAATTGCACTGTTAATAAATTGTTTTTAAATATTTGCAAAAATGAAGTAAACTCTACAACTCCACTAAAGTTACTGCATTCGTGATGCAAGTAACATTAAGGAAGCCGTGAAAAAATCAACAAGATTCCAGATGCCGATGTTATTACTGCAATATGTTATATAAATAATATTGTTAAAATATTGAAATGAAAAATAAATCATTACATAACCTTACCGTTTGTTTTAAGTTCGCATTTATAGACTGGGGGAAAAAAATATGTATATCACGGCCTGCTGGAGTATAGTAAACACAGAAAATATTTTAAAGCAACAATATTGAAGATAGACATTTTTGTTTTGCAAATTTGCCATCATTGAACAGAAACCAAGATGGAGATTTCAATGCAATTAATTAGAAATTCCTCTTTCAGGTATGTAATAAACGATCTTCGCACAAAATAATGTACGATACACGAGCGGTATGTTTTATTTCAATTTTCGGAAATTAAAAAAGCTCAACTATGTTTCGCTTTCTCAAACTTTTCCTCGAACATGAAAACTTCAACATACCGCTCTTGTAACGCATATTACTTTTGCATGATTGTGTTTTTGTACCTATTTACAGCTATTGGTATCAGGCCTTGAAAGTTAGAATTCCCACACAGAAACTTGTTGCTAGGGAACCATTCTTCATAGCATAAAACTATACTGAAATAGATTGCTATTTAGTTACCAGTACAGTGTAGTTCTGCGGAGGCTTTGGAATAATATTGCTCTAAATATACAATGCAAAATATATTGTATTTGCAATTTCAAAATATAATCGTGCAAAAAATGTTTGCACAATATGCGTTTGTGAAGTGCATTACAAAATCTCGAAATTTGGAAAAACTAGGTCTGCTCGTTTTTCCAAACTTTTCGTAGATTTGCAAAAAGCACATCCCAAGCTTGTACCGTAATATACTATTTCCTGGAAAATGTATAAATTCAGTTTCTTACAGCATCAGAATATTTTTCCATTATAATTCCTATCCATTTCTACACTATCATCTATATGTTAACACGTAAATTTTTGTTTTAATGTACAAATCGAATCATTATTTTGCTCGTTTCATTTCCCTTTATCTTTTATGTTTGTTAATTCCGGATCCCAGTGGTCAACCTCACTTGAGGACGGATGATTTGAAATAAATCCTAGTAGTAGTAACAAATGTATGTACATACAGGGCGTTTCAAAAATACGGGGCATAATTTCAGGTATGTATTTCCCACATGTAGATAATCAAAATAGTTCATTACAACATGTGTCCGGAAATGCTTTATTTCCGAGTTATGGCCTTCACAACATTGAAATTCACCGGAACGTTTTTCTTTCCGCAGGTCGTTACCGTCAAAGGAGACATTAAGAGGGCACTCTGACAGTTCATTCCGAGGCGAAGGTTACATTCAGTGTTGTGTTAGACTGTGCGACATGTATTCAAATCAAGAGCTGGCAGAGATACACTTCATGTACGGTAAGGCGGACGGCAATGCTGCGCTGGCTCGTCGTTTGTACCAGGAGAGGTACCCACAGCGACAATGTCCAGATCGGAAGACATTTGTACGTCTCCATTACCGTCTGTGCGAGTATGGAAAATTTAACTCTCATGGTTTGGGAAGGGGACGACCAAGATCTACAACTCCAGAAGTACAGGAGGAGATTCTGGAGACTGTGAACATGACTCCTTCTATCAGCACACGAAGGGTAGCGTTGCAAGTCAGTGTTCCTCATACGACTGTCTGGAGACTGTTGAAAGAGTATCAATTGTATCCTTATCATTTGCAACGTGTACAGGCCCTGTCACCAGCAGATTACCCTGCACGAGTTAGGTTCTGTCAGTGGTTCTTGCAGCAGTGTGGTGTAAATCCGAACTTTCCTGCCTTAGTATTATTATTCTACTTGTGGGGCCATTTAAAATCATTGGTTTATTCGTCTCCGGTGCCTGATTTGGAGTCCCTTCGGAATCGAATTGTGGCATGTTCTGAAGACATACGCAATACTCCTGGAGTTTGGGATCGTGTTCGCAGGTCAATGAGACATCGATGTGAGGTCTGTATTCAAGCAGGAGGTGGACATTTTGAACATCTTCTGTAATGACAACGACCTGCGGAAAGGAAAACTTTCCGGTGAATTGCAATGTTGTGAAGGCCATAACTCGGAAATGAAGCATTTCCGGACACATGTTGTAATGAACTATTTTGATTGTCTACATGTGGGAAATACATACCTGAAATTATGCCCCGTATTTTTAAACAGCCTTTATATATACATATATAAAGAATTTTTGCGGGAAGTATTAAGCAGAGTATATTTACTTTACTCAAATGTAGTGGAAGTCAAAACAAAATGTATTTATTTATTCATTCATTTATCTATTTATTTATTTTTACTTGCAGAGTTAAGGCATTAAGATATTTTCTTCCACTCATTGAGTGTCTGAGTAGAGGTTGGAGAATTTTACAAAGAATGTAAAATATTTTATTATATCCAGTGCCACCAGGTTGTCTTTTCGACATTTCTGGTCTTCTCTCCTGGCCGTGGCTTAATTGTAACCCACTTCTGAGGTTGGGGCTCCTGAAAGGCGGAGTTACATTACCCCGATGATGTGATAGGATGATTATGATAATGTACTGCCAGGAGAGGTCTTAAATCTAAACTTAACCTAAATTCCAGACCATGGACGAACACAGGAATAATCCCCTTTAAGGAAAAATTCCTGTGCTCTAACCGGGAATCGAACCCGGGACCTCATGAACTATAGCCAGAAGCTCTAACCACTAGACCATTAGGCGAAGTGAGGAAAAAAAAATATTTAATTTTTAGGACTTTAAAAATAAAGCCAAGCAGAAAAGTTATCCTATTTTATGAAGTAAAAATATTATTATTATTATTATTATTATTATTATTATTATTATTATTATTATTATTATTATTATTATTATTATTATTATTATTATTTAACCAGAATATATTTCTTATATAATGAGAATACTTTCAGTATGTTGTTAATTGCTTACCCATTATCGAACATTCCGTCTGCGGTATTGGCATGCAGCAAATACCATAAGCTATGTTACCATCCATACCAGAAGTCTGCTATGAATTATGGTATGTAGCTAGGTCGAAAATCACCCTATGAACACAACCTAATTCAGTATCGGAAAACTGAACGTATAGATTGTATTTCCACTGAGTAAAATTAGGCCAAATTGTAAGAATATTTACTATTTGGCTGTGATGTTCAACTTTTTTTAAGTCTCTATAGAGAATTCCGTTAAGAACAAAGCATTGAGCATATGGGGCTATTCCAGCAAATGACAAGTTGCCATAGAAACTCCTACCTATCACATAGCTTCTACAATGTATTGAGCAATACCTATAAAAGCAATGCTTTTTTCTTAACCTCGTCTGTCCTTCGGTATCATATGACAGCTTAGAAATTTATTCATGTCTTTCATTATGCGCTTATATGTATAAGTCCGTGGCCTGAGGTATCTTATTCTATACCATCTGCGCTTTCTGGTTATCATTCAGTTCCTTCTATTTACTTATCACTAGATGCTCCAGTTGATTCAATTTATCATTGCGTCTACTCAGCAAAATGGCTGAGAAAAGCAAATGTAATTGTCGATTTGTTGTATGTTAAATGAAATAATAGTAATTGTTGATACATTCTTACACATTACTATTCACGTAATAATAATAATAATAATAATAATAATAATAATAATAATAATAATAATAGAAAATCCCGAAAAGACGAAGTAGGCCTATATGATTATGTCTCGTGACGAGAATATTGTACGAAATGGAAATATAAAAATTGGAAATTTATCTTTTGAAGACGTGGAGAAGTTCAAATATCTGCGAGCAACAGTAACAAATATAAATGATACTCTGGAGGAAATTAAACACAGAATAAATATGGGAAATGCCTGTTATTATTCGGTTGACAAGCTTTTATCATCCAGTCTGTTGTCGAAAAATCTGAAAGTTAGAATTTATAAAACAGTTATATTACCGGTTGTTCAGTATGGTTGTGAAACTTGGACTCTCACTTTGAGAGAGGAACAGAGATGAAGGGTGTTTGAGAATAAGGTGCTTAGGAAAATATTTGGGGCTAAGAGGGATGAAGTTACAGGAGAATGGAGAAAGTTACACAACACAGAACTGCACGCATTGTATTCTTCACCTGGCATAATTAGGAACATTAAATCCAGACGTTTGAGATTGGCAGGGCGTGTAGCACGTATGGGCGAATCCAGAAATGCATATAGAGCGTTAGTTGGGAGGCCGGAGGGAAAAAGACCTTTAGGGAGGCCGAGACGTAAATGGGAAGATAATATTAAAATGGATTTGAGGGAGGTGGGATATGATGATAGATACTGGATTAATCTTGTCAGGATAGGGACCAGTGTCGGGCTTATGTGAGGGCGGCAATGAACCTGCGGGTTCCTTAAAAGCCAGTAAGTAAGTAATAATAATACAAACATTGTTTGGGTTCTCATGCAGGCGTACAACACTACTTTTTAAGAGGTATCATTGGCGATAATTTTGGTTACTAGCATGACTCTTCATGAATCACATTACTATAGTTTTCTGTAATAAGTAGAATAAATAATGTTGTATAAACCTGATAGCTGTTATTTCATGCTCGAATCAATTTCATATAATCAAAATATTCTTTACAATATGATACGTTTCACTAAAAAGTGGCACTGATATGAAGAATAAAGATAGGGGTAGTTACGAGCAAGTGGTGAGAAATGACGACAAACCAGCTCTACTAAAGTAGTTTGACAATACGTCCGTTTTATGGCATCGACTGAATTCGGTGTGGAACTAGTACAAGACTATAAATGCTGGTCGAAAAAAAGGATACTATGCCCGTATATTGCATAATACTCCAATAGATGGACAGTTTAGTAAAAAATTGTGGGCAGAAACAATTCGTATACTACGTCCATGCCTGTAAGAGGAAATGTGTGGAACTGCCAATCAGATTTGATTACTGTATCCGTGTATTGTATAATACTCCAATAGAGGGAGAGTTTTGTAAAAAATTGTGGGTAGAAAGAATTCGTATACTAAGTCAATGCCTGTAATAGGAAATGTGTGGAACTTATTTATTTATTTATTTAAATTTAAATATACAGAATAAAGAATATAATTACAAAAGAAACAAGAGAAATAAAAATAAAATAATACAAGCAATATAAAAAGAAGATACAGTAGTATTAACAAAATTTGAGACCGAATGAGCAGCGCTCGTGCTCGGTCGCAGTTCAGATATAATATTAAAATAAAAACAATAATAATATAAATAAATAAGTAAAATAAAATAGGAACTAAAATATAATTACAGCGGCAATGGAATTATATAATATAATATTAACGCTAGAGAAGAATAATATCGCACGTGAAAAGTAGGACTAATATAATATTTCATAATTATAGAACTGCCAATCAGATTTGATCACTGTACCCGTGTATTGTATAATACTCCAATAGATGGACAGTTTAGTAAAAAATTGAGGGCAGAAACAATTCGTATACTAAGTCAATGCCTGTAATAGGAAATGTGTGGAACTGCCAATCAGATTTGATCACTGTACCCGTGTATTGTATAATACTCCAATAGATGGACAGTTTAGTAAAAAATTGAGGGCAGAAACAATTCGTATACTAAGTCAATGCCTGTAATAGGAAATGTGTGGAACTGCCAATCAGATTTGATCACTGTACCCGTGTATTGTATAATACTCCAATAGATGGACAGTTTAGTAAAAAATTGAGGGCAGAAACAATTCGTATATTAAGTCAATGCCTGTAATAGGAAATGTGTGGAACTGCCAATCAGATTTGATCACTGTACCCTTATTGCATAATACTCCAATAGATAGACAGTTTAGTAAAAAATTGTGGGTAGAAACAATTCGTATACTACGTCCATGCCTGTAAGAGGAAATGTGTGGAACTGCCAATCAGATTTGATTACTGTATCGGTGTATTGTATAATACTCCAATAGATGGACAGTTTAGTAAAAAACTGTGGGCAGAAACAATTCTTATACTAAGTTAATGCCTGTAATAGGAAATGTGTGGAACTTATTTATTTATTTAAATTTAAATATACAGAATAAAGAATATAATTACAAAACAAAAAAGAGAAATAAAAATAAAATAATACAAGCAATATAAAAAGAAGATACAGTAGTATTAACAAAATTTGAGACCGAATGAGCAGCGCTCGTGCTCGGTCGCAGTTCAGATATAATATTAAAATAAAAATAATAATAATATAAATAAATAAGTAAAATAAAATAGGAACTAAAATATAATTACAGCAGAAATGGAATTATATAATATAATATTAACGCTAGAGAAGAATAATATCGCACGTGAAAAGTAGGACTAATATAATATTTCATAATTGTAGAACTGCCAATCAGATTTGATCACTGACCCCTGTATTGTATAATACTCTAATAGATGGACAGTTTAGTAAAAAATTGTGGGCAGAAACAATTCGTATACTAAGTCAATACCTGTAATAGGAAATGTGTGGAACTGCCAATCAGATTTGATCACTGTATCCGTGTATTGTATAATACTCCAATAGATGGACAGTTTAGTAAAAAATTGTGGGTAGAAACAATTCGTATACTAAGTCAATGCCTGTAATAGGAAATATGTGGAACTGGCAATCAGATTTGATCACTGTACCCGTGTATTGTATAATACTCCAATAGATGGACAGTTTAGTAAAAAATTGTGGGTAGAAACAATTCGTATACTAAGTCAATACCTGTAATAGGAAATGTGTGGAACTGGCAATCAGATTTGATCACTGTATCCGTGTATTGTATAATACTCCAATAGATGGACAGTTTAGTAAAAAATTGTGGGTAGAAACAATTCGTATACTAAGTCAATGCCTGTAATAGGAAATGTGTGGAACTGCCAATCAGATTTGATCACTGTACCCGTGTATTGTATAATACTCCAATAGATGGACAGTTTAGTAAAAAATTGTGGGTAAAAACAATTCGTATACTAAGTCAATGCCTGTAATAGGAAATATGTGGAACTGGCAATCAGATTTGATCACTGTATCCGTGTATTGTATAATACTCCAATAGATGGACAGTTTAGTACAAAATTGTGGGTAGAAACAATTCGTATACTAAGTCAATGCCTGTAATAGGAAATGTGTGGAACTGCCAATCAGATTTGATCACTGTACTCGTGTATTGTATAATACTCCAATAGATGGACAGTTTAGTAAAAAATTGTGGGTAGAAACAATTCGTATACTAAGTCAATGCCTGTAATAGGAAATGTGTGGAACTGCCGATCAGATTTGATCACTGTATCCGTGTATTGTATAATACTCCAATAGATGGACAGTTTAGTAAAAAATTGTGGGCAGAAACAATTCTTGTTGCTGTTATTTTGTTGTTATTATTCTTCAGCTTTTTTTACCGGTAGTAAAGTTCCTGGTACAGAGCATCTTTACAAATCATCTTTTTCTCCACGAAGGAAATATATTTTCTATATAATGTATATATTTAACGGAAGTATTATATTTGCCATGATTTCTATGGCAATACTTTTCGATTGCTGGTAAAATTCTTGTTCTGGGAATAATAAATTAATTAAGTAGTAAAATATCGCTGCAATGGAAAAGCATTGGGAATAAATTTGAATAAGGAACATAAAAAAAAATTTCCTTTTTAGGCAGGATTCGAGCCGCGAAAGTCTTAGTTACCAGTCTATCGTGCTCTGGAGTGAACAAGGCTCTGAAATCAGCTACAAGGGTCGGTCCGGTTTTTTTTTCCACTCTTGTACATATTTCGGAGGGATCTGTTATGCGAATATAAGCCTAAGCTATATACGGGGCAATTACAAATGATAATTTGCACGATCGTGATATTGTTTCCATACTTCATTTTAATAGGAAAAAACCTTGATTCTCAGATGATGAACCCCTCCAGTTTATATGAGACAGACAAGAAACTTGATTAATTACATCTAGTCTCTACATATATTTAGACAGCTGCACACTTGATTGAAAGAGACAAGGACTAGGGTATGTCGGAACTTCATCCTCGGTAAAGCACGATAAAAATAAACCCCTAATGAGAGTAAAGAAATCTCTCTTTAAAAATTGAAACAAAACATTAATTATACTGCGATTGAATTCTGGAAACAAACTCCTGTAATTTCACAAAGAGAACAACATTCATTCTGTCGATATTATTTGTCTTTAGTTCATAACATTGCGAAAAAAAAAAAACATTTTTACAAGACTTTTCGTTACTTTTCACAGGAGAAACTTATACATTAATTAAATATCTTTTTTTCATTACAAGTAAATCATTTTATGTGCTCTTCTAGTACCTCAGTGCTAAATCATGGGTCATTAGAATTTAAGTCGAGAGAAATTTCCCTTTATCCGGGAAATTGAGTTATTTACTTACTTACTTACTTACTTACTTACTTACTTACTTACTTACTTACTTACTTACTGGATTTTAAGGAACCCGGAGGTTCATTGCCGCTCTCACATAGACTACGCCCGCCATTGATCCCTATCCTGAGCAAGATTAATCCAGTCTCTACCATCATATCCCACCTCCCTCAAATCCATTTTAATATTATCTTCCCATCTACTTCTCGGCCTCCCCAAAGGTCTTTTTCCCGCCGGCCTCCCAACTAACACTCTATATGCATTGGGAAATTGAGTTACCGATTTCAAAACAAAGGGGAAAATGGAAATGGTTCTACATATTGCTTGTATTGCAGGAAATTTACAAGTTTAGAAGAAAACAGAAATAGAAATGGTTTTACATATTGCTTGTATTCCAGGAAATTTACAAGTTTAGAAGAAAACAGAAATGGAAATGGTTTTACATATTGCTTGTATTCCAGGAAATTTACAAGTTTAGAAGGAAACAGTAATTTTACAACGTTTTTAATTTTTTTTATTTTATTGGGTTATTTTACGACGCTGTATCAACATCTAGCTTATTTAGCGTCTGAATGATATGAAGGTGATAATGCCGGTAAAATGAGTCCGGGGTCCAGCACCGAAAGTTACCCAGTGTTTGCTCGTATTGGGTTGAGGGAAAACCCCGGAAAAAACCTCAACGAAGTAACTTGCCCCGACCGGGATTCGAACCCGGGCCACCTGGTTTCGCAGGCAGACGCGCTGACCGTTACTCCACAGGTGTGGACTTTATAACATTAACTAGACATCTAGGCGTGGGTTCATTTACCGTTAGAGCTGATTAGCCTATTTGGTTGAATATTTTCCGAGTTTTCCCCAACCGTAAGGTGAATGTCAGGTAATCTATGGCGAATCCTCGTCCCCGATTCTCCAAATACCGTATCACCATCATCAATTCCATTGATGCTAACCCAGTAGTTGTTGCAGCGTCGTTAAATAAAGTAAAAAAAATAAACGAACAGATTAGTTCAACAATGGATATCTTAATAATTGTGCAAAATAGTAATTTATGGTACAAGAAAGTAAAATTAGATTTCATCCGCGAGTTGAAAGTTCAGCGCCTGAGGAGAAGCTAAGAGTGGTAATTTCCACGAGCGCATGACATTAATATACGTTACAAGAGCGGTATGTTGAAGTTTTCATGTTCGAGGAAAAGATTGAAAAAGCGAAACGTAGTTGAGCTTTTTTAATTTCCGAGAACATGAAAACAAACATACCGCTCGTGTATCGTACATTATTTTGTGCGAAGATCGTTTATTACATACCTGAAAGACGAATTTCTAATTAGTTGCAATGAAATCTCCATCTTGGTTTCTGTTTAATGACGGCAACTTCGGAAAGCCAAAATATCTTTCTTCAACATTGTTGCTATAAAATGTTTTCTGTGTTTACTATATTCCAGCAGGCCGTGATATACGTCTGTCTTTTTTTTCCCCCAGTCTATAAATGCGAACTTAAAACAAACGGTAAGGTTATGTAATGATTTATTTTTCATTTTAATATTTTAACAATATTATTTATATAACATATTGCAGTAATAACATCGGCATCTGGAATCTTGTTGATTTTTTCACGGCTTCCTTAATGTTACTTGCATTACAAATGCAGTAACTTTTGTGGGTTTCTGGAGTTTACTTAATTTTTGCAAATATTTAAAAACAATAATTAACAGTTCAATTTAGGTGAAATTGCAGTGGTAAGTTTCCAATTTATAATTATTACTATGTTAAACGTCTCTAAAAATAATATGTTAAAAGCCTAAAGCAGTAAAATGAATGTGACGCTTAAGCGGTAAGAAGAGGGAAATTGTTATGTGTGTTACGTTGGGAATACTGAATGTGGTATTTCACACTTACCGCGTATTGGTTTTGTGCGAAAAGCAAGCAAATACGCACGATCTCGCACAAAATCTGTAGTATGTATTCTTCACCTGACATAATTACTGTCTTCCTCCGACGAGTTTAGTGCTGGACCTGAGGTATTCTTTCCATCGGTGCGGGGGGTTGCATGTAGATTCTTTTGTTGCTACAGACAAGCCGAGCCGAGCGGAGTGGAAAGTATTAATCGTCCAAAAATATGCAGTCTTCAGTTTGTAGTAGTGTGTGAATATTTCATATACATATTGTTTACCTACGCCTATATGGTTTTGTTATTAATATATTAAATATATTGTTGCAATTTTTGCTCAAAGATCTCTCTGATGTTAGGTATGTTAATATTATATGAATTACTCATATTAAATATTTCACCGTTACAAGTCATTTTTAAGGAAACATGCTGTGGAAAAGTTTTTCGTTTTATTCTATTGGAGGTTTAGAATATGTGTGATTGGTATCGTGAAAAACAGATTCCTATAATGTCATGCGAGAATCATTTGTTGGTGATATCTTAAAATACAAATCAAGTAGTTTTACTTCTCAAGTGAGTTCAGCAGTACAATATATTTAAATTGATTACTTTACACATTTAATTCAATTCTACTAATCACTAAATTTTATAGTATGATTCTTCTTTTCATTTATATTATTGTAGTTTTATTATGATTTGTCTTTTTATTTATTTTATTGTCTTTGTATTTCTGGTGGTGTGATGGCCTTAACTTCACCAGAATAAATAAATAAATAAATAAATAAGTAAATAAATAAATAAGTAAATAAATAAATAAAATTTTCTACAATACTTTCCTTCTCTGAACACGTAAGTACGAATGGTTGTATCTCTATCTCGCCAAAAATACGTTAGAAAACTAATAGGCATACTGCTCTCATAAATTGGACGAATGTTTTCAGTATGATTATACTTCCTTCCAGACTGCCGCTGTCACTGTTCCCTCCCACTCCAGTACCGCGCTAGACTAGTCGGAACCGCATTCCTCTCAGCACTAAACTCCTCAGAGGAGTATCTACATTTAATTTCAAATTGTAAGCCTTTTCTTTGTAATGTTTGTGAAGGAGTTATGTATTTTTTATTTATTTTTTATCGAGTTATACATAAATTAATGAATGTAGATATGGATTTTATTGGTGTTGGTTGTCCTGGAAAAATTAAATAATTATTTCCACTTCCGCCCCCATAAGTAAGTTGTTTTTAGGTAAGTAAATTGTTGTTTTGGACGACGTGACTAGGGCTAGCACTTTGAGAAATGGCATGATGAATTTCATACTTGAAGTTCAACAACACCATGCCAGATAGTTTTTTTGTTTCTCCTAAAAATTGATGTTTTTGGACTATGGTTTTTTTTTTTTTAATCCTTCAATTACAAAATTTGTAGGATGATGCTATGAAGCTCAAATACGAATATAATTGTTAATCAAGTGTTATTATTCAAGTAATCAATAAAATGCAACAGCAGCTGATAAGAAAGCAGTCAGAAATCACTGAAGGTTTGGACTCTGTTATTTTGAATGATTGATATCTCAGCAAAAAGAAAAGAAATGTAGTAAATTACTGCACGTACAAAAAGGATCGTCACGCCAGTGTTCATGTAAATTATAGAGAACATGATTGATAACAGCACAGAAAAAAACAGTTGAAACAAGAGTTCTGTATGAAGTTATTGACACTACAAAGCGAGATGAAATAACAAGTCAAACTGAATCTATAAATGATTGAATATTAGAAAGTTGGTGATGATGAGGATCGAAAGAAGAAGAAGAAGAGCAATGGTAATCGAAAAGACAGCCCTATACACCCACCACTACGCATCCTTGCAAGGGATCATGGGGCAGTGTGTGAGAAACGCAGTCTGTAGTTTCCTCTTTACCGATCGCTTCAGAGGACTGTATATAACCTAGCACATTGATAAGTACAGAGTGATTTATATAGAACTGACACATTTCTTTCATTAATTGTTTCAAAACGAATTGTGCTAGCGACAACTTATTATACCTAAAATGTAGAGGAATTTTGGGAGATTATTTACCTCTATAGCAAATGTTGAAAATGTCCTCCATCCTGCATAAGGCACAATCAACACGTCGTTCCATGTTACTGGCCACTCGTTGGAGGACTCTGTTGTCAATAGCTTGAATCTCCTGTGTGATGTTGTGCTTCAGATCGTCCAATGTCTGGGGACGTGTGGCGTAAACCCTGTCTTTTAAGTAACCCCATAGAAAGAAGTCCGGCGTTGTCAAATCCAGAGATCTCGGTGGCCACAGGTTCCTGGAAATTATTCGGTCGTCAAAGAAACTTGCAATTCCATGGATTCCGTCTGTCTGTCTGTCTGTCTGTCTGTCTGTCTGTCTGTCTGTCTGTCTGTCTGTCTGTCTGTCTGTCTGTCTGTCTGTCTGTCTATCTATCTATCTATCTATCTATCTATCTATCTATCTATCTATCTATCTATCTATCTATCTATGTCTGTTGTTTTATTTATACATTTATCTATCTATCTATCTATCTATCTATCTATCTATCTATCTATCTATCTATCTATCTATCTATCTATCTATCTATCTATCTATCTATCTATCTATCTATCTATCCATCCATCCATCCATCCATCCATCCATCCATCCATCCATCCATCCATCCATCCATCCATCCATCCATCCATCCATCCATCCATCCATCCATCCATCCATCCATCCATCCATCCATCCATCCATCCATCCATCTATCTATCTATCTATCTATCTATCTATCTATCTATCTATCTATCTATCTATCTATCTATCTATCTATCTATCTATCTATCTATCTATCTACCTACCTACCTATATACCTATATACCTATCTATCTATCTATCTATCTATCTATCTATCTATCTATCTATCTATCTATCTATCTATCTATCTATCTATCTATCTATCTATCTATCTATCTATCTATCTATCTATCTACCTATCTACCGACCTACCTACCTACCTACCTACCTATCTACCTATCTATCTATCTATCTATCTATCTATCTATCTATCTATCTATCTATCTATCTATCTATCTATCTATCTATCTATCTATCTACCTATCTACCTATCTGTCTGTCTGTCTGTCTATGTCTGTCGTTTTATTTATACATTTATTTATTTATTTATTTATTTATTTATTTATTTATTTATTTATTTATAGCCTACATTTATTTATTTACTTGCATATATTACTTATTTACTCATTTATTTATTCACTTATCTGTCTATTATTTATTAATTCACTTATTTATTATTTAATTAAATAATTAATCCATTCATTTACCCATTTTGGCAGATTTAAGATCATAAGTTCTTCTTTCTGTCTATATATTTACCTGTTGTTTTATTTATACATTTATACATGCATTTGTTTATTTATTTATTTACATATATTTACTTATTTACTTATCTGTCTATTATTTATTTCTTTATTTATTTATTATTTAATTATTTTTTCATTGAATCATAATTCATTTACTCATTTCGGCATATTTAAGGCCACAAGGTCTCCTCTTTCACTCAGCCACAAATAAAACAAAATAACAATATAATGGTTACAAAATAATACTAAAAATGACTAAAAGACAACACAAGTTACCAGATAGACAAAAAAATCGGTACGTATCACAGAAAATAAAGTATTGTCATTATATTCAAGAATTGTTTAAGATGGAATAAATAGTTGAGAATAAAATTAAACCATTTATGTATATAGCTGTAAGAATATTAAAAGAAACGAGTGATGACAGCAAAAGTGTATGAATGACTAACACAAAATATAAAATACAGTTATACACAAGTTATTTTAAAAGAAAAGAATTGAAAATTAATTGAATACATTCATATAAGTACTTATACAAGTAATAAAATATGGTGTCATTTCTGAAACTTAAGTGACTAAGATAAATCGAAAACTTGAATGACAGGGCTACAGGTAAAATTAAAAGGCCATTTCTGAACCCCATCATAATTCAACTCAACCAGATTCTTCCTCATTACTATCATACAATAGGGTAAGTTTCACCTTAGCGGGCTTCCATCTGAGAAAAAGAATTCTTTACGCGGCCAGATTTAAGAGTCCGAAGATCTCGATCGTATATCTGGCGGCGGTAGCAGGCAACCAAGCAAGCACCCTAGCTTCTCTCTTAGCTCCAGGACATACTCTGAAAAGTTTCGCATTCTGTTAGTCCTAACGACGCGGATGAAAGGAGCATCTAACTCAGTATCGATTATCCGTTCTCTCGAGCCGTAGGGGCCAACAAGTGGGAACGGGGGAGGGTATTCTGTTTGGTGATTCACGTCTGTGTGACTTGCACTTCCGGCTGATGATATCAACGCGTGCCAGCAAGTGTCAGGTAAACACCCTTCGCGATTTTCACTCTGGGCTGTCAGCCACATGCTATGTAGTCTCGTGTACGTGGGATACAACCCTAAATAATGTACACTACAGTAATCAGATACGAACACTGACTTTGTCACCTGGCTGGATCTAAAATCAACGTGCTTAACATCTAGCGTGCAAAGCAGCTTTGGGACGGTTGTTTTTAAGTAGGCCCACAACAGAACACCGCTAATTCGGAGTAATTTGGGGAGATATCAAGTCTGAATTAGTGAAATTCCGAATTACAGAGAATTTGCTGGAATAGGATTATTTCTATACTCGTGTATATACCGTATGTATTTCAGACTGTAGTACGTAGGGAATCCTCTACTTTTTAACTTCGCTTTAGAATATGCCATTAGGAAAGTTCAGGATAACAGGCAGGGTTTGGAATTGAACGGGTTACATCAGCTGCTTGTCTATGCGGATGACGTGAATATGTTAGGAGAAAATCCACAAACCATTAGGGAAAACACGGAAATTTTACTTGAAGCAAGTAAAGAGATAGTTTGGAAGTAAATTCCGAAAAGACAAAGTATATGATTATGTCTCGTGACCAGAATATTGTACGAAATGGAAATATAAAAATTGGAGATTTATCCTTCGAAGAAGTGGAAAAATTCAAATATCTTGGAGCAACAGTAACAAATGTAAATGACACTCGGGAGGAAATTAAACGCAGAATAAATATGGGAAATGCGTGTTATTATTCGGTTGAGAAGCTCTTATCATCCAGTCTGCTGTCCAAAAATCTGAAAATTAGAATTTATAAAACTGTTATATTACCGGTTCTTCTGTATGGTTGTGAAACTTGGACTCTCACTTTGAGAGAGGAACATAGGTTAAGGGTGTTTGAGAATAAGGTGCTTAGGAAAATATTTGGGGCTAAGCGGGATGAAGTTACAGGAGAATGGAGAAAGTTACACAACACAAAACTGCACGGATTGTATTCTTCACCTGACATAATTAGGAACATTAAATCCAGACGTTTGAGATGAGCAGGGCATGTAGCACGTATGGGCGAATCCAGGAATGCATATAGAGTGTTAGTTGGGAGACCGGAGGGAAAAAGACCTTTAGGGAGGCCGAGACGTAGATGGGAGGATAATATTAAAATGGATTTGAGGGAGGTGGGGTATGATGATAGAGACTGGATTAATCTTGCACAGGATAGGGACCGATGGCGGGCTTATGTGAGGGCGGCAATGAATCTCCGGGTTCCTTAAAAGCCAATTGTAAGTAAGTACGTAAGGAATTAACATTGTCATAAGAAAATTCCAATTTCAATTTTTTTACATGGATTTGTTATGGCAATGTTAATTTCTTATTTATTTATTTATTTATTTATTTATTTATTTATTTATTTATTTATTTATTTATTTATTTATTTATTTATTTATTTATGTCCATAACAGGGCAAAGCCCCAATTACAATAGACAGTACAGATAAAAAAAACATATTGCATACAACACGAAAAAAGAGGTAAAACAGATACAAGTGTAGTTACAAATTAAAAAAAAATAGATACCACCTAAATAAAAAAAGACAGATACAGATATAAATGAAAAACACCAAATAAAAACAAATAAAAAAGAGCCAAGTACAGACATCACAGCCAAAAATGCAAAATGTAGGCGTAGATATAATTGGCAAATTGCAGATCAAATACAACACCATGTTAATAAATTCAATATGCAGCACTACACAGCAGGCCCAATAGGCTCAATTCATTTATTCAAAAAACTCACCAACACAGAACATGTGTTTCAAGTAATGCTTTACATAACTTTTTCTTGTACATATTGTACGATAACGAAAAATCTAAATCCTGTTTATTTGATAGATGATTGTAAGTTCGAAGCATTAATAAAAGTGGAGACATTTTATGAGATAGTGTTTTTGTTGTCTGTAAATAAAAGAGAGATCGCTTTCTCAAATTTGATTTACCAATATTGAAATTAATTAGCTGTAGAAGATCAGGATTGTCTATTAAGCCATTTTTGGTTTTGAACAAATACATTTACATTATGTACTATAGCTTGAAATACACACGGTATATACAGTACATGTATTATACAGGATGATTCACTAGGATTTACCGTCCCTTACGGAGCTTATTTCCGAAGACATTGTGAGCAAAAAATGTCATATAAACATGGGTCTTATTCTCAATATTTACAGAGTTACGTTTCGTTATTGGAACGCATTGCTGTGAACGCGTGATCTTGGTCAGCGTGCAGTCAGCAGCCAGCGCGAGCGCTACGGAAATCAAAGATAGCCGTATGCAGTTACGTAGAGCGACGAGTGCCGTTCACAAGCGAGCGGCCAAGTGTACTCAAGCGGACGGCGACATTTTTTAAAATGTGTTGTAAACTCTCCAAGACTATAAATTAGGATGCAAAATTGAACTGAAAATAATTAAGTCGGTGGAAGTGGTGTGATTTGTAATAATTGTTGTGATAAGTGCGTAAGAATAATGTAATTTTCTAGTTAAAAATAGAAAAAGATGTCTGTACGAAGCAACTAAGGAGTTCACAGCACATTTTTAGCTTCATAATACTTGCCAATTAAAGACATGATACTTCTGAATGGTTCATTCTCTATTTGTATTGTGAATTTTATTAGTAACAACAATGTAATTTATTCGTCACAACAGTAATTCCTTTCTACAATTCACCTTAAACGCTCTCGTCAACAATTGGATCTTCACTCAACACAGTATTCGTTATAGCACTCCACCGACGACAATGACAATTTACTTGGACTATTACGCACAACAATGAACTGTTAATCTTAACTAATATTTACAAAGCACTATTTACAAATCACAACTACCAGTTCTCAGTTCACAGTTCTTCTATCTCAGTCACTCGAGTTCACAGTATCTCGAACCAGAGACCTTCAGAGACAGTTCACTATACTCGAACTCGGGTCCCTCCAACTGCGGTCCACTGCACTCGAACTCAGGTCCCTCCAACTGCGGTCCACTGCACTCGAACTCAGGCCTTCGGATGCTGACGCAGATGCGGACGCACACTCGAGTCGAACTCCGGCACACAAGTCTGGCTTGCTTGCTCTGGCTTACTCACTGACTGAATAACTGAAAACTCTGAAACTGCTGTCGTTCCTTCGCGTCCGTAATTTATAACCACAGCGACGTAGCCTCGAAGGTTCCACGCGTCTCTAGAGATGGTACTCCAGAAAAAGCCAGAGCCCTCTCCTCTCTACCAGCACCAGATGCGCGCGCACTCTCGCTCCACTCTCTCGCCGCGTTGGTCCTTTTCCCCTCTCCGCGCAAACTCGTCGCGTGACGTAATACACCCTCTCTCTTCTCTCCACCGCGCGACGTCACTCAATGTTCCGTGCAGCCTGTGCGATCTGCTTTCATGCGGGACGCTGGTCGTGAGTTCGATTCTCACGTCGCTGTCACAGTATTATTCTTTTACCTTCAAACTAAAGAAAAAACGTATTTTACAAACAACTTTAAATTAGTGTAACTCTGAAAATATTGAGAATAGGAGCTTTGTTATATGACTTTTGTTGCTCAAAATGTCTTCAGAAATAACCTCCATAAAGGACGGTAAAGCTTGGTGAATCACCCAGTATAATATGAAAATAGTACGCATAAGTGTTCTCATTCATTGTATACTGGTGCACTGAACAATTTATGTAATTAGAACATTATTTATTAAAATATATATTTTATTAATTGGTAAAATGTGGACGTTCATTGCAAAAAGGTCATGAGTCATTGATTTTGAAAATGTGTTTTATGCCAAACAAAAAATGTTAAATGAAAAATATATAATGCAATATTTTCCTCGATAACGCTTTAATCATTGACAGTCGTATGAGAATTAAAAATTTGATAGTTTATGCTGTAGGTAGTTATTTTCTTTCTCCTGTAAAATTTCAGTTTCTTGACTCATGACCTTTTGAAATGACCGATTCACATGATTGTGAGTAAAAAGTATGGAACAATCCTTGTAACTTTATTATGTCTAATTTTATAAATAAACTATTTATAAAAAAGTTGTAGGGTATCAAAGAAGGAATATTTTTGAACATGTTTTCAATCCGCATAGGTTAAATTTCCGTAACTTACGAATGCACGTTATTATTCACTGCAAAGATCACGACGAAAATGAATATCACGGGTCAAGCATGTGTTTACTAGTATAGCTTCAGAATGTCGGGAGTTGACTGTACTCCATGAACACGCAGCGACGACGTGTTTGTTTATATTCTTATCTGTTGCATTACCTATGGTCGACTTATTATATACTCAATGTGTCTTTAATTTCAGTCTTTAGGTAGCTGGAATACGGAGCATAATCATAGACATATTAGAGCGTTTTTTTTTCCTTTATTAACCTCCAGAGGGAGGCAAACAGCGAGTTACCCATTCCAGCGTTTTCACGGTATTAGCACAGTCTAGTATATACAGTCACGAAGCTTAATACTTACTAAATATGCAAACGTAAACAGTTGAAATATGCATTCATAGATAGTTGCTCACCACCAGGATTGCTACTATCGCCTCATCACAGACTCTTTCCCTAGCACACCATAAAATGTATTGTACTTTCAATATCATGTTCTTTTGAAAAAATTAACACCTTCCTTCCACTATTTAAATATGAAATAGGCCTACATAAGGTTTATATATTATTTTCATAAAATATATATTATATTCTATAAACTCACCTTGATTTGAATAATTTCAATGGAAAAATTGTTCCGGGTGGAGTTCCCGTCTAGCTCAGTTGGCAGAGTGCTGGTACGTTCAACCAGAGGTCCCGGGATCGATACACGGCCCCGGAACAATTTTTCCCTTGAAATTATTCAAATCTGCTTTACAGGGAGCCTTACCTGAAATATTATATTTGCATAATACATACGTCACTGTGTACGTTAACAGAAAACCACAATTTCAAGTCACACAGAGATTGTGTGCACTCGATGTGGGTCTCTGGCGTTTCGTCAGCCTACGCGAGTTGTGTGGATATAAAGGGAAAAGTTGAGACGGTGTCGGGTGGAATTCCCGCGTAGCTTAGTTAGCAGAGCGCTGGTACGTTCAGCCAGAGGTTCCGGGATCGATACCCGGCCCCGGAACAATTTTTCCCTTGAAATTATTCAGAGTTTTACATGTTAACATAATCTGTTCGCGTCAACATTTCAAGTTTAGAATGGAAAATATTTTGAGGTTTAATAAAAAAGAATTTTTATTGGGATTTCAATTTAGCACATCTACCTTCCTTAAATTTTCATATGAATGGCAAGGCATTGGAGATCACTAAATTTAGACAGAAAGGGGCAACTGTACAGGAAACATAACCTATAATTTCAGCATATCTAAATATCCATGCGGTGCAATTGAAAATTATTTCAGGTATTACACATATGAACAACGTAATTTTCACACCATAAATAATATTTCATCTTAACTCGCAAGTAAATTATGTCTGAAGAGTGTCATAATCATTGTTTTAAATTTTATTAATGGAATTACACTACATTTTAGAGATACATAATATGTTACTGTTTATGTATTCCAACTAATTTATATGGTTGAAACGCCGCCCTTCGTGATCAGGTTAAGCGAGTTACATGGTCTGCCACGGCCTGTATTAGATCACGATGGCTGTGGCTGCCAAGCGGCTAGCAACTATCGCGAGATTTGCAAAAAATCACCCCAAGCTTCGTGACTGTATATAGTAGACTGTGGTATTAGGTTATGTTTGAAGTATATTGGGCCGAATATGGAGCAAAAGAGCATTTTTGACAACCCTGCCACACAATATGAAACCGATAGCTTTCTTGCCATGCCTTCAATATCCTTGTTGAAAGTGACAATGAAAATGTATTCCATTCTCTCAAATGGAGCGAATGTTTTGATTTCCAACCACTTCCGCTATGAGTAGCGAACAAACATTGCGGCCTTTTCAATGTAAATAATTAAATAAACAGACAAGTAGTACGCCATCCACTCCACTCCACTTTCTGCATTTCCCCGAGAACAAAGTGTCGGACTGAGAGAGATTCAATATCCGTTTTGTCGTGCATTTCCCATCTTTTCCGGTCGATGCGAACGAGAATATTACGGAGGTGCAGTGGAAAACTTGTGGCCACGCCCACCGCCCGGCGAGCGATGCGCTGTTGACTTGAGCTGCTGTAAGCCTACCTCAACGGCGCTCCAACACGAGGATACAATTACAACGTGACACTGAATAAGCAATCCGGTGTGCAAGATAGGGCCTTGAAGTGTACAGCCTGAGAATTAAGTTGGCGAACAATCGTGCACTGTGTTACGACCTAATTTCTTTCTAACGTATGTCAACGACTTACTCATGCTTGATTTGTCACAAAATTACAAAAGTGAACATTTGCCTCCCATTTAAAATCAAAAGAGGGCATTTCCATCTCTGCCAAACAAAACCGGACATTTTCACAGAAAATAACTACAATCATGATTATTAACACAATCAGACCAACAGAGATAATCTGCATACATACAAGTGTTCTGTCCCAGGGCCGATCTTTCACTACTAACCCAGCATTCTGCATTTTTTTTTTTCTATTTTCTGACTTCCTCTTTGTCTCCGCATTTTATCCATATATTATCTTAATGTTGTTCTTTTGAGAAGATTAATGGGAGAGGATGGTATTCTTTGGTGAAAAATGAGTAAATTAAAAAAAAATTCTTTAAAGTATTCTGTGATATGTGTGTAATGCATTGCATAACATTTTGTGGGTATTTGTGCCCTTATCGGATGTTGAGTCGCCATTTTTAAACTTCTTGCGTTATGGATTTTTAGATCACTCGCCCAATTTTATTGTTGTTTCCGGTAAATTACATTTTCAAAAAAAAAATTCTTTAAAATACTCTTCGATATGTGTGGAATTCATTGCATAACATTTTGTGGGTATTTGTGCCCTTATCGGATGTTGAGACGTCATTTTTAAACTTCCTGCGTTATGGATTTTTAAATCACACGCCCACTTTTATCGGTTTCCAGTAACTTCATTTTTTGCTACATTTCCAGACAAAAATGGATATAATTTTTTAACTATACATACATGAAATTTAGAACACACATTCTTTAGACTATTAGGAAACGTTTCTCTGTAACAGAATTTTGTTAATTGATTTCATTTTAAAAATACGTCCGTTTGTTTGCAAGAAAGGAAATCAGAAAATTGTTACTAAATTTTAATTGTTTATTTTACAAACGTAGGGGCTAATATCAAAATTCTGTTACAGACAGTTTGTAGAACGTGCTTTTGCAAATACATTGCAAAAAACGTTTGAATCTATCTTTAAAAACGGTTTAGATATATCGGTTTTAGTAAAATCCTGCATTGGGTATATTATTTTTTTCAATTTTGGGCCCCCAAATAATTTTTTCAAAATATTTTTATTTGGTTGAGTTGCCACAACTATGAGCGCTCTACATACAAAAAATTAATATTTTACACCAAATAGGAAAAAAGTTTAAAAAAATACCGTCCTCTCCCCATATGTATGTGAAATTATTGAGGATTATCAGTGCGGTTTTAGACGTAATAGATCGACTGTTGATCAGATTTTTTGTATTCGACAGATAATGGAGAAAAAATGAGAGTATAAGGGTACAGTGCATCAGTTATTCATAGATTTCAAAAAGGCATATGACTCCGTTAAGAGAGAAGTTTTATATAATATTATTATTGAAGTTTGGTATTCCCAAGAAACTACTTCGATTAATATATTAAAATGTGTCTCATTGAAACGTACAGCAGAGTCCGTATAGGCCAGTTTCTATCTGATGCTTTTCCAATTCACTGCGAGCTAAAGCAAGGAGATGCACTATCACCTTTACTTTTTAACTTCGCTCTATAATATACAGTTAGGAAAGTGCAGGATAACAGAAACGGTTTAGAATTGAACGGGTTACATCAGCTGGTTGTCTTTGCGGATGAAGTGAACATGTTAGGAGAAAATCCACAAACGATTAGGGAAAACACGGGAATTTTACTTGAAGCAAGTAAAGCGATAGGTTTGGAAGTAAATCCTGAAAAGACAATATATATGATTATGTTTCGTAACCAGAATATTGTACTACGAAATCGAAATATATGAATTGGAGATTTATCCTTCGGGGAGGTGGGGAAATTCAGATATCTTGGAACAACAGTAACAAAATATAAATGACACTCGGGAGGAAATTAAACGCAGAATAAATATAAGAAATGCCTGTTATTATTCGGTTGAGAAGCTTTTGTCATCTAGTCTGCTGTCAAAAAATCTGAAAGTTAGAATTTATAAAACAGTTATATTACCGGTTGGTCTGTATGATTGTGGAACTTGGATTCTCACTTTGAGAGAGGAACAGAGATTAAGGGTGTTTGAGAATAAGGTTCTTAGGAAAATATTTGGGGCTAAGAGGGATGAAGTTACAGGAGAATGGAGAAAGTTACACAACACAGAACTGCACGCATTGTATTCTTCACCTGACATAATTAGGAACATTAAATCCAGACGTTTGAGATGGGCAGGGTATGTAGCACGTATGGGCGAATCCAGAAATGCATATAGAGTGTTAGTTGGGAGGCCGGAGGGAAAAAGTCCTTTAGGGAGGCCGAGACGTAGATGGGAAGATAATATTAAAATGGATTTAAGGGAGGTGGGATATGATGATAGAGAATGGATTAATTTTGCTCAGGATAGGGACCAATGGCGGGCTTATGTGAGGGCGGCAATGAAGCTCCAGGTTCCTTAAAAGTCATTTGTAAGTAAGTAAACCATCTGATATCTTTTTCTGTCCCGAACTCTTCTGCCGTTCACCATTCCTTGCAATCATCCTTCAGTAGGCAGTTTCTTCTCAGCCAGTGACCCAACCAATTCCTTTTCCTCTTCCTGGTCAGTTTCAGCATCATTCTTTCTTCACTCACTCTTTCCAACTCAGCTTCATTTTTCTTATTCTGTCTGTCCATTTCACACGCTCCATTCGTCTCCATATCCACATTTCTAGCCGCTTCTCCATACAATTCCGCACTCCACACAAAGCACTTCACTAGTCTCTTCCATAATTCTTTTTCCGGAGGTCCGCATAAGATGCTCCTTTTTCTGTTAAAAGCTTCCTTTGTCATTGCTATCCTCCTTTTGACTTCCTGGCTGCAGCTCATATTACTGCTTATAGTACACTCTCAAGTATTTGAAGTTGTCCACTTGCTCTACTGCTGGGTTTGCAGTAAGAGACCTGCCCTTGGGCAGAAAACTGTGGCTGAATTAATTATTAAATTATTAAAAACTCGACCTTTTGCTGTTATTCGAACAAGGGTCAGAAACGGGAAACACTATCACTTGATTCTTTAAAGATATAAAATTATAAATTATATATATGCCTAAGTCCACACCTGTGGAGTAACGGTTGGCGCGTCTAGCCGCGAAACCAGGTGGCCTGGGTTCGATTCCCGGTCGGGGCAAGTTACCTGGTTGAGGTTTTTTCCGGGATTTTTTCTCAACCCAATATGAATAAATGCTGGGTAACTTTCGGTGCTGGACCCCGGACTCATTTCACAGACATTATCACTTTCATCTCATTCAAACGCTAAATAACCTAAGATGTTGATAAAGCGTCGTAAAATAACCTACTAAAATAAAAATATATATGCGTAGGCTATTACATTTGTGAGACGGAAAGCGAAAAGGGATATCTTATCGAAAAAAAATTTAGAATTGAGAGTTCATGTTATTTTCAAGTTCAGCATTGAATTCTGAAATATTTACTGAAATTTTTACTTTTCCGACAAGAGATCCCTTTTCGCTTTCTGCCTCATATTAGCTTTAATTTTGACTTCTATAACGACGGACTTTTATTCCCCCTTATATTAATTTGAAGCATCTCTGCAAATCAAAGAGCCTTGCTTTCTACTGCTGATGTTTTAATCAGGGAGGAAGAGCGTATCGGATAATGGGTAATATAGGACACACTCCAGCGGGTTTATCGGCCACAAAAACTTAACAGAATCAGTAATCTGAAAGAATCCTATCAATAAACACACTTTGATGAATATCTAAGCCGTAAGGGATACCCTGAAAAGATTCATTCAAACATCACAAAGCGGGTCCTGTGTTATAAAAGATTTAGCCTCCTGCCGTTGCACAATGAATTCGGTCTGGGCGTGCATTATCTCTTATTATGTGTCGTTTACATCTACTGAACGCACACAGGACTTATTAAGGTTTACCCATGTGTCTCTTCCCTGTAACGACGTTATGGATTTTTATTAAATTTCACTCTTTCAAGGTTTCTCTTTTCACTATCTTTGTTACCACAATGCAGTATTTGGTACTAGTCTTCATTATATTTTGTGTGGACTATGGAGTATATGAAGCGGAAACTCCTAAGGCCCAATCGTATAAAACTCCCTGACTAAAGATCAACTTTGATCGAAGACCGAAAAGTAAACCGAGTTCAGACACTTCTTCTATTGTATAAAACTTTTCTGCGATCAAATCTGTGGTGTTCGGGTAAAGGGGTATAAGTCTTTTTTTTGTTCAAGTGGAATTTTGTTCCCCAGATGAACACACAAGTTAAATTATACAAGTGGGTGTGAAAAAATCAAAGAATACTAGCAGCTGATGTGTTTTATTTGTGTAGAAAATTATTTTTGATAAGGGTTCCAAGTTTAATTTTCATTTATCTCCGAACTCATTTTTATGACTTATCTCCCTTTACCCAAACACCACAGAAATTACCTTGGTTCAAATGCAATCTAAGTTCACGTGAAAAGGATTTGGCAACATTGCATAAACAGGTAAAATACGTGATGCGCGGACCATGTTATACAGGTTTGTTCAGTGTTGCCAATCTAGCGATTTTAACTCTTTTTCAACAACAATTTCTTTTAACTTTTATATTGCTTATTGTGAAACTTGGACTCTCACTCTGAGAGAGGAACATAGGTTCAGGGTGTTTGAGAATAAGGTGCTTAGGAAAATATTTGGGGCTAAGCGGGATGAAGTTACAGGAGAATGGAGAAAGTTACACAACACAGAACTACACGCATTGTATTCTTCACCTGACATAATTAGGAACATTAAATCCAGACGTTTGAGATGGGCAGGGCATGTAGCACGTATGGGCGAATCCAGAAATGCATATATAGTGTTAGTTGAGAGACCGGAGGCAAAAAGACCTTTAGGGAGGCCGAGACGTAGATGGGAGGATAATATTAAAATGGATTTGAGGGAGGTGGGCTATGATGATAGAGACTGGATTAGTCTTGCACAGGATAGGGACCGCTGGCGGGCTTATGTGAGGGTGGCAATGAACCTTCGGGTTCCTTAAAAGCCATTTGTAAGTAAGTAAGTATTGTTTAAATAGGGATTTAGTGACCTTTTTAGCACCCCATAGGGACTCAATTTAATCTTTCTTTGTTGATAATGAGAAATCTAGTGACTTTACAACTACTTTTTCGCGACTTTCCGTATTACACTGTTGGAGACACTGTTTTTTTTTTTTTGCAATGTAAATAATGGCGGACAATAAGAAGAAGGTTGACTGTTCTCCAAGTTGTTATCATGTTATGGTGTTTGATACTGCTAAACATAATAAAGCTTTATAAAACGACAATTTTCGTTTAGTAATACAGTTAATTGAACATTTATGAATGTACCTATCATATCCATTAATAATTAATGGTTGTTATAAACATAATATAATTATAGGTTATGTTATTTGATACTGCTGAACACGATAGAGCCTTATAAAATATAAGAATGTTTGTGTATTAAGGCAAGAAATTGAAATAAATGTACCTAACATATCTATTAATATTAATAATAATGGATATTTTATTTGCACAGTCTGTCACTCGTATATTTCAAACAGAAAAAGAAATAACTGAACTTGGATCATCTAACTTAATCGGAGAAATTTCTTCAGTCAAAGTTGACTTTAGTTTGAGACAAATTAATCTCAGATTAGACTTTATACAACACAAAATTCCAAGTTCAGCTGAAACAAGGATCAATTTAACCTCTGATCTAAGATTAAATGGTTTATACAATCAGGCCTAAATGAAATAATATAAGAATCTACTAAGTTTTAAGGGGAGAGGATGGTATTTTTTTAACTTTTTTTTTCCTATTTGGTGTAAAATATTAAATTTTGTATGTAGAGAGCTCATAGCTGTGGCAACTCAACCAAATAAAAATATTTTGAAAAAAAAAAAAAGAATTATTTGGGTGTCCAAATTTGAAAAAAATATACCCAATGCAGGATTGTACTAAAACCGATATATCTAAACCGTTTTAAAGATAGATTCAAACAGTTTTTTGCAATGTATTTGCAAAAGCATATTCTACAAACTGTCTGTAACAGAATTTTGATATTAGTCCCTACGTTTATAAAATAAACAATTAAAATTTAATAACAATTTCCTTATTTCCTTTCTTGCAAACAAACGGACGTATTTTTAAAATGAAATCAATTAACAAAATTCTGTTACAGAGAAAAGTTTCATAATAGTCTAAAGAATGTGTGTTCTAAATTATATGCATGTGTCTTTAATAGTTCAGAAATTATATCCACTTTTGTCTGGCAATGTAGCAAAAAAATGAAGTTAATGGAAACCGATAAAAGTGGGCGTGTGATTTAAAAATCCATAGCGCAGGAAGTTTAAAAATGACGTCTCAACATCTGATAAGGGTACAAATACCCAGAAAATGTTATGCTATGCATTCCACACATATCACAGAGTATTTTAAAGTTTTTTTTTTTTTAATTTACTCATTTTTCACCAAAAAATACCATCCTCTCCCCTTAACTAAAGCAAACTATCGACAGCAATCTTGTCGAAACATTCTTATCGATGTTTAGATGTTAAATATTTTCGTTGTTTCCTTAACAGTACAGTGGGCCGTGATATTGCGTAATGGCCGTGTTAGCAAATGTAAGTATGAAATATCTTAATTTATATTCTTAGCGTGTATTTCTTTTGTATAAGGCAGAGGGATTTAAGATTGCCTTAAGAAATGTATAAATAAAAACAGTGAAATATAACAATCAATTGGCAATGTTTAGAAATTGACACGCTTCAACTATTTGTAAAACAAAAGAACATCAGGTTTTGACTTCAACCCACTGCCTGCTTGACCGTATCCTACGGCTACGTTAACTGCCTACGCAATCGAAGTTTTTTTTTTTTTTTTTTTTTTTGCCGCTCTATTGGTGTCACGAGATTCCAACCAGTCTTGAGATTGTTGATTGAACATACAAAAACATATTGGGTCAATGACGAAAAGTGAAGTATCAGCCATCACTTAAAAATATGTTTAGTTCTAGTCCTATATTATAATTATACAGGGACATCATTTTATTTTTACTAACATTTCTAATATTAACCTGGCTATACCTTTGGATCAATGATTAAGAACCGGAAACACCGTCTGCTACCCCCTTCCACGACTGGAGTTCGATGATACTGGCGTAATATACAAACAAATCACTTTACTAGGTATAGGAGGGAAGAAAAGTACTTCATCCATTTACGTAAACTAGGAAATATCGCAATTTTGAGTTTGATAATTTTCATTAGGTTTTTGTTTAATCAAAATAGAGTACAGTATTAACAATGAGTGTTTTTACTCACGAACTGAGCTTTCCATGCGGATGTATTCATTATGCAGTGTATATTATACTGTATACAACACATTGGCGTACAATTTAGAGAATGAACTTAAATTGGAAAATAATCATTATATGGATATTTAAACACATTTTTGAAAATGGTGGTCTTTCATTTCGATACAGGCTTCAGTTCTTTTGTGCATATTATCGTACTATAGACTATTGTACGTAATTCCAATTACCAGGTTCGTACTTCGTATCAATAACTCATGTTGAAATAATTCTGTACCTACTCCATAAAAGAGACCTTACGTACTGTAAATTCACTCTTCACTTCTGTCCGATCCGAAAAGATAAAATTACTCAGATATGCTATCTACTGTCCGTCCAAGTGGTTACGTCGCAACGTCGTAGAAAGGGAGGAAATCACGTGACAGTTCATTATTTAACGAGGCCCTTTTCTTTAAGTCATTGTAAACAATTGTCTGAGTATAATATTACGTAGACGTCCAATTTCTAACAGAAATTAATGTTCTCAGAAAAGAGCTAAGACAGCCCAGCCACTAGCATTTACAGAGAGGCGAATAGAAACAGGTGGGGGTTACCGGGATGCGACGTAGGCAAATGCAAATTATGCAATATTGAAAGCCCTTTCGTCACTGGAAAACGTGAACATATTTTTGGAACGTACTGCTTACTATGACCGTAAGGCTACTATGACTGTATATTCGGTCTTGGTTCTGTGTGGAGGACGGTTGATCTTCATTAGTAGAAAGGGTGGGAGTAAAGTACATTAAAAAACTCAGGTACACTAAAAATTGAAGTAAAAGAAAATGATGTCCCTGTATTAGGTCTAAGCCCTATGTTAAATTTTGTTATGTTATCTTTATGTTGTGTTGTGTTGTGTTGTGTTATATGAATAAATCTCCTTTCTTCTTACAGACTCTTCTCCAAAAGGACACAAACGAACAACTCTGAAGTCAGCCTAGCCAGTTTTTGTTTATATGTGGTGAGTAAATATCATTTGTTTCCTTTTCAAAGAAGTAGGCTTCTCTTTTTCTTACTAATAAAAACTCTTACACAGATGTTTACTGTCTTAATTATACTTACACAATGAATAGCACGTTTATAAGTCGTGTGTAAATTCCTGAATTATAATCACTACATATGTCGTGTATAACAGTACAACTGTTACACAGCTACGTCATAGTTTCGTCATTACTTCATTACGAAAGGTAATAGAATAACTGAGGTTCTCTATTGCATCCGGTAGAGTTCTCTAGTGTGCCGTGTTAAATATCGTAGTACAACTGGCTCTGATCGATTACCACACTATATTTTGGTCAAAGAGTACAAGCTACAGCAATGTTACTCGTATTCTAATTATTCTATGCTCTTTTGTTTGTTCTTCTGTGGTTACACGGCAACCATCATCATAAAATGACAATCGATAAGAACAGCTGTTAGAGGGGCGGCCATTTTTTTTTCTCTGTATACGACGCTTGAACAAGGGGTCTCGTGTATATAACTACAGCAAAGCAATGTCCACGTATAGTTACAGGCTGTTTATACATCCATCGCTTATGCAAGGTTTATTAGTAACGTTTTCTGTCCCAACTCTGCATAAGTCTCGTATAAAAATTGTACACAGTTTAGGCTTATTAGTAAGGCCATCTATGTTAAACTTTGGGTATGTGTTATAACAATAATAGAAAAATTTATGGGGAATACCCTTAATCAACGAATAAAAATCTATTTCACTAGTTACAATATTTTCATTCGTGTGCTTCACAGTCCTTAAAACCGTACTGCTTATTAATTTCATGGTAATAAAGTAGGGCTAAGCTATTCTATCTATATTTCGATTGTGTAACTTTTATTTCTTTAATAAGAGGCACAATTTATGCATTTCTTCATTCTTCTTTGAAAAAACGACTTTTCGTTTTCTTTCCGTGCTCTATTAGAACTGACGTTCGCCTCTGCATTGTTTTGGAACGTACTGCCATATAGGGCAATGGGTTGCACACAGTTCCGAAGTAACTAAACGACAAGTGGAGATCTTTAGCGGATATGCTGCGGGCGCCAGAGTGGCACGAATGCCCATGGCATGTAGCCTAAACGTATATTATCAATAAACATTGTTCAGTGTCAGTGTAGCTGTAGCTACGTTATTTGTGTTCTCTTGAGAGAACTTGAAGAGTCAATTTTATTTTAACATGTAAGTGTCTATAATAAAATTATAGAAATAAATAAATATATATATATATATATATATATATATATATTCTTCATAAGAACTCTCTGTAGGCTTTGTAGATTTATTCTCTTCTGTTCTAACCAACAATGACAACAATCCATATGGATCCACCGCTATGGAATAACGGTTAGCATGCCTGACTGTGAAACGGGCGGACTTGGGTTCAAATCCTGGTTGGGACAAGTTACCTAGTTGAGGTTTTTCTGGAGGTTTTCCTCAACCAATTAAGTGCAAATGCTGGGTAACTTTCGGAGCTGGACCCTGGACTCATTTCGCTGGTATTATCACCTTCATATCATTCAGAAGTTGGATAACCTTAGCAGTTGATAAAGCGTCATAATGTAACCAACTAAAAACCCAGGAGACGATAGAAAATAAAAGATATGAAAACAATCGAATGAGATGTATAAATGATTGAATACTCTCGAAATTTAAATATAATATAGGAGTTTCATTTCATATTTCCAAAGAGGAGTTGTAGGGTGAAACCTAGAAGGTAACTAACAATGGTTTTAAACTCCTCCCAATTGTGAAATTCAGTTTTGTTAAATTAAAGTTAATTGAAATAAATAAATAGTTATTTAGAATGGGAAGCTTTGAAATGAAAGCCCTATGTTACTCGAAACTTCAGATGGTATTATTATTATTATTATTATTATTATTATTATTATTATTATTATTATTATTATTATTATGAGAATAATAAAATAATAGCAAGAATAAATACCTTCACTTACCTTGGCTATACACTATCACCTTATGATGAAGTAGATATTGCTGAAAAAATATGTAAATATAATAAAACAATGGGGATCATTAATAAAATCATGAAACCTTCACTAGTACAAAGACACATAAGAATAGGCTTGTTTAAAACCTTAGCATAGCCAGTATTAAGCTATGGTAGTGAAGCGTGGACTGTGAAGAATAAAGATGTCAGTAGAATAACAGCAAGTGAGATGAGGTTCATGAGAGCAACAGCTGGATATACTCGCTGGGATCATAAAAAAATGAGGACATAATGCAAGAACTTCAAATAGAACCCATTATGCAGTTCGCCAGCAAATATCAACTTCAGTGGAAGGGTCATCTCGAACGAATGAATCGATGCAGAATTCCAAAAGCACTGTTTCATTACCATCCATATGGCAAAAGATCTCTAGGCCGTCCAAAGAAGAGATGGACTGAAAATTCTAGTTTGAGACCGTAACAGGCCACTTGGCCTAATACTTGTTAGGAAGACGACAACGATTATTATTATTATTATTATTATTATTATTATTATTATTATCATTATTATTATTATTATTATTATTATTATTATTATTATTAATTGTATTGAATGAACGTATATACGCCATCCAACATCGTAAGATGATTTTTTTTTATTTTAGTAGGTTATTTTACGACGCTTTATCAACATCGTAAGATGAAGTTTACATTAATTTTATATTTGTTCCTGTATTTCTGTCACTTTTATATTTGCTATTGTTTTTATACTGGTTGAGTGGAGGAGAAGGCTTTATGGCCTTAAGTCTGCCAGTAGAAATGAATTTATTAAATAAATAAATGTTACAGTTATTATTATTATTATTATTATTATTATTATTATTATTATTATTATTATTATTATTATTATTATTATTATTATTATTGTAAGCAGATTTTGTGGTTGCACAACGTAAAAACTATGCGGACATTTTACTGACTGACCTCTCCAGCGACAACAAAATGAAACTTCAACGTGCTCATAATTTGTGTGTGTACGTTTTGTAAGCAATGTTCGTAAATATGATCATATTACCCCATCCCTGGAAGCAATAGGTTGGCTTAAACTAGATAAGAAAAGAAATTTACATTCACTTCTCTTTCTCTTCGAAATCTTGAACTCTTCTATTCCTTCGTACCTGTCATCTCGCTTCACTTACCTTTCTTCCCACCATAATCTGAACACACGCTCTCGTCATGAAACAATACTAACAATACCATCCCATCGCACCTCCTCATACTCATCTTCTTTCACAATAGCCCTGCCAAGACTCTGGAATTCGCTACCTGCTAGCATCAGGGACTGTCGAAATCAAATTGAATTCAAACGAAAACTTACTAGGCACTTGGTCAGTAATTGATTACTTGTAAATAGTTTCTTTAATCTATCACAAAATATTTCAATATTCAGTAATTTCATCACTATACAATTTTGTTATTCTAGATTTAATTTGTAATTCAGTAAATATAAAATATTCTTTGTTTCTCTATGATAAATTATCTAGCTTTAATTATTCAGGTAATCTTTTCGTACTTTGATTTTATTGTAATTGTAAATTTAATACTAATTGTAATGTTATTTGTAATTGTAATTGTAAATTTAATACTAATTGTAATTTTATTGTTGATATTGTAGTTGGAATCTCCTGGTAGAGGGGCAGAGAAGGCCTGACGGCCTTATCTCTACCAGGTTAAATAAATAAATAAATACTACTACTACTACTACTACTACTACTACTACTACTACTACTACTACTACTACTACTACTACTACTACTACTACTACTACTACTACTACTACTACTACTACTACTACTAAAACAGTAGGAGAGTTCCAGAAGAATATAGTATTCATACTGTGAGTGGCTGACAGTGAATGCATGCATAGGAAAGTAAGCAGGTGGAGAAGAAATAAAAGACTTTCTCATTGGTAGCGAGTTGTAACAGATCGGACAGGCATGGCGAAGACAAATGTAAGGATCCCACGATGGGAACGCATCTCACAGTACGCAACATAGGACTAGCCTGTGCCTAATGCAAACAATGAAATCTGGAGAACGCAGGGGGATGGGGGACGCTATATATTCTGCTATACCTTGGATTTATGTGACTTCTCCGGTAATGCTGCAGCCGAAGATATCGGATCGAGGAGGATGTTGTTTCGTCTAGGAAGCACCATTTATCATCATCAAGTCTGTTCGTTTTATCATCATATAGGGCTGACAGAACCCCCCGCTCCTCCACGTGTCTTCCATCGTACCTGCCGACGCCGACCCGGTCTCGGAGGAGACATACTACATCTCCACGTGTCTATTTCACGTGGCCCAACCGACATCTGCCATCTCTTCAAATCAATCCTACAGGGTGGTCCAGCACATCCGTCTCGTAATATTTTACAGCGAGCAATTTGTAATCGATGTTGAATTTTAAATTATGTCGCGGAAGTCTTCGTGTTGCCTGTTTCTTACTTTATATGAAATTTCTGCCACAAACAACTTTAGCTACTCATTACTAGAAAGGGTAGCGCTTTTGTCTGCTGAGCCAGAGATGCGCTTGGGCGTGGGTTCGATTCTCGATTGGGTTGATTAACTGGTTAGGTTTTTCCGAGGTTTTCCGCAACTGTAAGGCGATTGCCAGATAGTTCAATGACGAATCCTGGGCCTCATCTCGCGAAATACCATCTCGCTGTCACTATAATAAATAACCTAGTTCAGCATTTCTCAAACTATGGTCCGCGGACCACCTGTGGTCCTCGAGGTCTGCTCTTGTGGTCCTTCAAAAAAGACAGAAGAAAAAATAAAATTCAAATGAACTGTGTTTCGACTATAACTTAAAATATCAGAGTTTGGAAATGACACATGGGAATCGAATTTAGCTTTTTCTCTCAGTACTGATATTTTATGAAATTTATTACCCTACCCGTCTACCAACTTCCCACTCTACTCTCAGTAACAAAAGTGGGATTTAAAGCACTATGAACGTGGTGTTTCTCGTCACCTTTTCCCTGCACATCTGGCGCCGCGCCTGTAACCCAGCCAGGGACCACCCTATTTCATTACAGAGGACCAAAGTACCGAACCTTAATTCTGTTTTAAAATATAAGTATACTGGTATTAAAATATGCTACAAAAATGATAAATTCTCTTTCGAAGGGAACAAGAGTAAGGTGGTCTTCGGAAATGTTCTGACTTTAAAAAGTGGTCCTCACTTCAAAAAAGTTTGAGAAACACAGACCTAGTTGATACAGCGTCGTTAAGTAATTGATTAAAAATGTGAGTATGTATGAGAAATTTCAAATTTCTGTCTGTCTTATCTATCTTATCTCTCTATCTGTCTCTCGGACCATCTGTATGTCCATCTGGCCTTAAACTCTCCTCTCCTATTCTATCCTGTCCCTTCTGTCCTATCTTATATGTCCCGTCTAATCTGTCCTGCCCTATCTGTCCTATCTTCTATTTATTTATGTTTATTTTAGTAGGTAATTTTACTGCGCTTTATGAATATCTTAGGTTATTTAGCGTCTGAATGAAATGAAGGTAGCAAAGTATTTGAACACAGAAATGTTTTTGAAGTGTTAGTGAAATCAGGATAGTGTCAGTAAAATGTGTCTTAGTTCCAGTGCAGTGAGTGAGTTGATAGCGAAATGAGTGTAGTACTAAAGGTACTTACGCAAATATGAACATATATCATATATACTCGTGGTTTTAAGTTCTAACTTAGGATTAAGATATAAATTAGATTTACTTTAATTAATTATGTTATATTAAGTGATTCATTTAATTTAGGATGCACCTTGTTAATATTATTATATATTGCTATTATTATTTTATTATTAATATTATGACTGTATTTTATTATTATTGTAACTAGCTGAAAGCACCCGGCGTTGCACGGTTTTTCCTTTCTGCTTCTATTTTTAATTAAACTGGTTATTACATTTTCGGAAATCTCGGAAACCTAACTATAAACAACCAAAACGAATTGTCTTTACTAAGCTAAGATTTTATTTATTTCAAATATACAGAATAAAGAAATATAATTACAAAACAAACAAAGAGAAATACAAATAAAATAATACAAGCAATATAAAAAGAAGATACAGTAGTATTAACAAAATTTGAGACCGAATGAATCTTTACTTAACGTCACTTACATGAATTGATGAACTCGTTAGCGAAATGCCTTCCAGCGTTAACTCAATACAAAACAGTTCTAATCAGGCACCGAAAAGAAAACATGTCTCATGTGCCTGACGTTCAACCTTTTTTTTAAATTTATTTTTTTATTTTATTTATTTATTTATTTATTCATTCATTCATTCATTCATTCATTCATTCATTCATTCATTCATTCATTCATTCATTCTCGTGTAGTTAAGGCCATTAGGCCTTCTCTTCCACACCGCCAGATATACAAATAAAATAATAGAAAAATCAAACTATGAACAAAGTAAAACCCAAAGAAAATATGGTTCCTTTTCCTCTTTCTGATCAGTTTCAGCATCGAATCAATATGTAGGGCCTACTTATTGCACGAATTAGGCTATCTAGTTTTAGCCTTCATGATATGTATCAACAATGTTGTTTAATTTCGTGTTATAATTTCCACGGCCTCATGAAAGTCGATGTTGAATACAACAGACAATAATAAAGAACAATTGACTGTAGAAGATTTTGCATTTTAATATTATACATGAATATTTGATCTATTTATTTTTATTTTTTATATTTTTAATTAATTTAACGTCCATTTGCACAATTTTAATGTAGCCTGTGCTTTGCTCCTGATTATGAAGGTTAAATGTGCAAACTTTGGCACATCGGTCAAACCGTGTAGATTTGTATAGAGAACATACACACATACATAAATACATGCATACATATATACCCACATTCACTTTTATATATTAAGATTATTGAGTGTAATTAGTTACCACTGCCACGGATATTTGCAGTGTGAATAAACACACACACACACACACACACACACACACACACACATATATATATATATATATATATATATATATATATATATATACATATATATACACATACATACATACATACATACATACATACATACATACATACATACATACTGTACATACATACATCCTAACTTGACGACTCTGTTGACCGGACATGGAAGACTCAACGCATATTTTCATCGATTTAAAATCAAGAATAGTGCGACATGTGTCTGTGGGGATGGGGATCAGACAGTGGATCATATCATTTATGACTGTACGAAATTAGGAAAGGAAAGAAGAACACTAATCCAGTCTATACATAAATGTGGTGGAGAGTGGCCTGTGGACAAGACAAAATTAGTGAAAAGTTATGTAAAATATTTTATAAAGTTTGCAAATAGTAGAGACTTTGAACAACTACAGTAGGCTGGCTAGTATATAAGGATAAGTTATTTGGGAAGATAGGTTAAAAGTCAGAATTAAGTGATAAGGGTCAAAAATAGGTTACTTACATTCTGTAAATAAGCTACAATATTAGAGGGTATAATTTATCTGAAAATAGGCTGATCAAGAGATAGTAAATATGTAAATACTGTAAATATTTTAATGCTAGAATATGTAAATAGATTCTTGTACTTCATAGGTTAGGAATAGGAAAATAAGTTAGATTAAGAAGGACCAATATTATCTTGCCAGTTACACATAGTAGATGAACTACACTAGTCCATATTTAATCTAGAATGGCAACATAATAATATATAATGTAAATGGATTATGTACTTGAAGGTAAACCCAGGCATGTAGTATTACTTTCCATTTGTAATGGAACATGCTGCTCGAAAAAAGGAATACATACACACATACATACATACATACATACATACATACATACATACATACATACATACATACATACATACATACATACATACAAGGTGATAATGTCGGTGAAATGAGTCCGGGGTCCAGCACCGAAAGTTACCCAGCATTTGCTATTGTTCCAAACCCCAACCAGGTAACTTGCCCCAACCAGGTAACTTGCCCCGACAGGGAATCGTACCCGGGCCACCTGCTTTCGCGGCCAGACACGCTGATCGTTACTCCACAGGTGTGGACGCCTATCTTGTATGTCTTGTCCTATCTGTCTCGTCTGTTCTGTCCTCCCCTATTTGTCCTATCTTGTATGTCTTGTCCTATCTGTCTCGTCTGTTCTGTCCTCCCCTATTTGTCCTATCTTGTACGTCCTGTTCTATCTGTCTCGTCTGTTCTGTCCTCCCCTATTTGTCCTATCTTGTACGTCCTGTCCTATCTGTCTCGTCTGTTCTGTCCTCCCCTATTTGTCCTATCTTGTATGTCTTGTCCTATCTGTCTCGTCTGTTCTGTCCTCCCCTATTTGTCCTATCTTGTACGTCCTGTCCTATCTGTCTCGTCTGTTCTGTCCTCCCCTATTTGTCCTATCTTGTACGTCCTGTCCTATCTGTCTCGTCTGTTCTGTCCTCCCCTATTTGTCCTATCTTGTATGTCCTGTCCTATCTGTCTCGTCTGTTCTGTCCTCCCCTATTTGTCCTATCTTGTACGTCCTGTCCTACCTGTCTCGTCTGTTCTGTCCTCCCCTATTTGTCCTATCTTGTACGTCCTGTCCTATCTGTCTCGTCTGTTCTGTCCTCCCCTATTTGTCCTATCTTGTATGTCCTGTCCTATCTGTCTCGTCTGTCCTGCCCTGCGTCCTGTATGTTCTAATTTCCTCGGTGATCTGTCATCAGTGATTACCAGGGCTAAAAAAATAATGGTTATAGGTTACGCTGCATCTGATCTTTTTCTTGAGATACCTGTGAAGAATATAATACAAGAGGTAGACACTCACTTTCTGAATAATTGATATGAATTGCCGATTTCTTCCGTCAGAATAGAACATATACGTCAATAGTATCGTTCTAGCATTGTAACATGTGTACTCGTACTGTAATGTGGTTTATTAAACAGACTCCATGACGCAATACACAATCTTGAATCTATATCTGCATGGGCCAGAAAGTTTGGTTTGACTCTCAAGCAAGAAAATCACAAGCAATCCTAGTGGAACATCAACGTCTATTATGCAACAGTACTCCTGCTCTTTTAGTCAAGTTAAACGACACAATAATCCATTTTGTACATCTTGATTACACAATTTTTAACACTGTATCACTTCGGAATATATATACAAGGTGTTTAAAAAATACGGGGCATAATTTCAGGTATGTATTTCCCACATGTAGACAATCAAAATAGTTCATTACAACATGTGTCCGGAAATGCTTTATTTCCGAGTTATGGCCTTCACAACATTGAAATTCACCGGAACGTTTTTCTTTCCGCAGGTCGTTGCCGTCAAAGGAGACATTAAGAGGGCACTCTGACAGTTCATTCCGAGGCGAAGGTTACATTCAGTGTTGTGTAGGCGTACTTGGATCGAAGGTTTCCTGATCGATGGATAGGTAGAGGTGGCCCAATTGCTTGGCCTCCACGCTCACCTGATCTGAACCCTCTCGATTTCTACTTGTGGGGCCATTTAAAATCATTGGTAAAATATTTGTCTCCGGTGCCTGATTTGGAATGCCTTCGGAATCGAATTGTGGCATGTTCTGAGGACATACGCAATACTCCTGGAGTTTGGGATCGTGTTCGCAGGTCGATGAGACATCGATGTGAGGTCTGTATTCAAGCAGGAGGTGGACATTTTGAACATCTTCTGTAATGACAACGACCTGCGGAAAGGAAAACATTCCGGTGAATTTCAATGTTGTGAAGGCCATAACTCGGAAATGAAGCATTTCCGGACACATGTTGTAATGAACTATTTTGATTGTCTACATGTGGGAAATACATACCTAAAATTATGCCCCGTATTTTTAAACACTATATATATATATATATATATATATATATATATATATATATATATATATATATACACACACGAAAACACACCCCCAACGATATTCTCAACACACAACTCAATTTCAAAACACATACACTCTTTGACTCTACACTACGAACGCACCCACACAGGAAACAACAGGCGCCAAGACCAACGACGACCAGTTCCGAAGATGACCGAAAATAGATCGAAACATGTTAACAAGGTACGTTAAAATTTAACACAAGAAAGTTCTTATCATACATATTCCGAAATCCCTTTTGCTTCCTGTTTTAAAAACCTTGGAGTTTACTTTGATACGCATTTAAACTGGAATAACCAAGTAACCCATATTACCAAAAAAGTGCTTTCCATACTACATTCCTTAAACAGCATTCGAAAATTCCTCCCGCTATCACTCAAGAAAATACTAGTGGAAACACTAGTAATGCCCCACTTCGATTATTGTGATTCTCTACTGACTGACCTCAATGTCAACCAGTCGCAAAGATTACAACGTGTTCATAATTCTTGTGTTCGCTTCGTCTGCGATGTCCGTCGCGCTGACCACATTACCCCATCCTTCCAAACTCTAAACTGGCTGTGGCTTAACGAACGTAGAAATTTTCATTCTCTTGTTCTCCTTTTCCAAGTCCTTCACACTTCTACACCTACTTACATTGCCTGCCGTTTCAGTTACCTGTCATCATATCATAATCTCTTCACACGCACGCAAAATAGCCGCATACTAGCCATACCAACACATAAGACATCATCGTATTCATCATCATACACAATCTCGCTTTCGCGCTTGTGGAATACCCTACCCAGTGACATCAGAGACTGTCGGAATTTAGTAGCGTTCAAAAGCAAACTTATTAAGCATTTCGTTACTGCGAAGAGTAGGTTTAATTTTTACATATTTAATAAAAAAAATTTTCTCTTCTTAACTTTTGCAGTAAACTGTCTAGCTTTTATTAGTCAGTTAATCTTTTAGTACTTTGATTTTTATTGTATTTGTAAATTTAATATTAATTGTAATTATAATTGTAATTGTATTCTTAATATTGTAGTTGTAATCCCCTGGTAGAGGGGAGTAGAAGGCCTGATGGCCTTATCTCTACCTTACTTACTTACTTACAAATGGCTTTTAAGGAACCCGAAGGTTCATTGCTGCCCTCACATAAGCCCGCCATCGGTCCCTATCCTGAGCAAGATTAATCCAGTCTCTATTATCATATCCCACCTCCCTAAAATCCATTTTAATATTATCCTCCCATCTACGTCTCGGCCTCCCTAAAGGTCTTTTTCCCTCCGGTCTCCCAACTAACATTTTATATGCATTTCTGGATTCGCCCATACGTGCTACATGCCCTGCCCATCTCAAACGTCTGGATTTAATGTTCCTAATTATGTCAGGTGAAGTATACAATGCGTGCAGTTTTGCGTTGTGTAACTTTCTCCATTCTCCTGTAACGTCAACCCGCTTAGCCCCAAATATTTTCCTATGCACCTTATTCTCAAATACCCTTAACCTATGTTCCTCTCTTAGAGTGAGAGTCCAAGTTTCACAACCATAAAGAACAACCGGTAATATAACTGTTTTATAAATTCTAACTTTCAGATTTTTTGACTGCAGACTGGATGATAAAAGCTTCTCAACCGAATAATAACACGCATTTCCCATATTTATTCTGCGTTTAATTTCCTCTCGAGTGTCATTTATATTTGTTACTTATCTCTACCAGGTTGAATAAATAGATATAATAAACAAATAAATCAGCAGTCATATTTAGCGTAAGAAGCGGGCATTATATACTCACTGGGGCGAAAAGTATGCGTTAAGCCATCTGAACTGAAAACAAAGGTTTACAGTTACACATATGTACGAGTAAGGTCTGCTCTAACATGATTGCAGCCCTCCAACCTTTGCAGTTGATATTTATGCGGAAGAAAAGTTTTAAATTGTCCACAAACAAGTAGTTCGAATGTGAGCCATGCGCGAACTGTAATTTCAAAACGCGGTATCGCTCGAACAGTACTACAGTGCAAATTACGTACCATTCCGCTCCGACTAAAATAACGGTCACAAAATAATAGTGTGGGGGTTTCGAGGGGGTGGGCGACCTCACCACGTGCCCATCGATCTATATCCACTACCGCGATGATGCATGGTGCCTGGCACCATGACAAGGTGGTCGGGGGGATCACAAGGCGGATATGACTTGGGCGGCGGAAATACCCGAGTGAGGGCGATTCTGAAAGTGCGTCACAAATTAGGTTATGTTCGTGTCCGAATGCGTTTTCATTGTCAACGGACGAGATATAGAAATGATGCGCGGGATGCCTAGACGCAGGGGCTTCTTGGCCTGGTGAATGACAGCGTATGGTTCACGAGGGACATCGAAATTAGGAAATAGTGAGGGGGAAGACTGGGAAGTGTGTTCCCAATAGAATGCGAGGGCATATGTAATTGATTTACAATACACGAAACTCCAAGTCTTGAATGAATGGGTTTTCTGTTACCTTGAATTCTTTCTTTGCATTCGTCCGTCTTTCCTTACTCTGCAGTCTTACAATTTTATAGTACGCTATCATCCCATTACACAGGGTGAATAGTAGCTAAGTAATGTCATTAATAGGGACCGGATTTTTATGTAATTACATATTATATTCCTTTCAAGCTAACCGTATATAAATAACAAATCTTTGCGAATCTTGTAATTACCATCAATATATTAAAACTAGTGGCTTGTGCAGCAAATGCTGCTGCAAACTAAGTTCGTTAGACGTTCAAATAAAAATTTTTCAGATTTATTTTCAATGGACAATACTTGTCTTTTTGATAGTTATTTGCTTCCATAATAATGAAACATACTACCTCTGAATGGATTTTTTAGGCCAAATACTTCTTCTTGAACCTATCCAACTTCAGTTTTTGAGTTTCAACGCGAAAACGCAAGTATCAATGTCAGGACGATAGCACTAGCTATTTCAGGTCATTGTAGATTGTAGGCAAAAGTTAAAAAATGTCAGGTTTGCTAAGCTTTCGAACAATAGCATTTTCGTATAGCTGCTGCATGTAGAACTTGAAATGTAGAGCGTAAAATCATTTTATCCTACTAAGAGATCTTGCTGAAATGATCGGGAGACTACAACATTTTCTAGGCCTCTTATTTTATCAGTAAGTAATACCTTTTGATCTTTCCTTAGGAACTGTAATTTTTGCGCTCTCTCGAGCCAATACTGAAGACAATGACACACATCAACACTACACCGCCATTAAGTATATGAAAAAGACCCATCCCACTGGGTTAGTAAGTATAAAAATATTTGATTTTTAATAACAATATTATTATCTTACTTAAGTTTTGTAGTTATATATAGCAGCCACTCAGTAAATTATAGACATGTAGATCTAAATTAAGATATTCTCTACATTTACTTACATAACCTCAAAACGTTTCAGTTTCATGTCATCAATATAGCATCAATATTATGTACAATTAATGAAAAATAGATGCATCATGATAATAACTATAATAATATTTAATTTCTAATGGTAATAATGTCATCAAACCACCTCAGGTTTCGTAGATTTGAATATCCAATACACAGCTGTACTCAGAAAATTATACACTGCAGAATCAGTTTTTAATAACAAATTGAAATGAGCTCTAAATATGTCGGCAATCCTGCAGGTCATGGCCTTCGTGTAATAGCCTATTGTTTATTGTAGTGTATGTTTTGTTCTGAAATTCAATCAAGTCGGCCGTGATTCAATAAAATTAGTTCTCAAAATTGACAACAGATGGATTTTGGAAAATAGGAAAATTTACATTTCACTGAAAACTACTACTTTTCCGAAAAACTTTGGGTTCCAAGCTTCAAAATGAGGGGCCATTTATTAAAATCCGTTCAGCCGTTTTCCCGTCATTTCCATTACCAGTTCATATTATATAAATAGAAGATTTGATACTACATATTTTTACATAATTACCCCGTATTACATATTATGGCTTGGTATTACATAACTCTACATATTTAGGGGTTTTATTCATTTTTACTTCTCTAAAAGGAAAAAAAAAAAGAACTTCTGCTGGGGAAGTTTACAATTTTAAATACACAGATTTAAAAAGCCTTTTTACCTACCCAAGAAAAGATATATTTCTGGACGAAACATAACGTCCTTAGTTCCAGGAAATAATAGAGGCACTCACCCTATACCCCCCACTGTAAATATGAATGAACAAAAGCAACCTTTCTCATACGACTACCTTGTATTGTAAAAATCACTCAGAAAGTAGCGTTGCCTTTATGCGGTGGTGTGGGACGAGGACGACATGATTTGTCTCGAACTATAATTGTTCTGCACACGTCTTAACAAGCCGTTCTCATGGAATTTGCAACCTTACCCATCCTCTTCCTAATCCTTCCAGGAAAAACCCGTGTCAAGTCTAATAAGAGCTGCAATAAAGTAGCCGACTTTTGAAAAGAAGCTGGAGTAAAGGAATAAATTGGAAAGATGTTCAAAGATTTAAATAGCTTTTCACGTTATTGCTTGACATCTTTACTTTAAATTTAGTAAACCTATATGGATATGGAATTTTCCGAGCAAGTATGGTTCTCGACTGGAATAATCCTACTCTTCTGAATGAGACAGGAATGTCACTTTTCAAACAACAGTTTGTAAATGCCTATAGCTTGAGGTTTTAGTAGGTACTTTGTTTCTTACAAGGACCAGCTAAAATGCATGTGTCCCACATCTCCTCTTATTTTTAGTAGGTTATTTTACGACGCTTTATCAACAGCTTTGGTTATTTAGCGTCTGAATGAGATGAAGGTGATAATGCCGGTTAAATGAGTCCGGGGTCCAATACCGTAAGTTACCCAGCATTTGCTCATATTGGGTTGAGGGAAAAACCCGGAAAAAACCTCAACCAGGTAACTTGCCCCGACCGGGAATCGAACCCGGGCCACCTGGTTTCGCGGCTAGACGTGCTAACCGTTACTCCACAGGCGTCACATCTCCTCTTGTGTTCTCCTAATCCAGTAAAGCGAAACAGTGCTTGCAGTATTATTGTGTCATCATTTCACTCAGTTATCTAGTTTTAGTACTTACAATATAAAGTGCAAGTGAGTTTATCTACTGCTTTTAACTAACTAAAATGGCCCCTGTATCATCAACACTAACGACAAAAATAAAATCAGGGATTGCGATGGACGAAGCTTTCACTACAGATGGAAAAATGGTAATGTGTCAAGTGTGCGGTAAAAAAGTCGGGTGCTCTATGAAATCACAACTGGAGAGTCTTATCTTTCCTGTACCTGTCAGATATTGATATTAAGTATTTTCATGATTTTACATATTTTGGTACATATTCAGCTTATTTTTCTTACATAAATGTGTACATATTTCACACCTTGATACTACATAAAAATCCGGTCCGTAATCATTAATTTCAAGGGGTTATTCTTTGACATATTTCAAACAAAAGAGTTTAATAGAATTTTTCTCGTTTTTTCTTTCTTTTAGAGAGGAAAATTGTTTTATATGAATGATTTCATATCGTATTTTGGGAAAACCATTGGTTTTATTCTCAATCAATTTAGGAGAGCAGTGTATTATGATAATAAATTTATAGAAATAATTTGAGTTTTGCCCTTTAAATGTACAGAAATTTGACTCGAACAAATGTAACATTTCAAAATTCATTCAGTTACTTCCAGACCTATCGCTTTACTTGCTTCAAATTTTATTCTAGTTTTCGTAAATACTGCATAGCTATAGATAGTATGTATATATGTATATTTTTTACATTCATTTTGTTTGGCTTTAAATTGTGTCTTACTTTTCTTCAACTTATTTGACATTGATTTACTTTATTCTCCTCTTTATAGCTTGCCAGTCTGTATTTCGTAGAGTCATAAAAATGTTTCACATAAGTTTTGAATTCCACTTTCTTTTAGTTCTCCGAAGTTGTTGGATGTAGGGAAACAGTTTCGAAATATCCAGTTCAGCGATATTGACATGCAGGCTCTAGAGACAAGTCGTGCAAACTAAATGCACGATGTAATGTAGCTGTTATATACATTTATCGCTATGTTGTAATTAAAAATGTGGTTTTATTCATGCATTTTGATAATTAAGACCGATTCCAATTAATAGCACGCGTTGCAATGGAAATTGCCGGCTGATCAACTCATAAATGGTTTTTATAATTAATATTCTGCACGTTTTTTGTGTTTCATTATTTTCCCTCAGATTGATTCAATACAAAATGCAGTAAAATTTATGGCATTTTTATAACTGAAAGAAGGAGAGTTGTAGGGGAGTAGTGGGTACAGTGAGACACAAAATATTAATACATATGTATGCAAGTGATAATTCAAGAATTTTTAAAATCAAGTGCAATAGAAATAGACATTAAAACATGGAGTATAATAATACGTAAACAAAAATGTTAATAGATGAAGGACATAATATACAATACGTGTTTGTAAAAAAAAATGCAAATATCTCACTGTTCCCATTCAGGAGGGTACAGTGAGACACCTCAGTGTCTATGAAATGATTTACATTTATTTCAAAAGAAAGGAAAGCTTGCTGTCTCTTTATCTTGACATTTTCTGTAGGCTTATTTAGAATCATTTTGATGTCTGACTTCGAAACCATTGAAACATTTGGAAAAGTGAATTTTCCATGACATTTCAAACTTTTGCGAAAAAATTAAATGAATTTTTGGTGACAACAAAGCATATAATTATAAGAATTTAATTTAATTCTTTGTTATTTTTTTTAACATTTTCTTAAATTTTGTGAATAATTTTTTATTTGTGAAACCATTAAAATGTAATGTATCCCTTATTTTAAGCTATAGTTCCTAAATAGTATGTTCATTTTTAATGTTAGCTACTGGTAAATGAATTAAATTGCAGTTTGTTTATGCAAATCATTGGTACATGGGAACAGTGGGACGTCTCAGTGTACCCTTCAATGGCATGTCTCACTGTTCCCTTTACGCATAGTTCGTTTAAAAATGACGCCATCACTTCAAAATTAAAACTTAAAGACGAAACTTTGCCAAACGTAACCTCAAATACCATAGTATTAGGTAACAAAACATTCATATGTATATCTCATTTGTATATCCAATATAACCTTCATTAAACACAAGCCAAAATTTTACTTCTGGAGTGAAAAATTACGAATTATTTTTTCATCACTCACCTTTATAACGAGAATAAAATCTAGTATTAAAATACTGTTACTTTACTCATGCAACATACAACTCCACTATTACTAGCAACTCCACTGTCACCAACATCTCAACATCAAAATTTACCATCTAATAAAAAATTTCTCACTGTTCTCTCTGTGTTACTGTACCCACTTCTCCCCTACTACATAGATTAAAAAAGTAAAAGTCTTAAATATAACTTAAGTTCAATTGAATTATATATAAGAAGCTAGTGACACAAATAGATTTGTAGAAACAATAGAAATACGCTTATAGACTAGTCAAGATAAGGAACATAATAATACATAAAGGGATTACAATAAAAAAATAGATATTTTCCTAATTTAATTTCCATAATTAATGTACACACATTATTCGCCAACTTAGGGGCTTCCTCAAATCTTCTGTCATTATTATTATTTTTTTTTTTTTGGTTTATGTGCACGTTAAAGAACGGGATAAGAAATTCATACTGATAATTCTAAATCAAGTGATGGAAGTAAATGACTAAATAAATTATTTTATTTGTAAATTATAATTCACGAAATGTAACTACAAATAAGAATGCTTATGGTGACGTGACAAAGAATTGGTTTATTAAAATAGCAGAAACGTGTAATGGGAAATGATGTACAGAAGTGGCAAAAAAACCTGGACCGACCCTTATAGCTGATTTCAGAGCCTTGTTCACTCAAAGCACGATAGACTGGTAACTAAGACTTTCGTGGTTCGAATCCTGCCTGGGAAAGAAACCTTTTTTGTTCCTTATTCAAGTTTATTCCCAATACTTTTCGATTGCAGCGATATTTTACTACTTAATTAATTTATTATTCCCAGAACATGAATTTTACCAGCAATCGAAAAGTATTGGGAATAAATTTGAATAAGGAACAAAAAAAAAGTTTCCTTTCCAGGCAGGATTCGAACCACGAAAGTCTTAGTTGCCAGTCTATCGTGCTCTGGAGTGAACAAGGCTCTGAAATCAGCTACAAGGGTCGGTCCGGTTTTTTTTTGCACTACTGTACAATCACCTCGACATTCATTTCTTTTTATTTTAGAATATAGTGTTTATCATCATTAAGGAACGGATTTCTAGATGCTAAGAAAGAGAGATTTAGGACTTAATCAAATTTAGGTCTTTCAGGAGTTCATATAAATTAATTAATATTCCATGTTAGATGGAATTTATATACAAAGAACTGATGCAAATCAAGATTTTGAGGTATAACTCCCTGTAAAGTTGATTTGAATAATTTCGAGGGAAAAATTGTTCGGTGTCGGTTAGAGTTCCCGAGTAGCTCAGTGGTAGAGCGTTGGTACGTTAAACCAAAGGTCCCGGGTTCGATACCCGGCTCCGGAACAATTTTTCCCTCGAAATTATTCAAATCAACTTTACAGGGAGTTATACCTGAAAATCTTGATTTGCATAATACACGTCACTGTTCGTTAACAGAAAACCACAATTTAAGTCACACGGAGTTAGTGTGCACTCGAAGTTGGTTGCTTGACGGTTGTCAGCCCACTTTGAGGTCTGTGGATATAGAGGGAAAAATTGGATCGGTGTCGGTTAGAGTTCCCGAGTAGCTCAGTGGTAGAGCGTTGGTACGTTAAACCAAAGGTCCCGGGTTCGATACCCGGCTCCGGAACAATTTTTCCCTCGAAATTATTCAAAGAACTGATGCTAACAATGATTGCTGCTGAACTCAAGACTCTAATTCTATCAATGAAAGAGACTGATTGCTGATTGGTCAGTTTCATTTCGCATAACGGCCGTGCAATGACGCGAAAATTAATTGGTAAGCTTTCGCCTAACCAGAAGAACCCACCACATATTTTTTGTGCTAGGATGAACATTTTCAAACGAACTGCGGTTCCAGGAAATTAGGTAAAATCTTCTTTGTAAGACCAGCATCGGACAAAGTTGCCAGATCAGTGTCTGGCTCTAAGAGTTTTTTTTTAATAGCACAATTTTTGCGTTTTTAGTACCGTTATTTTTATTTTAAATATATTCAAAATATTAAAAAGGTGCTTTTCAGGCACGAACATGGGTTTTAGGCATTTACAGGACATTATGGTTCATTTAGGCGTTTTAGGTCGTAATAATAATAACAATAATAATAATAATAATAATAATAATAATAATAATAATACTTACTTACTTCTTACTTACATACTTACTTACTTACTTACTTACTTACTTACTTACTTACTTACTTACTTACTTACTTACTTACTTACTTACTTACTTACTTACTTACTTACTTACTTACTTACTTACTGGCTTTTAAGGAACCCGCAGGTTCATTGCCGCCCTCACATAAGCCCGACATCGCTCCCTATCTTGTGCAAGATTAATCCACTCTCTATCATCATATCCCACCTCTCTCAAATCCATTTTAATATTATCCTCCCATCTACGTCTCGGCCTCCCCAAAGGTCTTTTTCCCTCCGGTCTCCCAGCTAACACTCTATAGGCATTTCTGGATTCGCCCATACATGCCAAATTCTCTGCCCATCTCAAACGTCTAGATTTAATGCTCCTAATTATGTCAGGTGAAGGATGCAATGCGTGAAGTTCTGCGTTGTGTAACTTTCTCCATTCTCCTGTAACTTCATCCCGCTTAGCCCCAAATATTTTCCTAAGAACCTTATTCTCAAACACCCTTAACCTATGTTCGTCTCTCAGAGTGAGAGTCCGAGTTTCACAGCCATACAGAACAACCGGTAATATAACTGTTTTATAAATTCTAACTTTCAGATTTTTTGACAGCAGACTAGATGATAAAAATCTTCTCAACCGAATAGTAACACGCATTTCCCATATTTATTCTGCGTTTAATTTCCTCCCGAGTCTCATTTATATTTGTTACTGTTGCTCCAAGATATTTGAATTTTTCCACCCCTTGGAAGGATAAATCTCCAATTTTTATATTTCCATTTCGTGCAATATTCTGGTCACGAGACATAATCATATATTTTGTCTTTTCGGGATTTACTTCCAAACCTATCTCTTTACTTGCTTCCAGTTAAATTTCCATGTTTTCCCTAATAGTTTGTGGATTTTCTCCTAACATATTCACGTCATCCGCATAGACAAGCAGCTGATGTAACCCGTTCAATTCCAAACCCTCTCTGTTATCCTGGACTTTCCTAATGGCATACTCTAGAGCAAAGTTAAAAAATAAAGGTGATAGTGCATCTCCCTGCTTTAGCCCGCAGAGATAATAATAATAATAATAATAATAATAATAATAATAAATAATAATAATAATAATATTATTATTATTATTATTATTATTATTATTATTATTGTTATTATTATTATTAATTATTATTAATTATTATTTATTTATTCATTCATTCATTTATTCTTTCATTTATTTATGTATTTATTGATCTGTCTGTCTGTCCGTCCTTCCGTCCGTCCGTCCATCTACATATCTCTGTCTGTCTGTCTATTTATACTGGCAGAGTTAAGGCCATAGAGTTTTCTCTTACACTCTACCAGGTCACAAAGTATACAAGCAGTGTAAATTTAACAAAAAGTTAAAAAGCAGAATACTAACATATTACAAGAAATAATAGCACAACAAAATCGATACAAAACGACATGAAAATAATACCGTAGTAGAAAAAAGAATGTAAAATACAGATCTAAAGATTAGAATATAATAAAAGCAACTCGATACAAATAATTAATAGGGAAACGTAAGGAAGAAGACAACAAATGGCATGTAATAAAATAATAATAAAAGAACAAAAAATACATGAAAATTAAATAAAACCCTCAATAAAAAGAGTACCGGTATGATAATAAATTCATCTGGTGATGAAGAGAACAAAAAAGGGAAAAGGTAAATAAAATATATATAGACTATTTTTTACAAAACTATCGCAGAGAAAAAGGGTTTATAATTGAAAGGAATCTGATTTGAAAAAGTGCAGTAGAATTTTAATAGGGAGATCCTGTGTACATCAGACGCAGAGATATCTGAATAACATACGTCTAGGACGAAGCAAACAAAATAGGTAAGGAACTAAAAATTCGTTCCCTAATCATCATCACCATCTTTTCAGTACTGAATTCAAAATGAAATAACAATACTTTAGTTTTTATTTTGCAAATTATTATGTTTATATACAAATACAGTAGAACTTGGTTATAGCGACCTCGTTTTGTGCGACACCTCGCCTATAACGTCAAATATTCTGTGGTCCAAATAATTCCCCATATGACACATGCTTTCCTACCTTGCTTAATACGACGAACGTATATGCGTCTACCTCGCATATAACGTCATTTTCAACCTCAGTTTGAAATAAGATTTTCTGAGAACCAAAGTATTTTAAGAAATATTTTGTTGAAATCTGATCCTGACAAATTCTTTACAGTCTCCTTCTGTCATAGACCTCTGGAATGCAGGCGGATTCCCACCCCATTGTAACCTGCCCGAATTCATGCGGTATTAGATCAGTTTCGACAGGAAGTTTTCACTAAGTGCACGCATTTTAATGCAGTATGGCCACTAAAATAAGTGAGTGACGCTTTAGAAGTCATTAGAATTATGCACATAGAACGTAATTTAGCCCTAGAAAGTGTGTATTGGGCAAGTAGAAGACAACAGAGTAAAATGACTGATTACTTCACTTCTATTAAAGTAGTCTGGTGAATACTCAACAAACTGTCTTAATACAGAATACTGTATTTATAATTGTAGACCTACGTGTATTTTATTATGTTCATGATAGGGTTAAAAGTCAATACATAAATCTGAAATAAGTCTAATTAATAAGTGATCTTAACACCTTTTCACATCTCCAAAACCAAAATAGATTTCTATCCCATCTGATCACTAAATAATGCTCATAATTTGTATAAATAAATCATACTTTTATGTTTACAGTATATGAATGATAATTTATACGCACATCACAATCAACCTACAACATCGATTACTGCAAACTTCGGTATGATACACAGTTCTCTAAGACGTGTCATTTTCTAAACATTGAATAACTTTAACCCAAGATTTTATCCATTTATTCATTTTAACATGATCATAATTTGCATAACATTATTTGATAAATATGTATTATAATGTAACATGAGTTATATGTACACACAATTCCAATTTTAATCATATTTGAATTTACACTACATTGAAATTCATCATTTTATCTTATTTCTTGTTAGAATTAGTATACATATAACTCATGAAAATTTTATCACCATGTATTACACACTGTTCGTATTTGCTTTTATAAATCTAATTTAATCTAAGTTCAGATCACATAATTTTAATATATCTGATGATGACCCACAAGGCGAAAACGTTTACATACCTTATATTCATGTAGCAAATAAACATTTGCAGATAGTTGTGTCTTTGATTGAAATTTATAACATTATTTTATGACATTACTAGACACACACACACACACACACACACACACACACACACACACACACACATATATATATATATATATATATATATATATATATATAATTTTAACTGATAATGGAAATTAGGAAAACTGCTGAACAGATTTTAATAAATGGCCCCTCATTTTGAAGCTTGGAACCTAAGTTTTTCGGGAAAGTAGTAGTTTTCAATGAAATGTCAATTTTCCTACATAATTTTCCTATTTTCCAAAATCTATCTGTTGTCAGTTTTGAGAATTAATTTTATTCAATAACGGCCGACTTGATTGAATTTCAGAACAAAACACACACTACAATAAACAATAGGCAATTACACGAAGGCCATGACCTGCAGGATTGCCGACATATTTAGAGCTCAATTCAATTTGTTATTAAAAACTGATTCTGCAGTGTATAATTTTCTGAGTACAGCTGTGTATTGGATATTCAAATCTACGAAACTTGAGGTGGTTTGATGGCATTAATACCATTAGACATTAAATATTATTATAGTTAATATCATGATGCATCTATTTTTCATTAATTGTACATAATATTGATGCTATATTGATGACATGACAGTGAAACGTTTTGTGGTTATGTAAGTAAATGTAGAGAATGTCTTAATTTAGATCTTCATTTCTATAATTTACTGAGGGGCTGCTATATATATAACTACAAAACTTAAGTAAGATAATAATATTGTTATTAAAAATCAAATATTTTTATACTTATTAACCCAGTGGGGTTGGGTCTTTTTCATATACTTAATGGTGGTGTAGTGTAGATATTGATATGTGTCATTGTCTTCAGTATTGGCTCGAGAGAGCGAAAAAATTACAGTTTATAAGGAAAGATCAAAAGGTATTACTTACTGATAAAATAAGAGGCCTAGAAAATTTTGTAGTCTCCAGATCATTTCAGCAAGATCTCTTAGTAGGATAAAATGATTTTACGCTCTACATTTCAAGTTCTACACGAAAATGCTATTGTTCGAAAGCTTCGCAAACCTGACATTTATTTAACTTTTGCCTACAATCCACAATGACCTGAAATAGCTACTGCTATCGTCCTGACATTGATACTTGCGTTTTCGCGTTGAAACTCAAAAACTGAAGTTGGATAGGTTCAAGAAAAAGTATTTGGCCTAAAAAAATCCATTCAGAGGGAGTATGTTTCATTATTATGGAAGCAAATAACTATCAAAAAGACAAGTATTCTTCATTGAAAATAAATCTGAAAAATTTTTATTTGAACGTCTAACGAACTTAGTTTGCAGCAGTATTTGCTGCACAAGCCACTAGTCTGAAATATAAAATGAATTGCAAAAGTCTAATTAAGTTTGTTATTTTTCATTTTCCACCTCACTAGGCTGATAATGTGAATCTCGGTTACTACGACACTCGTTTATAACAACATAATGTTTAAGGTCCCTTGGATGTCGTTATAACCAAGTTCTACTGTATATAATTTTTATTGTTGTTTATTTCCGTAAATGTTAAGTTGTTCACAGCACCGTTGTGGAAGATATCTTATCCTGAGACAATAAAGCTCTCCTGATAGCCCACCTCCTTTTGTTGCGGTGTGTGATTGCTCCAACGAGCATAGAAACTATGTCCCCGATGTTAATCAATGTTTATACCCCAGTTGGCGAACCATAAAGTCCTTTATTGGCAGCGCAACTTGGCCCATCAACACAAGAGCCCATTCAAATGACGCTGCCACCTTATCTGCCTCGCCTTCGCCGGGTTGTTGAACCAAGTGACCCCTGTCACTCATCCAACTCACGGAAGTCGTCCCACGTGACGAAAAGACGCCGACATTGAGACATGGCAGTCCGGTAAATGGCACTTGTTACGGCAAGAACGCCGACCGCAACGGTTAAACGGAATTCTGACTTCACTCGCCAACAAATGAGCAGACTTGCCGCGCAACAGCCCAATAAATATTAAACGAAGCGAGACATTGCGCATTTCTTTCCTTGTTTGCAAAGAATTGCGTAAAAGTAGTGTCCGGTTCACTGCTAATTATGTTAATTAATTACAGATGAGTTTAAAGTTAAAAACCGCATTCTTAGAAAAGTAATACAAAACAAAACATCAAAACATTATGGCAATGTAAGAAGGAGATATCAACACTAAGTTGCACATTATTTGCAGAATGAGTGAGTGATTGAAGGAATGAAGAATGAAGGAACAAAGGAAGAAATGAACGAATGAATGAATAAAGGAACAAAAGAAGAAATGAAGGAATGAAGAATCAATGATGAATGAAGGAACGAACGAATGAAGGAATGAATGAATGAATGAATGAATGAATGAATGAACAAAGGAAGAAATGAACGAGTGAAGAATGAATGAATGAAGGGATGAACGAATGAAGGAATGAATAAGTGAGTGAAGGAACGAACGAATGAAGGAATGAATAAGTGAGTGAAGGAACGAACGAATGAAGGAATGTATGAATGAATGAAGGAACAAAGGAAGAAATGAACGAATGAAGAATGAATGAATGAACGAACGAATGAAGGAATGAATAAGTGAATGAAGGAACGAACGAATGAAGGAATGAATAAGTGAATGAAGGAACGAACGAATGAAGGAAGGAATGAATGAATGAATGAAGGAACAAAGGAAGAAATGAACGAATGAAGAATGAATGAATGAATGAACGAATGAATAAGTGAATGAAGGAAAGAACGAATGAAGGAATGAATAAGTGAATGAAGGAACGAACGAATGAAGGAATGAATAAGTGAATGAAGGAACGAACGAATGAAGGAATGAATAAGTGAATAAAGGAACGAACGAATGAAGGAATGAATAAGTGAATGAAGGAACGACCGAATGAAGGAATGAATAAATGAATGAAGGAACGAGCGAATGAAGGAATGAATAAGTGAATGAAGGAACGAACGAATGAAGGAATGAATAAGTGAATGAAGGAACGAACGAATGAAGGAATGAATGAATGAACAAAGGATGAAATGAACGAATGAAGAATGAATGAATGAAGGGATGAACGAATGAAGGAATGAATAAGTGAATGAAGGAACGAACGAATGAAGGAATGAATAAGTGAATGAAGGAACGAACGAATGAAGGAATGAATAAGCGAATGAAGGACCGAACGAATGAAGGAATGAATAAGTGAATGAAGGAACGAACGAATGAAGGAATGAATAAGTGAATAAATGAACTGACGAATGGAGAAATGAATGAAGGAACAAAGGAAGAAATGAACGAATGAAGAAATAAATGAATGAAGAATGGATGAATGAAGTAATGAAGGAATGAATGAGTGAATAAGTGAATGAAAAATAGAACGAATCAAGGAATGAATAAGTGAACGAAGGAACGAAGGAATGGAGAAATGAATGAATAAAGGAACAGAGGAAGAAATGAACGAATGAAGGAATAAATGAATGAACAATGACTGGAGTACATTGTTGTTGTTCTCAATAATACCCGCGTATTGTCATTGTCGTTATGTGGAGTGCAATAACGATTACTGTGTTGCAGTGTTGAGTGGAATACACATTGTTGACGGGTATGTGGTTAAAAGTAGAAATAAAAGTCACATGGTAGTATAAAAGTTACAATACATTAAATTCAGAATAAATTAATTTAGTTGGATGTACTTCAGTCTTCCCAAGCATTATGAAAAAAATGGCATGATGCATTTCATACCTAAAGTGTCAGCAACACCCGTGCCAGATAGTTTTTTTGTATCTCCTGAAAATTTATGTTTTTGAACTATGTTTTTTTTTTTAAAAAAAAACCCTTCAGTTGTACCAAAAATGGCAACACTGATAATGTTATATCATGTTGGTGACATTGTGTATTTGGTTGTCATCGTAATGACACAATTTTATTCTGCAGTTAAGTCAAAAAGTGAAATATGATATAATAGTAATATACGTTACAAGAGCGGTATGTTGACGTTTTCATGGTCGAGGAAAAGACTGAAAAAGCGAAACGTAGTTGAGCTTTTTTAATTTCCGAGAACATGAAAACAAACATACCGCTCGTGTATCGTACATTATTTTGTGCGAAGATCGTTTATTACATACCTGAAAGACAATTTCTAATTAGTTGCTATGAAATCTCCATGTTGGTTTCTGTTTAATGACGGCAACTTCGGAAAACCAAAATATCTTTCTTCAACATTGTTGCTATAAAATGTTTTCTGTGTTTACTATACTCCAGCAGGCCGTGATATACGTCTGTCTTTTTTTCCCCCCCAGTCTATAAATGCGAACTTAAAACAAACGGTAAGGTTATGTAATGATTTATTTTTCATTTTAATATTTCAACAATATTATTTATATAACATATTGCAGTAATAACATCGGCATCTGGAATCTTGTTGATTTTTTCACGGCTTCCTTGATGTTACTTGTATCAGGAATGCAATAAGTTTCGTGGAGTAGTAGACTTTACTTAATTTTTGCAAATGTTTAAAAACAATAATTAACAGTGCAATTTAGGTGAAATTTCAGTGGTAAGTTTCCAATTTATAATTATTACTATGTTAAACGTCTCTAAAAATAATATGTTAAAAGCCTAAAGCAGTAAAATGAATGTCGCGCTTAAGCGGTAAGAAGAGGGAAATTGTTATGTGTGTTAGGTTGGGAATACTGAATGTGGTATTTCACACTTACCGCGTATTGGTTCTGTGCGGAAAACAAGCAAATATGCACGATCTCGCACAAAAGATAATGGAAAAGGCAAAAAAGAAAGACGAATGGAAGAATATAAGGAATGGAAGAAGAAGAAGGAAGCAGATAAGAAAACCAAATATTAAGGAAACAACAAATGATGGACGGAAATGGAAGCTAGAGACTGAGAGAACGGGCGAACGTATCGACTGCACTTTAATGGATCCCCAGCATAGCTGACCTGTAGGTCTAATAGAAAATGTACCTTAATATCACGTCGGGGCTGAATCTTCATCACTTGAAAGTGTGGTTGATGGAATAGAAACGTAATCCCTCTTCCTGGAGAACAAGGCATTAGATCCGAGAGGGTCTACGTAAGAGCGGGGAGAGTCTGCCCCCACGCTCGCTGAATACAGAATGAGGGACCTCGCCCCTGTCTGCGGGCAAGCATCCAGCGGGGCCTGAACCCTTGGCGCGTAGCCTCCCACTTCCGGCACAGCTTGATTCACTCGCTGCTGGTCAGCGGGCAGAGTTCAGCTCCGGGGAAATGAACCGCGACCACCTAATATTGTTGTTATATCTCTAGAGGTCGCGGCCATGAACCTTCACTGTCACATTTAGATATAAAGGAATTTTGGAGTTAATTATCAACATTGTCATTGAGTGATGTCAAAATACAGCAATTCATTGCCTCGTGGAGGCGGACATGTCACCGAAAGAATTCAGGATGAGTGAAGGTTGAAAAAAAGAAGCTGAAATATATAAAGAAGAAGAAGAAAACAAGCCCCCAGGGTGGCTTAGTAGTAACCGGTTGGATTGAGCATGGCTTCAAATCCCTCATGAGTTTATTACTTCTTGATTGGGTTTGTTCCGAGATCTTCCTTCAGTAGAGGAGACCATTGTAGGAAATGGGAAATATAATTTTAAAAGCAATTCATTTGTATCCCCAATTGTTATTACATTTAATTTCAAGCTGAGTAAATATAATAAATATAAATGACACTCGGGAGGAAATTAAACGCAGAATAAATATGGGAAATGCCTGTTATTATTCGGTTGAGAAGCTTTTGTCATCCAGTCTGCTGTCAAAAAATCTGAAAGTTAGAATTTATAAAACAGTTAGGCCTATATTACCGGTTGTTCTTTATGGTTGTGAAACTTGGACTGTCACTTTGAGAGAGGAACAGAGATTAAGGGTGTTTGAGAATAAGGTTCTTAGGAAAATATTTGGAGCTAAAATGTAGACGCGTTTAGTTACATGTAATTCTCAAAGTTCAACAATTACAATTTAGTGTTAAATAAGTCAATATGGACCAAAGAATTGATTAACATAATAAAGGAAAATTGGTATATTAAAATTAAAAATCACATTCTACTAAAGTAATATTTCAAGAACATATTCTAAAGAAAAGCAGTCTTTTTGGCAAATCGGCTTTTGAAATTTCACTGTTATTATAATGTTATTATGTAAATATTATTTGCTTCTAATTTATTGCTTATATGTTTTCTACAGTGTTCATTTTTGTGTACTCTTTATTCAAATGTCTGTTTATGATTTTATTATGTAAATTGTGTTTATTTATCACTTAACACCAATATGTATTCCACTTTGTTTTTATTATTATTATTATTATTATTATTATTATTATTATTATTATTATTATTATTATTATTGCAGAGTCCGTATAGGTCAGTTTCTATCTGATGCTTTTCCAATTCACTGCGGGCTAAAGCAGGGAGATGCACTATCACCTTTACTTTTTAACTTCGCTCTAGAATATGCCATTAGGAAAGTTCAGGATAACAGGCAGGGTTTGGAATTGAACGGGTTACATCAGCTTCTTGTCTATGCGGATGACGTGAATATGTTAGGAGAAAATCCACAAACGATTAGGGAAAACACGGAAATGTTACTTGAAGCAAGTAAAGCGATAGGTTTGGAAGTAAATCCCGAAAAGACAAAGTATATGATTATGTCTCGTGACCAGAATATTGTACGAAATGGAAATATAAAAATTGGAGATTTATCCTTCGATGAGGTGTAAAAATTCAAATATCTTGGAGCAACAGTAACAAATATAAATGACACTCGAGAGGAAATTAAACGCAGAATAAATATGGGAAATGCCTGTTATTATTCGGTTGAGAAGCTTCTATCATCCAGTCTGCTGTCAAAAAATCTGAAAGTTAGAATTTATAAAACAGTTACCGGTATATTACCGGTTGTTCTGTATGGTTATGAAACTTGGACTCTCACTTTGAGAGAGGAACGGAAATTAAGGGTGTTTGAGAATAAGGTTCTTAGGAAAATATTTGGGGCTAAGAGGGATGAAGTTACAAGAGAATGGAGAAAGTTACACAACGCAGAGCTGCACGCATTGTATTCTTCACCTGACATAATTAGGAACATTAAATCCAGACGTTTGAAGTGGGCAGGGCATGTAGCACGTATGGGCGAATCCAGAAATGCATATAGAGTGTTAGCTGGGAGGCCGGAGGGAAAAAGACCTTTGGGGAGGCCGAGACGTAGGTGGGTAGTGGGATATGATGGTAGTGACTGGATTAATCTTTCTCAGGATAGTGACCAATGGCGGGCTTATGTGAGGACGGCAATGAACCTCCGGGTTCCTTAAAAGCCAGTAAGTACTATCATAATAGTTTTATAATAATAAAAAATTAATATTATTGTGACAGCGACGTGAGAACCGAACTCACGACCAGCGTCCCGCATGAAAGCAGATCGCACAGGCTCCATGGAACATTGAGTGACGTCGCGCGGTGGAGAGAAGAGAGAGGGTGTATTACGTCACGCGACGAGTCTGCGCGCGCAGCTGCTACTTAACGCAGTGAATGTGGAACGACCTTCTCGACTATTCCAGAAGTCTGTCGATGTGGAGATATCGAGATAATTCTCTACACACCTGTAGAAATTTCTCGCAACTATGATTTTGCTATAAAAGAAGAAGCACCAGCGAACTCGAGCAGAGTTTCAGAGTTTTCAGTTATTCAGTCAGTGAGAAAGCCAGAGCAAGCAAGCCAGCCGGAGTTCGACTCGAGTGTGCGTCCGCATCTGCGTCAGCATCCGAAGGCCTGAGTTCGAGTGCAGTGGACCGCAGTTGGAGGGACCTGAGTTCGAGTGCAGTGGACCGCAGTTGGAGGGACCCGAGTTCGAGTACAGTGAACTGTCTCTGAAGGTCTGTGGTTCGAGATACCGTGAACTCGAGTGACTGAGATAGAAGAACTGTGAACTGAGAACTGGTAGTTCTGATTTGTAAATAGTGCTTTGTAAATATTAGTTAAGATTAACAGTTCATTGTTGTGCGTAATAGTCCAAGTCAATTGTCATTGTCGTCGGTGGAGTGACGAATAAATTACATTGTTGTTACTAAATAAAATTCACATTATTCATACCCAAAACGGATCAGACTGTATATAAAAGAGGATAGAGATCCTATAATCGGATGACGGAAATGACGTTGTGGACAACAGACACTGAGGAGGAACAGCAGGAGAAGAATGGCGTAATGAGAGGACGCCAGGAACCGGAAGCGCGCAGTTTGTTGCGGAACATCCGGTATCGGCGCGTGGCAATTAGCGGAAGCATACACGACCCGGTGTTCATTGTTGCGAGCGACAATCAGGGCCGGAGCGCGGCGTGGCCACTGAGTAATCACGGCTCCTTGCCCCTTCCGCAAACAGCGGCCCACGGATCGGAACCCCCGAGAGATAACCTGAAGCCACCATGCGTGAAGTTGAGTTCCTTTGTTTACCGTTTTACTCTGGAACAGATAATAGAAAATATCCAGCAACATCAAAGATTGTGGTAAATACATCTACTTACAGTACACGGTAAAGGAATGACTGTAGTTGCATCTCAGGATCTTAGGAGTCATGGAGATAGGTTATGATGACGACATGAAACATTTCGTCTTCACTTGAGATTTAACTCGGACCTTTCAGTTTATTTCGAAGGAAATATCAAATTTGTATCATCTTTAGTAGTTCGATATCGTTGTTAAACTTATGTTCGGTTGTTCCTCATATCAGGTAATCAGATATGAAATTTATATTATCTTCATTAGTTGGATATAGTTCTGAAACTTGAGTTCGCTTGTTCCTCAAATCAAGTAACCAGACATCAAATTTATATCATATTCAGTATGTGAAACTTAAATTCGGGTTTTCCACAAATCGGCTAACTAATCTGTTATAAAATTTGTATCTTCAGTAGGTCGATATTCTTATGAAACTTATATTCGGTTTTTCCTCAGATTGGTATTATAATCAGATATAAAATTTGCATCATCTTCAGTAGGTCGATGTTCTTATGAAACTTAAATTCGGTTTTTCCTCAGATCGATATATAATCAGATATAAAATTTGCATCATCTTCAGTAGGTCGATGTTCTTATGAAACTTAAATTCGGTTTTTCCTCAGATCGATATATAATCAGATATAAAATTTGAATCATCTTCAGTAGGTCGATGTTCTTATGAAATTTAAATTCGGTTTTTCCTCAAATCGGTATATAATCACATATAAAATTTGCATCATCTTCAGTAGGTCGATGTTCTTATGAAACTTAAATTCGTTTTTTCCTCTGATCGATATATAATCAGAGATAAAATTTTCATCATCTTCAGTAGGTCGATGTTCTTATGAAACTTAAATTCGGTTTTTCCTCAGATCGATATATAATCAGATATATAATTTGCATCATCTTCAGTAGGTCGATGTTCTTATGTAACTTAAATACGGGGTTTCCTCAGATCGATATATAATCAGATATAAAATTTGCATCATCTTCAGTAGGTCGATGTTCTTATGAAACTTAAATTCGGTTTTTCCTCAGATCGGTATATAATCAGACATAAAATTTACATCATCTTCAGTAGGTCGATGTTCTTACGAAACTGAAATTCGGTTTTTCCTCAAATCGGTATATAATCAGATCTAAAATTTGCATCGTTTTCAGTAGGTCGATGTTCTTATGAAACTTAAATTCGGTTTTTCCTCAGATCGATATATAATCAGATATAAAATTTACATCATCTTCAGTAGGTCAATGTTCGTATGAAACTTAAATTCGGTTTTTCCTCAGATCGATATATAATCAGATATAAAATTTGCATCATCTTCAGTAGGTCGATGTTCTTATGAAACTTAAATTCGGTTTTTCCTCAGATCGGTATATAATCAGACATAAAATTTACATCATCTTCGTGACAACGCTTTTTAGTTCTTTTAGCACTCTGATTATTATATTATTTATGTATTTGTTACATTAAGAATTTTAGATAAGGGCGCAAATAGCCATAGTAGCTGACGCGCCCTTCTTAAACCCTACTACTACTACATCATCTTCAGTAGGTCGATGTTCTTACGAAACTGAAATTCGGTTTTTCCTCAAATCGGTATATAATCATATATAAAATATGCATCATCTTCAGTAGGTCGATGTTCTTATGAAACTTAAATTCGGTTTTTCCTCAGATCGATATATAATCAGATATAAAATTTGCATCATCTTCAATAGGTCGATGTTCTTATGAAACTTAAATTCGGTTTTTCCTCAGATCGATATATAATCAGATATAAAATTTGCATCATCTTCAATAGGTCGATGTTCTTATGAAACTTAAATTCGGTTTTTCCTCAGATCGGTATATAATCAGACATACAATTTACATCATCTTCAGTAGGTCGATGTTCTTACGAAACTGAAATTCGGTTTTTCCTCAAATCGGTATATAGTCAGATATAAAATTTGCATCATCTTCAGTAGGTCGATGTTCTTATGAAACTTAAATTCGTTTTTTCCTCAAATCGGTATATAATCAGATATAAAATTTGCATCATCTTCAGTAGGTCGATGTTCTTATGAAACTTAAATTCGGTTTTTCCTCAAATCGGTATATAATCAGATATAAAATTTGCATCATCTTCAGTAGGTCGATGTTCTTACGAAACTTAAATTCGGTTTTTCCTCAGATCGGTATATAATCAGACATAAAATTTACATCATCTTCAGTAGGTCGATGTTCTTACGAAACTGAAATTCGGTTTTTCCTCAAATCGGTATATAGTCAGATATAAAATTTGCATCATCTTCAGTAGGTCGATGTTCTTATGAAACTGAAATTCGGTTTTTCCTCAGATCGGTATATAATCAGACATAAAATTTACATCATCTTCAGTAGGTCGATGTTCTTACGAAACTGAAATTCGGTTTTTCCTCAAATCGGTATATAATCAGATATAAAATATGCATCATCTTCAGTAGGTCGATGTTCTTATGAAACTTAAATTCGGTTTTTCCTCAGATCGGTATATAATCAGATATAAAATTTGCATCATCTTCAGTAGGTCGATGTTCTTATGAAACTTAAATTCGGTTTTTCCTCAGATCGATATATAATCAGATATAAAATTTGCATCACCTTCAGTAGGTCGATGTTCTTATGAAACTTAAATTCGGTTTTTCCTCAGATCGATATATAATCAGATATAAAATTTGCATCATCTTCAGTAGGTCGATGTTCTTATGAAACTTAAATTCGGTTTTTCCTCAGATCGATATATAATCAGATATAAAATTTGCATCATCTTCAGTAGTTCGATGTTCTTATGAAACTTAAATTCGGTTTTTCCTCAGATCGATATATAATCAGATATAAAATTTGCATCATCTTCAGTAGGTCGATGTTCTTATGAAACTTAAATTCCGTTTTTCCTCATCGGGTATATAATCAGATATAAAATTTGCATCATCTTCAGTAGGTCGAAGTTCTTATGAAACTTAAATTCGGTTTTTCCTCAGATCGGTATATAATCAGATATAAAATTTGCATCATCTTCAGTAGGTCGATGTTCTTATGTAACTTAAATACTGGTTTTCTTCAAATCGGTATATAATCAGATATAAAATTTGCATCATCTTCAGTAGGTCGAAGTTCTTATGAAACTTAAATTCCGTTTTTCCTCATCGGGTATATAATCAGATATAAAATTTGCATCATCTTCAGTAGGTCGAAGTTCTTATGAAACTTAAATTCGGTTTTTCCTCAGATCGGTATATAGTCAGATATAAAATTTACATCATCTTCAGTAGGTCGATGTTCTTACGTAACTTAAATACGGGTTTTCCTCAAATCGGTATATAATCAGATATAAAATTTGCATCATCTTCAGTAGGTCGATGTTCTTATGAAACTTAAATTCCGTTTTTCCTCATCGTGTATATAATCAGATATAAAATTTGCATCATCTTGAGTAGGTCGAAGTTCTTATGAAACTTAAATTCGGTTTTTCCTCAGATCGGTATATAATCAGACATGAAATTTACATCATCTTCAGTAGGTCGATGTTCTTACGAAACTTAAATTCGGTTTTTCCTCAAATCGGTATATAGTCAGATATAAAATTTGAATCACCTTCAGTAGGTCGATGTTCTTATGAAACTTAAATTCGGTTTTTCTCAAATCGAGTATATAATCAGATATAAAATTTGAATCACCTTCAGTAGGTCGATGTTCTTATGAAACTTAAATTCGGTTTTTCTCAAATCGAGTATATAATCAGATATAAAATTTGAATCATCTTCAGTAGGTCGATGTTCTTATGAAACTTAAATTCGGTTTTTCCTCAAATCGGTATATAGTCAGATATAAAATTTGAATCACCTTCATTAGGTCGATGTTCTTATGAAACTTAAATTCGGTTTTTCTCAAATCGAGTATATAATCAGATATAAAATTTGAATCACCTTCAGTAGGTCGATGTTCTTATGAAACTTAAATTCGGTTTTTCTCAAATCGAGTATACGAGTATAATCAGATGTAAAATTTTCATCAGCTTCAGTAATTCGATATTGTTGTCAAATTAAGTTCTGTTGTCCTCATATCAAATAACCAGTTACGGTATCAAATTTGTATAATCTTCAATAGTTCCATAATCCTTGTAAAATTTAATTTCGGTCTAAGACTTTAACGGTGCTATTCATAGACATTTCGCTAGACCGCGCTACGAGCGTACTAAACTAACCCCGGCTATCGACTGATTATTTGTACAGGATTCATATCATATCAGGTCGCTAACACTGGTTTATGAATACGAAAAACGTTAGTTCGCTGATTATCCACCGGAAGCCCGCGCTAAGAATGTCTATGAATACGGCCCTAAGATATTAATTACCAAATAACTTTATTGCATTATAGGGTACTATACTGGAAGCGATGGTGAACGGAGGAAAAATAGTGGCAGTAATACTGATAACAAATGTAAGACTACTATGAAATTCTTTTCATTTTTCTGAATTTCAAAGTACCTTTGTTATCATACTGGTGTTTAATCAGCACAGATGTTATTTATGTCATAGAAATATTTTAATTAAATTTCAAAACTCACGATTAACTCGAAAACCTTAAGCAATGGAAAAATTTTCAAAACAAATCTGAAAACAGTGCGTTGACTTTTATGAGAATCAGCAGTTCTAACAGACAAAAGTTTAGTCTCTCTGCATACGAAAGTCCGCCAGCCGAAATCGCTCCTTTGTTCAACTCTCCGAAACTCGGAAAACAGTACACATTTTGAGCAGCAGCCACTTTTAAAAGTAATTTCCATTCTGTCTTAAATTTCCCTCGCTTTGACCCCCCATCTAAATTGGAAAATAAAAAAGTTTGTCGCTTATCAACTTTTGAGGGTGTCAATGCTTATTTTGAACGGTTCACTTCAAAGTTAGTATTTCTTTCTCACTTTCCAAAAAAAAATATTTGATTTCGAATTGTTTCCTATGATTTCCTTAGACTTTTATCTATGAATCCTAAAAATTACAGCGCGATTGATTGACTATCATAAGACCTACGACATGATAATTTTTAACGGTGCGGTGAAGATCGCTCTCGTCTGCTTGCTGAGAACGGCAACGAAAGAACCAAAATGTAGAGTCTTATTGACTTGGGCTACGTCATTCACCAATATGGAGCCAGTTATGTAGACCAATTTACCGATAGAGTCGTTGCCCAGGGTGCGCCATAAGAGGCTGGTCTACTCTATACGCGCAATGAGATGAGATGATAATGGAGATTTGTTGGGGTGGCATGGGGGAACCTGAGTTCCCGGGGAAAATCCCTATGATTTAATTTAATTTAATTTAATTTAATCAGCGTTAATATGTAATACATGTAGAGTAAAGTCGGGTGATTCCGATCGAATTTGTGTAAATTGTCTCTAGAGAGTTAATTACATTGTATTATGAAAAGACAATGGTATACATTGAAAGGCACCTCCTTCCCCTGCAATTTGCGTTAATTATATTTGTTTCTTTGAAAATAGATGTGAAAGATTTTCGTAATATTCTTAAATTCTGTAACCGATCGGATTCACCCGACATTGGCGGGTGATTCTGATCTATCTTCGGGTGATTTCGATCGTTTAGAGAAGCGCAGGAATGAAAAGTGAGTAAGTTAATACACTGCATTAATCTGAAAATATGCATTTTATAATAGTTTTATAGAATATGAACAACATACTCTTCACTCTCTACATGCATTTTCCACACACAAACTGCTTTCTTCCCTGGGCCCCGACGCAAATTTCATGGTACCATTCTTTCTGTGCTCCTTGGCATCGAATCCAGTCCCCTTTCTTCACAGATCTTGGATCATCATAAGCCAGAAAACAAAACTGACATACATTCTCATCTTTTACGTGGCTTGTAGTCTTCATTTCAATACTATCATCATCGTCATCGCTGGAAACAACTAGTTTTCTGCAAATCAAGCTCTTTAACTTATGATTACGCTCTGTTGCTCTTCTTTTTTCCAACAAGATTCTTTGCTTCTTCTTTGAGTTTCGTTGAGAAAACTCCCTTCTCTGTATCCAGACACATCCTTTTGCTTTTCAAATGTCCTAGGAATTCTGGAGCTGTTAGTACACATGCTGCTTGTTAGGTCTTTTGCGCTTTTCTGTTTTTTTACCCTTAGCTGGTGAGGGCAAAACATCTCTAAATGAAACCACGGATTGCGTAGGAGAAGCTTCACGTTCTGACGTCATGGATTTGAAGCTTTTGTGGGTAGTATGTCTAGGTGTTTCCACAGTTCTAGTATTACAATCTGACCACATAGGTGCACCAGCTATGGGGGTCATGCTTGAAATTTCTGCAGACTCAGAGATTTGTTGTGAGACATGAGATGGCAGATTGAGGTCTTCGTTGTATGTCACTTTTGATGGTGCTGAAGAGGAACTCAATGTTGGAAGATATTCATGCTCTTGCATAACATCGGGATTGAAAGGGTAGATTCTTGTTGTTCGGAAACCACTCTTCGCAATTCCTGGGTTGCAGCTTTACACCAAGCTGTTTTGAGAATCCCATCAAATGTCACTTTCGAGATCTTCCTTCGACCCTCACCCTCCAAAAAAGAGCGATGGACAAAGTTATTACTTGCTTCACAGAAATAGGTTTCAGATGCTTGAAAAATGATCTGTCGAGCGGTTGAAGCCTGTGTGTTATATGGCTAGGTAGACAAATTACATGAATTTGCTTTTCCTCACAAAACTCCAAGGCTCTCAAAGATTTGTGGCTGATGTGTCCATCCAGAACAAGAACAGAAGACACTGGTGCTCGAAACCTTTCAAAATGCTGCAGGCAAAGCAGAAAAGCGTCTTCTGTTTTCCACCCAGATTCAGTGGTGATGACTTTGATGCCATTTGGAAATCCGATCTGGACGTCTTTTGAAGGACTCCTCTTCCCCTTGTAAATTACAAAAGGGGTTATGAAATTCCCTACTGGACTGGTGCATGCCAACACTGTTACATTTTCTCCTTTTTCGACACATGTTTTTTAAATTACTTGTTTGGATCCCTTCTTAGCAATTATGTGGTTTTGAGCTGTGTTGTTTAACGGAAAGCCCGTTTCGCCACAATTGTAAATTCTTTCAGGACAATTAAACAAGTTCAGATCTTTAAACAGCTGTTCAAGAAGGTAACAGTAATTTTGTACATCTATTTTATTCAACCCATCGCATCTAGCTTGTAACAATCCCTGGGGCTTCCGTTTAGCAAGATCAGGATGTCGTTCCAGAAACCCTGTCAGCCAATCTTTGCCTGCCATTTTTTCCTTGTTGAAAATTTATTAGGAATATCGTTACTTTCTGCAAATGTGTAAGCTGCCTTCCTAATGTCCTTTTTAGTTAAACCGTGACCAAACTGAGGAAGTTTAATAATTCGGTTTTTCAACTCAATCTCTTGTTCATCATTAAAAACGGTATGACCTCCTGCCCTTTTCTGTTTCCTAGATTTCGCTGGATCCATACATTGCATATGCCTATTCTGAAGGGTGGTATAGGGAATTTTGAATTGCCTGGCTGCTTCTTTAAGAGACATACAACCCCTAACTGCTACGAGAGCCTCATCCATATTTCTTTCTGTCCATCGTCCCACCTTCTTCGCTTTATATTTGCCCATCTGTAATAATAAGAAACGAAAAGAATTTATTGTCAAACGAGAGATATTTGGTGTACAGTACGATCGAAATCACCCGCAATCGTAGGAACATTTTTACTCACAGGTTGGCAGCACTCGTCGAATGATTTTATAAGAAGTTATTGAAGGTTATGGTAGATAACAACTCATTTTGTTGTGGTAATAACGCATTTGAAGGATACAAGTATATTTAAATATATAAACCTTTTATTCTTAAGAAGGGAAATATGAATAACAACAAATCGTATTGCAGTCTTATCTTTGATCTCTCTTTAAAGCCGAATAACAATCACGTTTACACTGTTCTTCTCTATACTACACTTACGCTAGAAGCTATACGCAGTGCATCTTGCAAACTTCACTCATGTGCCGTCTATCGGCAGAAATCAGAGCGATCAGAATCACCCGCCGTTAGTAAACGATCGGAATTACCCGACTTTACTCTAGGGTAAACATTGGTAATTTCGTGGCAATGGTTATTTAGTGATACTTTTTCTTTGCTCTTTTGTGAACTAACCAATGGTGTTACGAGATCCAAATTTCCGCCAAGGGATTGCATATGTTGTCGAGTTTCCAGAAACATACAGCTACGCTTTGTGTGACTATTGTAGTTGCTTCAGTGAGCTTTTATGTTTGGAGACAGCAAGTTTGCGTCGACTTCTCAGGCGTACAAATTTTGTGGATGTTTGTAATTACATTACAGGCTTATTACTAAAGGTAAGCATATGATATTTAGTACAAAAATTTATTATATAGGACATGTTTTTGGAATTTTTAAATACATCTGTAGTCGCCATATAGGCTTAGCTTTACTGATAGAAATCTTAGCTATTTGAGGCGAAATTTTGTTGAGCATTGAGTGTTACAATTTTTAAAATATTATATAAAATGTATTACAATAGGAATTTTAGAAATCTGAAGACAAGATGTGATAACAAAAAAGAAAACGGAGACGCAATGGGTTCAGTGTAGCTTCTGTTTGATTTGTTATCATGCTAAGTGTCAATGATAAGTGCTAGATGACTTACTTGCAAGAATTGTGACAGAAGATGGAACATGGCTCCACCATTTTGGACCGGAGACAGAGGCAGACAGTGAAGTGGCATCATGCAAATTCACCAAAGAAATAGAAATTCAAAAGTGCACCTTCGGCAGGAAACGTTATGGCTACTGTGTTTTTCGATTCAGAAGAACTCTTGCTTGTGGACATCATGCCACACGGAACCACGATTAATTCTGACGGGTATGTTGCAACTCTCAAGAAACTTCAAGTTAGACTGAGTCGTGTTCGACGACATCGAGAGAAGCAGGATGTTCTGCTATTGCACGACAACGAACAGTCATATGTCAGTCACAAGACCACAGACCAGATCAGAAAATTCGGATAGACAACACTGAAACAGCCGTCCTACAGTCCTGAACTGGCACCGTGCGATTACCATCTCTTTGGTAACTGAAGGATCCCTTCGCGGAACGAGGTTAGAAGATGACTCCATTGTGCACGCTGCTAAAGAGTGGCTCAGACGTGTTGGTCCAGATTTTTACCGTGCTGGTCTACAGGCCCTCGTTCCTAGGTTACGTAAGGCAGTTGAAAGGGACGGGGATTATGTGGAAAAGTGACATTTTGTTCCTTAAGGATGCATCTACATTCTGTGAAAATAGCAAAGCTGTAGGATAAAAATATAATTTTTAAACAAACGTTATGCATTACTTTTGGAGTTACCCTAGTAATATAGGCTATAGTAAAGTCCGTAATAAAAGTGTTCACCCTTTCATGGCAAAGAAGATCCCTTTTCAATTTCAATTTTTACTTTGATTTCATTCTTGTTATGTGTTGTTTTCTTGCTATGGATATTAGACGGAATTGCTATGTTTGAAGTCTTGTAACAATAAATGAGAATTTCATTTTACTTTAATGAATTTTTCCACAATTCTTCTACCTCTCACGAAATTATCAATGCAATATCACGAAATTACCAAGGTTATCACGAAATAACCAACCTTTCAGCTTAAGTTTTAAAAGTGGTTTTTGGCACATATTCAAGAACGTATCCAATCTTTTATGTCTCCAGATTTGTACAGCAAGTTATCGTCTTTTAGATGAAAAAATCGAAATAAGGATATATTTACACATTTGCATTTTAAATTAGTTTTCCTGAAATTATCACGAAATTACCAATGTTTACCCTATTATACAGTATATTATAATGTACAGAACTTTGTCAATATTTTCGACAGAGACGTTGACATTAAGCTTAAACCTATTCAGAATATCTCAAAGCTTAAACCTTTGCCTTTTTATACTGCAAAAGTTTCTTCTCATCTGTGAGTGTTAAAAGCAAAACGCGGTCATGTTGTTGGAGAGGTACGGTACGTGAAATTTTTAACACGGTGTTATAATACCTGCAAATATTGACGTCAGATAAGATAAGGCTGTGTGATGGAACTCAAAGGAAGTGGGTGGAATTGTTTTCACATCCTGTTGGACGCAGCTGTCTCCTCACTGCATCAAATTCAGAGTAAATATCAAACTGTCTTTCTGTAAGTTGTGATCCCCACATTGCTGTCGCCAGGAAGATTAAGCATAATATTTGTATTTCGCTTAGATTACTACGGCTGCACACCGTTTTCACAAGTCTTTGCTGGAAATTATTATTATTATTATTATTATTATTATTATTATTATTATTATTATTATTATTATTATTATTATTATAAGGACACTATTATTGTTACTTACTTACTTACTAGCTTTAAGGAACCCGTAGGTTCATTGCCGCCCTCACATAAGCCCGTCCTTGGTCCCTATCCTGAGCAAGATTAATCCATTCTCTATCATCATATACCACCTCCCTCAAATCCATATTAATATTATCTTCCCATCTACGTCTCGGCCTCCCAAAGGTCTTTTTCTCTTCGGTCTCCCAACTAACACTCTATATGCATTTCTGGATTCGCTCATACGTGCTACATGCCCTGCCCATCTCAAACGTCTGGATTTAATGTTCCCAATTATGTCAGGTGAAGAATACAATGCGTGCAGTTCTGTGTTGTGTAACTTTCTCCATTCTCCTGTAACTTCAACTAACACTCTATATGCATTTCTGGATTCGCTCATACGTGCTACATGCCCTGCCCATCTCAAACGTCTGGATTTAATGTTCCCAATTATGTCAGGTGAAGAATACAATGCGTGCAGTTCTGTGTTGTGTAACTTTCTCCATTCTCCTGTAACTTCATCCCTCTTAGCCCCAAATATTTTCCTAAGCACCTTATACAGTTTCAGTTGCTAGAAATTGGAACTCGCTTCCGAGTGATGTAAGGGGATGTTGGACAATAACTTCATTTAGGTCAAAATTACATAAATTCTTACTTAACAGATTAATTGCTGATTAATATTTGTTACTTATAATGAAACTAACATCTGTCCATTCTTATTATTATCATTAATTTCTCTAAATAGATTTACAAAACCTCTAATGGCAATTACATTAATATTTTCATTATAAAAATATATTTTAGATTTATATATATATTTTTTTTTTCTCCCTTTAACATAGTCCTCGTAAGCTTATATTAAATTAATATTTCATCATTTTGCTAGCTATCTCAAATATTAAATTAATTATAATTGATTGAATTAAATTAGCTCATAAATTAAGTTACTATTTTACCTTATAGGTTTGTCTAAATTTAAATAAATACATATGTAGTCTACTAGTCGTTAAAATTGAAGAATATTGCTGGAGAACCATTGAAGTGTAGTGTAAATATTTGTAATTTAAATATGTATTGTATTGATTAAGGCTGGTTGAGTGGAAGAGAAGGCCTTATGGCCTTAACTCTGCCAGCTAAAATAAAACAATATTATTATTATTGTTATTATTATTATTATTATTATTATTATTATTATTATTATTATTATTATTATTATTATTATTATTATTATTATTCTCAAACACACTTAACCTATGTTCCTCTCTCAAAATGAGAGTCCAAGTTTCAGAAACATAAAGAACAACCGGTAATATAACTGTTTTATAAATTCTGACTTTAAGATTGTTTGACAACAGACTGGATGATAAAAGCTTCTCAACCGAATAATAACACGCATTTCCCATATTTATTCTGTGCTTAATTTCCTTCCGAGTATCATTTATATTTGTTACCGTTGCTCCCAGATATTTGAACTTCTCCACCTCTTCAAAAGATAAATTTCCAATTTTTATATTTCCATTTCGTACAATATTCTCGTCACGAGACATAATCATATACTTTGTCTTTTTAAGATTTACTTCCAAACCTATCTCTTTACTTGCTTTAAGTAAAATTCCCGTGTTTTCCCTAATCGTTTGTGAATTTTCTCCTAACATATTCATGTCATCCGCATAGACAAGCAGCTGATGTAACCCGTTGAATTCCAAACCCTCTCTGTTATCCTGAACATTCCTAATGGCATACTCTAGAGCAAAGTTAAAAAGTAAAGGTGATAGAGCATCTCCTTGCTTTAGCCCGCAGTGAATTGAAAACGCATCTGACAGAAACTAGCCTATACGGACTCTGCTGTACGTTTCACTGAGACACATTTTAATGAATCGAAGTAGTTTCTTGGGAATAGAAAATTCAATAATAATAACTATTATTATTATTATTATTATTATTATTATTATTATTATTATTATTATTATTATTATTATTATTATTATTATTTATTATTATTATAAGAATACGAAATATAGGCAAATTTATGCAGAGTGATGCAAAAGTCCGACCACATAGAAACTCCGTTATTAATGCAGATACGAAAAACAGAAAGTGGGAAAAGTTGTTGAAAATACAGAGTGATCCATTTGGGTATGGATAAAATAAAAACACCGTAAAACATTTACTAATGAACTTTATTTGTTGAAACTTTGTGCATACAACACTGAAAGATGGCAGATTCCTCAGAGCTCAACATGACCCCCATTGCGCACCCTGCACAACTCATAACGGTGATGCAATTCAGTCCATGTCCGTTGTAACATAAGAGGGGTGATTTGTTGAAAAGCTTGAGTAATTTTTACTCTCACATCATCAATGTTCCTGGGTTTCTGTAAATAGACAATGTCTTTAACAAAACCCTACACGAAGAAGTCGGGAGGGGTTAGATCTGGGGAGTTTGGTGACCAAGCCAAGATAGCTGCTTCTCGTACTGGGTTTCGCCTGCGATCTCCTGCGTGTGTTTTTCCCCCACAGAACCTGTTTCTACAAATGTTCGATACCACAACATTATGGAATCGTATTTAGGTATATTACGCACACCATACACATCCCTGAATTTGTATTGGCAATACTGCTAATTGTCGTCATCATTTCGTAATTTACTCGATACACAACGTATTTAAAATCCGGTAGAACTAGGAGAAAATTCATTAAATTTGCAGCATTTGGACTGGCTGGTCTGTCACACCACTGTTCAGCCTCAAAGCTGTATTCTGCATTGAAAATTCAAGCACATTAGATTCAAAACTTTCCTCTCTTTCCATTTTTCGCTATCTGCACTAATAACGGAGTTGTCTATATCGCCAGACTTTTGAATCACTCTGTATTCTACACGGCTTTATTGTACAAATGTTTTATTTATTTATTTATTTATTTATTTATTTATTTATTTATTTATTTATTTATTTATTTTATTTATTTATTTATTTATTTTTTCATTTACTTAATTTTTATTTATTTCCTAATTTATTTACTTACTTATTTATTTAGTACTTATATATTTGTTTATTTCTCTAGTTGTTTATTTACTTACTCATCTATGAATTTACTTTTTATTTATTTATCTACTTTTCATTTACTAACCTTTTTATTTATTTACGCATTTATTTACTTATTTATGTATTTAGTTATTTGTTTAGTATTTATATATTTGTTTGTTCATCCAGTTATTTATTTATTTATTTATTTATTTATTTATTTATTTATTTTAAATTTACTTACTTTCTATTTATTTGCTCATTTATTTAATTATATATGTATTTAGTTATTTGTTTAGTATTTATATATTTGTTTATTTATCTAGTTATTTATTTATTTATCTTTTCATATACTTACTTTTTATTAATTTACTCATTTATTTACTTTATTTATGTAGATAGTTATTTGTTTAGTATTTCTATATTTGTTTATTCATCTAGTTATTTATTTTTTCATTTACTTACTTTCTATTTATTTATTCATTTATTTACAAATTTATGCATTTAGTTATTTGTTTAGTATTTATATATTTGTTTATTTATCTAGTTAATTATTTACGTATTTATTTTTCATTTATTTTTTATTTATTTACTTATTTATGTATTTAGTTATTTGTTTAGTATTTATATATTTGTTTATTTATCTAGTTAATTATTTATTTATTTATCTTTTCATATACTTACTTTTTATTTATTTACTCATTTATTTACTTTATTTATGTAGTTAGTTATTTGTTTAGTATTTATATATTTGTTTATTTATCTAGCTATTTACTTATTTATTTATTTATTTATTTATTTATTTATTTATTTATTCATTTATTTACTTATTTATGCATTTACTTATTTGTTTAGTATTTATATATTTGTATATTTATCTAGTTAATTATTTACTTATTTATTTTTCATTTATTTTTTATTTACTCATTTATTTACTTATTTATGTATTTAGTTATTTGTTTAGTATTTACATATTTCTTTATTTATATAGGTATTTATTTACTTATTTATTTACTTACTTTTTATTTATTTACTCATCTATTTACTTATTTTTCTATTTAGTTATTTGTTTAGTATTTATATATTTGTTTCTTTATCTAGTTATTTATTTATTTATTTTTTATTTATTTATTTATTTATGTATTTACTTATTTGTTTAGTATTTATATATTTGTTTATTTATCTAGCTATTTACTTATTTATTTTTATTTATTTATTTATTTATTCATTTATTTACTTATTTATGTATTTACTTATTTGTTTAGTATTTATATATTTGTTTATTTATCTAGTTAATTATCTATTTATTTATCTTTTCATATACTTACTTTTTATTTATTTACTCATTTATTTACTTTGTTTACGTAGTTAGTTATTTGTTTAGTATTTCTACATTTGTTTATTCATCTAGTTATTTATTTATTTTTTCATTTACTTACTTTCTATTTATTTATTCATTTATTTACGTATTTATGTATTTAGTTATTTGTTTAGTATTTATATATTTGTTTATTTATCTATTTAATTATTTACTTATTTATTTTTTCATTTATTTTTTGTTTATTTACTCATTTATTTACTTATTTATGTATTTAGTTATTTGTTTAGTATTTACATATTTGTTTATTTATATAGGTATTTATTTACTTATTTATTTATTTACTTACTTTTTATTTATTTACTCATCTATTTACTTATTTTTGTATTTAGTTATTTGTTTAGTATTTATATATTTGTTTCTTTATCTAGTTATTTATTTATTTATTATTTATTTATTTATTTATTTATGTATTTACTTATTTGTTTAGTATTTATATATTGTTTATTTATCTAGTTATTTATGTATTTTTTATTTTTATTTATTTATTTATTTATTTATTTATTTATTTATTTATTTATTTAACGACAAGTGAAAAATGGACATGCTGTTGTAATTTTTATAAACCTCATGCTTCCCAATTTCTTGTAGATTCACTTGTTTTGGAAAGTGCTGGATACTTTGATTCTATCAAATACTCTCTAACAATTTTTCGTTGCTCAGTTGTTTGGAGTAGCTAGACAGAATACGCGACCCTTCTGGTCTTACTTATCTGCCTTCATAGTGGAACCCATATTTTTTTCCGAAACGCAAGAATTGTTACGTTTGAGACACCCAGATCTATAGTCCTGACGCTGTTATTTCCGGCGTGACTCCGCCTCTTTGCTTGCGTCTTAGAAAGTGAAGGCTCTATAAAATCTAGGTAGGTAGTCTCACTCGCCATTTTTGTTCTTACGTTGCCGAGCTACCATACGAGGAATCTATCTGCCACACCGTTAAACATTATCATGTCGTATCTCCTATGATAATAAATCAAACGCACTGTAATTCAGCAAATAATTGAGCAGCAAATAACGTCCTCGTGTGCTTTCTGCGAACGCCAACTAAAGAGCTAAAATGGCGGGCGATTATATTAAGTATTTATCGAGCCTTAAGAAATGAATCAGCGAATCACAAGACGCACACGTTTAAATGTAGCCGACCTGCAAAGCGATTGGCTGCCGGAAATTAGAGCGACGGGACTATAAATTTGTGATCATAAAAAGCATATCAATTAAATTTCCTTAGTATAAAAAAATGTTTGGAAAGCACCCTTTGGGACCAAACTTTGTAATTTCTGTGTTTCATTGGCCTTATTATTTCGCAGTATGTAAATACGACCGGTGAACGAAGCCTCTACTTAAATACGTTGCATTGCTCAGTTTCTTTCCTTCGGTAGAAGCTTGCACCAAGTGGCGTCTAGAAGCTGTTTTTCGGGTCCCGCTTTGCTTGCGAGTGTGGCATCGGGAACCTATCCCAAGCTTGAAGATAGATTCGCATCTAGGGACCTATAATAATTTTTCCTGGAAGACACAGAATTACGACTTTCCGATCCAGTGCCCTCTAACGCCCCGCATTTGCTGCTTTTAAACTTTCTTGGCTCCGCTGCTATTGCAATTTTGGCTTTGTGCAAGCATTTATTTCGTTTCTCTTACAGATATAATGGTCGTTGGTCCTTTAATAACAACGTGACCTGCATATACATGCTCCCACGAGTCCTTGCTAGACGGGTTTCCTTTTCTTACCTAAACTTGTCATAAATTTTACAATAGAATGCAATACGTTGTTAAGTTAAATATTGAATAGGTCGTACAATCATTTATACTGTACGACCCGACTTCTCCACGAGCTTCTAGAATATACAGGATGTTTCCGAGGTGGTGTTACAAACTTTCAGGGATGATGGCGAAGGGCACATGTATCAATTTGAGATAAGGAACCCTGGTCCGGAAATGACCGAGTCGAAAGTTACGAGCAAAAATAGTTCTGTGGAAATGAAATAATTTTATTCCTCTGTACACCTTATTTATGTGTATTTATCTGTACATCTTACACATACTGTATTCATCTGACGTTGTTTACCTGGTGATAGCCCTATTGACAGGTTGTATTATATTGTATTCATTTACATTTTATAGTATTCGGACATCTCTTCACGACTAGTGTATGAAACATGGCAAAAAATCTTAATAGTATTACTAAGTCTTAATTATAGTTACTGTCTAGTTGAAATATATACAGAAAAGTTTCACAATATACTAGTACAACACAAGGGGTTAGTATCGATACTTAATACAAGACAGAAATATTCATGAAGCGTTGTTGAACGTCATAAATTCACCTACAGAATACAAGGCGTGAGAAATTAGGTACTTCTTTAATTTGGCTCTAAATAATCTTATGTTCTGAGTTTAATTTTGAGGCTATTAAAAATTTTTACTGCCATATAACACACTCCTTTTGATAGCACGATAGACTTGCCGATGGAGTAAGAAAGTCATTTTTTACGAGTATTTATACTATGAACTGTTGAATTAGTTACAAAGTTTTCACGATTACATACGAGGAAGTTTATTAAAGGAAAAAAATATACTTACAAGTCATGGGCATTATTTGTAGTTTTCTAAAAATGGTCGTACACGATTCCCTAGATTTGGCACCTACTATTATTGTAATAATTACTCTTTTGTAGTAGGAATAGTACTGTTGCTATCTGTAGAATTTCCCCAGAAAATGATTCCAAAACTCATTATTAGTGGATGTATGCAAAGTATATTGTTTTTAAGGCATTGATATTTACTATCTCTTGCATAGATCTAATATCAAAACATTCTGAATTTAGTTTGCGGGCAATTTCTTTAATATGCTTTTTCCAATTTAATATATCCTGTCGATTTGTAAGCCAAGAAATTTGTTTGTTGTTGTTTCTATTAAGGACCTATTGCTAATTATTGTGTTAGAAATTTATGAGGTTGAATTTAGGCAGAATTTAAATTGAATTATATTACTTTTCATACAATTTAAAACTAATTTATATCCGTATATACTTGAAGGACATCAGGAAGACACCGTTTGTCTTGCGAAAACAAATGAAGGCTTACCGATGTTGCTATAGTTACGTTAGTATCAGCGTTAAGAGTGAATTCCAGTAAATAACGCTTTGATAATACGCTTCAGTGATACAATATATTTTGAAATTTACAGCATATTTATTTTTCGGTCGAATTAAATTAATTGTTTACAATGTTACATTAATTTTGTTGTGCTTTCGGAATGTTTAAAACAAATTTTGTGTAAATGAGCGTTATTTATAGGACTGTGTGAACGTTTTATGTAAACAAATGAGTAAATTATGTCCAGCTGTCACAGGGCTAGACAACTTCTCACGAAGGGCAGGCTTCGATCCTCGGCAGACTGTAGGGTTTGTGGAGAAGAATTTGCTCATGGGAAATTTTATTCTCGAGTATATAAATAAATAAATAAATAAGTAAATACATAAATAAATAAATAAATAAATATTCTTTAGCATATTCTCTTCTCTAATTCAATATAAATTGAAATAAAATGCTACCATTACCATCTTGTGTAGTAACTCTAAAATGAATAGAGTACCAAAGTCATACACTTTACGCAAGTAAGAAAAGAATACAGGATGTACCTAAGTAATGTCATTAATTTCAGGGGGTTACTCTTTGAGATATTTCAAACAAAAAGGTATAATACAATTTTGCTCGTTTTTGCTTATTTTTCCACATAAAAATGTTTTAAATTAAATATTTCATAGCGATTTTTAGGAAAGACATTGATTTAATTCCCGATATGTTCAAGTAATGTAAGAAAGCAGTGTATTATGATTATGGCTAGGATTTTGATCACCTATAAATCATGAAAAAATGTCCTAAAAACTGAGCATTTATGACCTAAAAATCTTTGAAAAATGCCCTAAAAATTGGTCTTACATAATTGGTTTAGTTGGAAAAGAGGCCTTGTACTACTTAATATTTAGACTAGTAATTAAATTAAATTTTACATATTTTTTTTCTAAGTAGTACACATTAATTAATTATTTTACCTGATGTAGTTTCCATGTATGATCGTTCACCTCTGATTCAGCATGATAACGTGAGGTCGGCAGTCAGCTGGTCGGTCTTCACCCTTCATGGGCTGTAGCGCCGTCGATTTACTTTACTTTTAGTATCCATGTAGTCTACCACAAGGCCACTCTTATCCGGAATTAGCAGGTATAGAGGAGTCTATATTGAAGGGGTGGTTGGACTGATGTATTACATGGGGTATACTACGTTAAAATGGCAATATTTGTGTAGGAAAACGATTAAAATATTATACAAAATAGCGGGTATTAATGGACAAAATATGTAAAGAAAATATCAAAGGAAATAAACATTATTTTACATTAATAATGGGGATATATTTCCAAAATTAAATGAAAATGCCTAAAAATGACCCAATAAAACAAAAGATGCTCTTATGAGTTGAAAGAGGAAAAAAAATGCCCTAACAAATATGTCTTAAAACACTCAGTTTATCACATAACATATAAATACTAAAGCAGCTATGTTTCTGGCTTACTAGAAAAAAGATGCAATTTCATCAAAATCCTAGCCCTAATTATGATAATAAGTAATTGAAGAATTTCAGTTTTGTCCCTAAAATATTCAGAAATTTGGTCCGAAGAAATGTAACCTACTTGGAAGATATTGTTATAATAAGGAAACGAAGTTGAGACACCAAAACATTGCCTAGAGGCGGCTATATGTTTAAGGAGTACAGGATATAGAATGACGTTAGCTGTTTACTTTAGTGATGTACCTTCAAGTTTCGTATACAGAACTAAAGACGTCACGTGAAGAGAGCTCTATTCATTCGGACTTTAATGGGTGCAGGTTTTGTATTGTTTACTGCATTCTAATAGGTTGGCTATTTTCGGTTTAAAAAGTAAATCTTTCGTCAGGAGTTCAGTTGTGATATAGCGAAGGTAGATACTGTGAAGATACATTAAAATGCCGCCAATGAAACCTGTACCTTTGCCTTTGCTTCTAAAAGAGTCCGGATATGATTGCTTTTCACACAAGGACAAAAATATATTATGGTATAGAGTGTGCAAGTTGGACATAAAAGTTAAAAAGCGTCGTGATTTACAAAAACATTGTGTTTATAAAACACACATCGAATAGGGTAAACATTGGTAATTTCGTGGCAGTGGTTATTTCGTGATACTTTTTCTTTGCTCTTTCGTGAACTAACCAATGGTGTTACGAGATTCAAATTTCCGCCAAGGGATTGCATATGTTGTCCAGATTCCAGAAACATACAGCTACTCTTTGTGTGACTGTTGTAGCTGCTTCAGTGAGCTTTTATGTTTGGAGAGAGCAAGTTAGCGTCGACTTCTCAGGCGTACAAATTTTGTGGATGTTTGTAATTACATTACAGGCTTATTACTAAAGGTAAGCGTATGATATTTGGTACAAAGATTTATTATATCTTAATGACATTTTAGGAAATGTTTCTGGAATTTTAGATACAGCTATAGTCGCCATATAGGCTTAGCTTTACTGATAGAAATCTTAGCTGTTTGAGGCGAAATTTTGTTGAGTATTAAGCGTTACATTTTATACTATTTTAAAAATTGTATTAAAATACGAATTTTAGAAATCTGAAGATAAGATGTGATAACAAAAAAAGAAAAGGGGACGCAATGGGTTCAGTGTAGCTTCTGTTTGATTTGTTATCATGCTAAGTGTCAATGATAAGTGCTAGATGACTTACTTGCAAGAATTGTGACAGATGATGGAACATGGCTCCACCATTTTTGACCGGAGACAGAGGCAGACAATGGAGTGGCATCATGCAAATTCACAAAATAAATTCAAAAGTGCACCTTCGGCAGGAAAAGTTATGGCTACTGTGTTTTTCGATTCAGAAGGACTCTTGCTTGTGGACATCATGCCACACGGAACCACCATTAATTCTGACGCGTATGTGGCAACTCTCAAGAAACTTCAAGTTCGACTGAGTCGTGTTCGACGACATCGGGAGAAGCAGATTGTTCTGCTATTGCACGACAGCGCACAGCCATATGTCAGTCACAAGACCACAGACCAGATCAGAAAATTCGGATAGACAACACTGAAACAGCCGCATTACAGTCCTGAACTGGCACCGTGCGATTACCATCTCTTTGGTAAACTGAAGGATCCCTTCGCGGAACGAGGTTAGAAGATGACTCCCTTGTGCATGCTGCTAAAGAGTGGCTCAGACGTGTTGGTCCAGACTTTTACCGTGCTGGTCTACAGGCCCTCGTTCCTAGGTTACGTAAGGCAGTTGAAAGGGACGGGGATTATGTGGAAAAGTGGCATTTTGTTCCTAAAGGATGTAGGGTAGAGTCGGGTAGTATCGGACAGTGCGTTTCTTTCATCTACCACCATATGGTAGTACCTGAATGACATGGTTACGTTTCTCTATGCGACATCACAGAGACGTACCTGAATGACATGGTTACGTTTCTCTATGCGACATCACAGAAACGTAACCATGTCAATCAGGTACTATCATAGTGTGATAGATGAAAAAAACTCACTGTCCGATATTACCCGATGTCCGATACTATCCGACTCTCCCCTATCTACATTCTGTGAAAATAGCAAATATAATTTTTAAACAAATGTTATGCATTACTTTTGGAGTTACCCTAGTAATATAGGCTATAGTAAATTCCGTAATAAAAGTGTTCACCCTTTCAAGGCAAAGAAGATCCCTTTTCAATTTCAATTTTTACTTTGATTTCATTCTTATTATGTGTTGATATGTATTTCTATGTTTTCTTGCTATAAATATTAGACGGAATTACTATGTTTGAAGTCTTGTAACAATAAATGAGAATATGATTTGACTTTAATGAATTTTTCCACAATTTTTCTACCTCTCACAAAATTATCAATGTAATATCACGAAACTACCAAGGTTATCACGAAATAACCAACCTTTTAGCTTAAGTTGTAAAAGTGATTTTTGGCAACTGTTCAAGAACGTGTCCAATCTTTTATGTCTCCAGATTTTTACAGCAAATTATCGTCTTTTAGATGAAAAAATGGGAATAAGGATATATTTACTCATTTGCATTTTAAATTAATTTTCATTAAATTATCACGAAATTACCAATGTTTACCCTATCTGAAATTGTTTAGTGATTCGATTTCCAGTCATTTCTCTTCACTTCGTCGTAATGTCTATGTTTGTATCCCATGCAATGCCACACTACATACAAAGCACTTCATTAGTTTCTTTCGTACTTGTTTTTCTAGAGGTCCGCAGAAGATGCTCCTTTGCATTAAAAGCTTCCTTTGCTATTGCTGTCCTACTTTTAACTTCCTGTCGAAAGTTTATCTTCTTTATTTTTGTCCTGATAACCATGGTCTTCGTCTTGTTTGCATTTATATTAATCTCATTCTAGTCACAGCTGTCATTTAGCTGCAGTAGCATATCCGGTTACAAGATAGAGCTATATTATTATTTACTTCTGTCCTTTGCGATGTTTGTCTGCATGTATAAATAATCCAACGACAGCAAAATGTTTGTACATAAGTCTGTAGTATTCTGTTACCGCTATCACGGTTCTTGCACTCTCGGTAGCCATTACTTAAAGGCGAATCTCCTCCGGTTTAGAAAATCCAATTCCCAACCAATACCCTCCCCCTAGCAAACTTTGGCTGTTACACCGAAACACAACTTGTCTACGTCGAATAAAAAATCTACATCCCTTATTAATCAGTGCCGTAAAGTTGGTACGATGAAAGGGGAGGGGGATGAATCAAGTATTCAAAATGATAATCCGCTACATGTTGAGGATTTACCACCCTGATAACAACCCCCAAGTCCTATCACTCGTCCCATCCACATGTGAGAGAGAGGATGTGTTTCAAACTAGAGGACATTGTTGACTCATATCCTTTGGAGAGATAAGGTAAAATATTTAGTGTGTACACAATCCATTAAATGCAACATAGCAAAACTTTCCTTCACCCTTCCGTGAGAGAGGTATGACGACCCTCCCCTTGCCACCCCACAAAGGGATTTATAGACACATAATTTTCCGGTATACTGGCTAAACCTCGTCCGAATCCCGACCTCCCTTTCCACTCACCCATTCCCAAAGGATTAAATGGTAATGATGGGGGTCGTTTGATGAAAACTAATACAAGCTTGTGTGTACATGCACTGGTCTGTCGGTCCAGGGTTAAAACACGCTCAGGGAAAAGGCGTATCATTTTTTTTTTCGAGAATATAAATGATTTACGTAACACAAGTGGGAATTCCCGACCACATCAATAATGCAACAGAAAGATCTCCTACGAGAAACTCCAGATGCTGCTTAGGTATTAAAATATTGCTGGTTGCTAGGATATGATATTGTTGCAGCTTCAAATCCACTGGTGGATAGAAATGTAAACAGCGTGTTCTTTTGTTCTTACATTGTAAACGCCTGTTTGCACGGTAGGTATAAGAAGTCGCAGAAACACAAATTTTTAAGGGAAGCATGTGACATCTTGATCCACCGTAAGTCGAGTGGTAGAATTTCGATTTCAAAGAGTCAACAGGAACTGTTTAAGGGGTTAGTTACAGCTTACAGCAGTAAGATTTTTGAAATATTCAATATTTTTCCTCCAATACTGTATCTTGTACAATAATGAAAATTCGTATGTGTAAAACACTGTCCTTCTGCTATATGGGAGAAAAAATATATCTATAATATATAATTGGAACTGGTAATGGAAATTACGGGAAAACGGCTGAACGGATTTTAATAAATGACCCCTCATTTTGAAGCTTGGAACCCAAAGTTTTTCGGAAAAGTAGTAGTTTTCAGTGAAATGTCAATTTTCCTACATAATTTTCCTATTTTCCAAAATCCATCTGTTGTCACTTTTGAGAACTAATTTTATTGAATCACAGCCGACTTGATTGAATTTCAGAACAAAACACACACTACAATAAACAATAGGCTATTACACGAAGGCCATGACCTGCAGGATTGCCGACATATTTAGAGCTCAATTCAATTTGTTATTAAAAACTGATTCTGCAGTGTATAATTTTCTGAGTACAGCTGTGTATTGGATATTCAAATCTACGAAACTTGAGGTGGTTTGATGACATTGTTACCATTAGAAATTAAATATTATTATAGTTAATATCATGATGCGTCTATTTTTCATTAATTGTACATAATATTGATGCTATATTGATGACATGAAAGTGAAACGTTTTGAGGTTATGTAAGTAAATGTAGAGAATATCTTAATTCAGATCTTCATTTCTATAATTTACTGAGTGGTTGCTATATATAACTACAAAACTTAAGTAAGATAATAATATTGTTATTAAAAATCAAATATTTGTATACTTATTAACCCAGTGGGGTTGGGTCTTTTTCATATACTTAATGGCGGTGTAGTGTAGATATTGATATGTGTCATTGTCTTCAGTATTGGCTCGAGAGAGCGCAAAAATTACAGTTCCTAAGGAAAGATCAAAAGGTATTACTTACTGATAAAATAAGAGACCTAGAAAATTTTGTAGTCTCCAGATCATTTCAGCAAGATCTCTTAGTAGGATAAAATGATTTTACGCTCTACATTTCAAGTTCTACATGCAGCAGCTATACGAAAATGCTATTGTTCGAAAGCTTAGCAAACCTGACATTTTTTTAATTTTGCCTACAATCCACAATGACCTGAAATAGCTACTGCTATCGTCCTGACATTGATACTTGCGTTTTCGCGTTGAAACTCAAAAACTGAAGTTGGATAGGCTCACGAAAAAGTATTTGGCCTAAAAAAATCCATTCAGAGGGAGTATGTTTCATTTTTATGGAAGCAAATAACTATCAAAAAGACAAGTATTCTTCATTGAAAATAAATCTGAAAAATTTTTATTTGAACGTCTAACGAACTTAGTATACTCGTATATATATATATATATATATATATATATATATATATATATATTACGATGAAAATATTATTTATATTTTTTTAAATTCAAAATGGTGGCAGTCTACTGTGCAGTGATGAAGCGTTTCCTTCATAACTCATAAACTTGTTAACTTTTTCATGTTACGTTAAAGCGTCGTTAAATAACCAACTAAGAACGTGAAAATAATTCTTTTCTAATAACTACCATTTACAACGTTAGCGTCAACATGCATAACAGGTTTATTGAAACTATACTTAACTTTATTTTTCTTCCTACATCGAAACAAAGTGTTAGAGAATTTTATAGCACATTATCTAAAGACGAAAATAGATTTAATTACATGCAACATGATGGATGAAAATCAAACTTCTGACAGAATATTTAATAAAAACTGACGGAACTGAATATGGACATCTTTGATGGCCAAGCTAAAATACAGCAGACTGAATTAATATTTTACGAATTACTCCTAATGATTTTGAAATTTTAATGATCACAGTTAGAAAATACGGTAAAAACAAAGTACCATAGCTTAAAACTGTTGCACTTAAAGCACCTAATTGCTGTGTCTTTGAGTCAATTTGTAATCATGAACATATTTCTTTTATAGGCTTGTCTTTGATGTTGCGTTTAAATTCTTGTTAAATTTTAATCTAAGAACATTTTCTGGCGTTACTCATCAATTATTTCTAAAGGGTAATCTTTATATTTCTCTAATAATGAAGTCCTTTTCAAAATGTTTCATTCCATTATAATAACATGTTGTTAAGAAAGTCTTTCTTGTTTATCGGCTCGTGTTGTCTTAAAATTACACAACAGAACTGAACTTGACTAGAGGATATCATTAATCGATAATGTATCGATATATACGAGATTTCTCGATAGGCAATGAAAATATTCATTCTAAAAATGGTAACGAAGAGCCTGTACTTCGTTCCATAATGTGTGACAGGAGAAGTAAACATTGCCGGCAGAGGAGGGGGAAGTATAATTGCTATTCAACCAATGACAGAGGTCTCATTCCATGTTTATCTTGAAGTTGGTCGGTGGTAGAACGCTTCAAACCGTCTCCTTCTTCGAAATGGAGTATTCAATCGGACATTTCTTTAACGGCTACTAGATAACCTTGGCAACAGCGTAATTTCAATGACCCGCCTGATTTAGTGGCCACTAGTAAAGGCGTTTTGTTTTTCTTTGCCTATGGGTCTGAATTTATTAATATATCAGCTCACCCTGTCATTTGTTTTGATTTGCAGACAGAAATACCAGGGCATTCGAAAAGTAATAGCAACATAGTTACTGTTTCACACTAAATTTATTTAGGTCACTTTTGGCATTACATACTTCAAATATAATCTCCTACCATGTCAACAATACGTTGCCAAATCCTTGTGAGATAGCGGACTCCATCTGCAGCATCATTTCTGGATGTCTCTCTCACCGATATAGTTCATTGTGATAGGACTTCTCTCCCACAAGCTTCTCTCAATACCCTAAAGCAGTGGTCATCAATACAGTCCACCCTCGGGCTAGCGTCTCTTACCCGCGGATAAAGACATTATAGTGGCGTGCATCTCTGGCTGCTGGCGGGTTTGCTTTCTACCTCTCCCTTCTGCACGACGGAGCATATTACTTTGCACTCGTTACCCTTTATCCATTTCAGCGAGTGCTGACGACCACTGCCTTAAAGCACCGGGTTGTAATTTTTTTCTTGCTACTTGCGTTTTTGTAAAGCATCTTTGTTCCTACCTACTCAACATTTTTAGGGCGGTATTACTTAATGCAAATCAGAAACAGACCTGGTATTCACAAAATATGGTTACTTAAAGATTAATATTTCACATTTATTCAGCAATCGCTCCTCTATTGCGTATTAAAAGATACTGATGCTCACCGGTAGGAGCGCTGATTTACAGTATTGTTGTCATTACTTACTGATTGCCCAGAATTGACATGTTTAAAACAAAACATTTTAAACAAAGTGTTCAAAATTGTTTAAAACAATATCAGTTGATTAAAACATGTTTTAAACACAACATTTAAAACTACTCTTATATGATAATATTAATTTTTAAGCCAACAGAATTCTCTGTTGCGTTTAGTACTTATTTTTCCGTTGATAATAAACCATTTTTAAAACTATATCATCAAAACATGTTCTGTTTTTTCCTCATACAAGTTATTTCTCTCGTTTTCTGGTTGTTTATTTTTATGCTAATTGTTTACAACATAAAATATGTTTGCCTTCTATTCAGGCCTTTATAAAATGTACAATTATGAATTTACAGTAGTGCTCCTGACTTTATGGAGCCAAACTTTAACGTTTTTCCAAACAAACAATATTATTAATAAGGAATATCTGCATGTAGGTCTATCATCTGAAGCAGGTTTGTTATAGAATATTAGTAGGATATTAATTTTATGAATAAATAACGTTATATAATTTAATAAAGGGCGCATTAAATTTTAAGGGCCGTATTGATAGACATTCTTGACGCGGGCTTCCGGTGGATGATCAGCGAACTAACTTTTTCGTATTCATAAAGCAGTGTTAGCCATATGATATGATATGAATCCTGTACAAGTAACCAGTCGATAGCCGGAGCTAGTTTAGCACGCTCGTAGCGCGGGCTAGCGAAATGTCTATGAAGCACCTGTCTAAAATGTCAGTTAGCTGGGAGAGTCTCAATGTACAAAATATAATTCCTTAGTATCCAAGGGAAAGTGCAGTTGCATTCTTTTGATTACTCAAAGGGTATGACTGTTTGTCAAAACACTTGAACAAAATTGGAATTGTTTCTTCACCACTTTGTCCATTGTGCTGTCTTCAAAAAGAAATGGATCAGAATCTTATATATCCAGCCCTTTCCTCTAAACCAGTGTTTCTCAAACTATGGTCCGCGGACCACCTATGGTCCTCGAGGTCTGCCCTTGTTGTCCTTCAAAAAAGGCAGAAGAAAAAATAAAATTCAAACGAATTGTGTGTCACTATAGCTGAAAATCTCAGAGTTTGGAAATGACACATGGCAATGACCTTCCACTTTTTCTCCCAGTACTAATGTTTTATGAAATTTCTTACCCTACTCGTCTACCCACTTCCCACTATACTCTCAGCAACAAAAGAGGGGTTTAAAGCACTATGAACGTTGCGTTTCTCGCCATACAACTCTGAGGTCACAATTTGAAACTTATTTTCCAAGTAAATATGACGAATTTCCATGGGTTCGTGATCACTTTCATTGCGATATTGAAACTAACGAGTGAAAGAGAACAGTTAATTGAACTCTCGGATGAGACCGGAATTCCAAGCGGAAGGTCTGGTTAATTTCTGGACCTCATCACAAGTGAAAAAAGAATATAGTGAACTGTACAATGGTGCTTTAGAGATTACAATTCGGTTTGTTTCTACGAATCTGTGTGAGAAAGGATTTTCATCACTGACTCTAATAAAAACAAAGCAGGCTACCGAAATCTAATCGATGTATGTGACGATCTCAGACTTAAGCTTTGTCCAAATATAGAACAACTGTGCAAGAATCGGCAGGCTCATCCATCTAACAACACGCTAATCCCTTATTCATCTGTCGTAAAAAATCTTGGCTTTTTTTTTTGGTAATAATCTAAGTTGGAATTTTCAAGTTAAAGAAACTATAAAAAAATTCTGTTCCTCCATTCACTGTTTGAGTCGCTTGAGAAACTTCTTGCCCCAGCAACTAAAACTTACCCTAGTACAAACCCTAGTAATGCCGCACTTCGATTATTGTGACGTTTTGTTAAGTGACCTAAGTTCTGAACTGTCAGTCAAGTTACAGCGAGCTCAGAGTATGTGCGTCAGATACGTGTGCAACATCCGACGATATGATCACATATCACCGTCCTTCGCAAGTCTCTCGTGGCTCCGACTTAAAGAACGCAGAACTTTACACTCTTTGTCTTTACTCTTTCGAATTCTGCACACCTTAACACCAAATTACCTTTCGTCTCGTTTCTCTTATCAATATTCTAACCACGACATAAATACCAGATCACTTATCTGTGGCACGCTAAGTATACCTCTTCATAGAACATCTTGTTATTCATCATCTTTTACAATATCCACCTCGCGTCAATGGAATTCCTTGTCACAAAGTATTAGGGGCTGCAAGACAACAAACACCTTTAAGAACAGCTTAAAAGATAACCTTATTAGCATTTCACTCCAATCATACTGATTTAAACTATCACTGACTACATTGTTACTTTTTTCTTTAGACATCATCCTGATAATGCTGTATTTTCAAAATTGTCTCATAATAATCTCTTTCTATTATCTAACATTATTTGAAATATATATTGACGTTCTATGTATTTTAGTTTAATTCTGCTACACAGTTTATTTCAGTGTTTAATTAATAGTTCATAGTATTTTGTTGTTTAATTCGTAAATAACTCTTGTATACATGTAACTCTCATCTAAATCAAATTGTTGAATTCTTTGTAAGTTCATGCATACGTATATACACTTTTTGCTGGTTGAGTGGAAGAGAAGGCCTTACGGCCTTAACTCTGCCAGCTGAAATAAATCATCATTATTATTATTATTATTATTATTATTATTATTATTATTATCTCATTAATGTATCAACATTTATTTTTTTCGTTAATAAGTTGAAGACTATCCAAACTCTAATAGCTTTGAATTATTAAAGAAACAAAAATGAATTTTCTTCTATTAACATTAGCTTAATTAGTTATTACAAATAGAAAATTAATTTAATTATTTTTAATTAATTAATTATATTTTAAAATATAAGTATACTGGTATTAAAATATGTTACAAAAATGATCAGTTTTCTTTCGAATTGAAGAAGAGTACAGTGGTCCCCGGAACTGTTCCGACTTAAAAAGTGGTCCCCACTTCAAGAAAGTTTGAGAAACGCTGCTCTAAACCACACCGTGTGAGAAATGTAGAAGGGCAAGCGAGTTAATGGCTTTATTGCTAAGAAGTTGGCAACAACAACAACACATTTTTAAAACGCACTATTTCATGACACTGTTTAAAACAGTATAAAACAGTTTAAAACAAAAAAAAAACATGTTTTTTATTTTTTTAAATAAAACTATTTTGTGCGAGATCGTGCGTATTTGCTTGGTTTCCGCACAAAACCAATCCGCGGAAAGTCTAAAATTCCACATTCAGTATTCCCAACCTAACATACATAACAATTTCCCTCTTCTTACCGCTTAAGTGACATATTGATTTTACTGCTGTAGGCTTTTAACATTATTACTTTTAGAGACGTTCAGTATAGTAATAATTATAAATTGGAAACTTACCACTGCAATTTCACCTAAATTGCACTGTTAATTATTGTTTTTAAATATTTGCAAAAATTAAGTAAACTCTACAACTCCACTAAAGTTACTGCATTCGTGATGCAAGTAACTTTAAGGAAGCCGTGAAAAAATCAACAAGATTCCAGACTCAGCATAGACTGGGGGAAGACAGACGTATATCACGGCCTGCTGCAGTATAGTAAACACAGAAAACATTTTAAAGCAACAATGTTGAAGATGGATATTTTTGTTTTGCAAATTTTCCGTCATTGAACAGAAACCAAGATGGAGATTTCATTGCAACTAATTATAAATTCCTCTTTCAGGTATGTAATAAACGATCTTCGCACATAATAATGTACGATACACGAGCGGTATGTTTTCTTTCAATTCTCGGAAATTAAAAAAGCTCAACTACGTTTCGCTTTTTCAAACTTTTCCTCGAATATGAAAACTTCAACATACCGCTCTTGTAACGCATATTATTATTTTTCAAACCCTGTGATTGCCTTAGTATACTCGTGAATAAAAGCAGAAAAATTCATCTACATTCTTTTCGGATGTTTATTGAGAAAATGTATTCAAATATGGTTTTGCTAACAAAGTTAGTTGACAGTGTTGACAAAACCTTTACCGGCACGGTAAAGCAGTAGACTAACCTTAAATTAATTATTAAACTAGGTGATGTACTGTATTTATCCTTCGCCTATGGTTCTCAAATTCAATACTTTTCTATATATTCAATTGTATCTAAACTCGCTTTTCATTTTATTATTTTTTTATTTCTATATCTCTGTATTTAAACCACATGCTCCTAATTAACTCTCCTCTCTTTAATTACGTTTTAGCAATATCATACATAATTCTGATAAACTTTGTTCGGATGGTACTTCAACATATATGAAGTAAAGAGATATAAAAATAAAAAAGCGTAACGTTTTCAATTAAGCTAATGTAACAGTGCATTGCATATTTTATATTAATATTGTACTTTTATAATCAGTCTAGAGTGCTGTTAAAAACATTTCAAACTTGAATAAAAACAATGTTTGTAGAGTAATAAATATCGCATTTGCAGAAGACGATAAGAAAGCTGTCCAATTTTCTCCCGTCATACGTCATCTGTTGGAAGTTATTGCATTGTTTCTAGAAATTGTAATAAAACAAAATTATTATTTCGCAGCAAAAAGCATTTTCTGTATTGCAATTTACATACAGCGAATGATTCTGTCTCTCGTACCTGGACATACTATGAAATTGAATGATTTCCAATAGCATCATTTAAAAAAATAATATGGAGTCCCGAAATTTTCTTAATAATGATTTCTCAAACTGTTGGATAGATCGCAGCGGCCTCACTGCTAGCCACCCAGTTCCCTGAACATATAATGGTATTTCTTTTTGTGGGATTACGTGAAGGACATTGTGCGCCAACCCTGCGCACGAATTCTAAGAACTGAAGAATTGTATCATGTCTGGGATGGAAGAAATATAGGGAAATTGCATCGATTGTGGGAACTGTGATTATCGCTTGGATGTATATACCCATGTAATGCGGCTGTACAGGTGTTTATAGGAGCAAAACAAATATTTAAATATCCACACACCATATTGTCCAGATTCGTCGCTGATTTCCAAAACAGAATTTGCCGCTGAATAAAGAAGTTTCAATGATATCTGATCTATCTATAACCTCTCAAAGTGATAAGGCTACATGTATCTGAGCTAGAGAAATGTATTTGAAATAAAGTCTATTGTTTTTTAAAATAAGTTTTATTGTATACTTAAAATAACCATATGATTAGAAATGAAAGAGAGAGAGAGAGAGAAACTCATCCGGCCTTAATTAAGGATGACCACGAGGATCCGGAAATTAATAGCAAATAAATATAATTAATTAAATATGAATATTGTTATAAAAATAAAGTGTAATAATTAAGCACCATTGATCATCAATTACAAAATAAAATCTTAGAAGATGACTATAAAATTATACTTAGGCTTATAAATAAAAGATTTTATTTAAAATTAGTATATCCTTAATTAAGGCCTTCTGAGTGGTATAAATGAAATTGTATAATCTGCAGGGAATCTTTGAGAATTTTCGAGATGATTTTTTGAATTTCAAAAGATTGTATTGATAATTGTTTTAAAAAATGATATGTAAATTTTGGTAAAGAACTCCGAGCACCAAAAAATAAACCTGTCACTGACCAATTGAAGAGAGGGATGTTATACTTGGCACTAAGGTAGGTTCATAAATGGCCCTCTTTTCCTGATCAACCTGATGAGCTTGGTTTAGATTTCTCTCCATGCGTATAGTTGGAGCTTTGATAGTAGCCTTTTGTTGTTGCCTGTTTATTGCTATTATATCCGCTCTTCTGTGAGAGTCGTCTTCAGAAATGCAGTGGACCTCTTCATGACCTTCCCAACCCTTGTTCCGAAGAAGACAGGCGATAGCTCCGCGGACTCTATGATGCCTGTTGTTACGCAATAACTCTCCTTTCCGACAAAACCCCAACATGTGGTCAAGAGTTTCTGTCTCGTTGCAGCCTGGTTGACGGCAACGGGTCGTGTTGAAAGCTCTGCAGGAACGGAGCGCACTGCTGTAAGGTTGCAGGACATCTTGATTGCATTAATACAGAGTGATTTATATAGAACTGACACATTTCTTTCATTAATTGTTTCAAAACGAATTGTGCTAGCGACAACTTATTATACCTAAAATGTAGAGGAATTTTGGGAGATTATTTACCTCTATAGCAAATGTTGAAAATGTCCTCCATCCTGCATAAGGCACAACTCAACACGTCGTTCCATGTTACTGGCCACTCGTTGGAGGACTCTGTTGTCAATAGCTTGAATCTCCTGTGTGATGTTGTGCTTCAGATCGTCCAATTTCTGGGGACGTGTGGCGTAAACCCTGTCTTTTAAGTAACACCATAGAAAGAAGTCCGGCGTTGTCAAATCCGGAGATCTCGGTGGCCACAGGTTCCTGGAAATTATTCGGTCGTCAAAGAAACTTGCAATTAGTTCCATGGATTCATTTTATGTATGGCATGTAGCGCTATCTTGCTGAAAATATCCTTGACTCAGCTCTACATCGTCCAGTTGCTCAACAAACTCCATGAAAATCAGTCGGTACTCTGCAGTGTTCACAGTCTTCCAATTGTTTACCAATTTGTTTACCAGTCCCAGTATTGTATTTCTTTTGGGAGGATTGCGAACACCAATTCTCTCTGGTATGCCCTTTGAGTAGCTGTAATTGAATTCGTAATCCAGTATTGCTTCACAAGGAAGAGTCGTTGATTTAATGTGTACTGCATTTTCACGTTGACACAAAATGTCGAAAACAGCTGCCAACAATAGGAATAAAACATAAACATCTGCGCATCTAGTGCTGCCAACAATAGGAATAAAACATAAACATCTGCGCATCTAGTGACAAGGAATCGAAACTCCAGAATATTCTGCTTAATTTGGTGCTAAAATTGGGTCAGTGCTGCCAACAATAGGAATAAAACATAAACATCTGCGCATCTAGTGAGAAGGAATCGAAACTCCAGAACATTCTGCTTAATTTGGTGCTAAAATTGGGTCAGTGCTGCCAACAATAGGAATAAAACATAAACATCTGCGCATCTAGTGAGAAGGAATCGAAACTCCAGAACATTCTGCTTAATTTGGTGCTAAAATTGGGTCAGTGCTGCCAACAATAGGAATAAAACATAAACATCTGCGCATCTAGTGACAAGGAATCGAAACTCCAGAACATTCTGCTTAATTTGGTGCTAAAATTGGGTCAGTGCTGCCAACAATAGGAATAAAACATAAACATCTGCGCATCTAGTGACAAGGAATCGAAACTCCAGAACATTCTGCTTAATTTGGTGCTAAAATTGGGTCAGTGCTGCCAACAATAGGAATAAAACATAAACATCTGCGCATCTAGTGACAAGGAATCGAAACTCCAGAACATTCTGCTTAATTGGGTCATTGAATGAATTTCCAACGGAATAATTAAAGAAAAAAATGTGTCAGTTCTATATAAATCACTCTGTATATTCCGAAGACGACAAATTCTTTTTGGTGCTGACCCATGAATTGGCTCTTGGATATTCATCATAGATGACTACACCTTTCCCCTTATGAGGTAACTGACACCAGGATTCAAACGATCTCTATCGCAATTCATCATTCTTCCCTCTTAGTCTCCGCATACGATCCATGTATCTTAATGTTGTCTGTCATTTGATATCTTATTCTTCCACGAACTTTTCTCGTGTTCACTATTAAGCACTTTCCTTTTAGCCAGTGACCCAGCCAATTTTTATTTCTCTTCCTGATTAGTTTCAGCATTATTATTTCTTCATCATCCGCTCTTTCTAACACAGCTCCATGTCTTGTTTTGTCTATTTTACGCGCTCCATTCTTCTCCATATCCACATTACAAAATGCTTCCAGGAGTTTCTCGTAATGATGTTTCTGCCCCATACCAGTGGCGGCTGATTGACTGAGGCAAGTGAGGCCGGGCCTCAGTCACTTGGCTTAACTGAAATCAAATTTTGTGTTTTCATATAATGTATTAGTTATTTGAAAGAAAGCATATATCGCTGTAGAAGCATTTGAAAACTTTGATGTATATAGACCTGTTTTTCAGTAAAATTTGTTCCTGAGGCCGGGATCGTTCGTGCCGGGGCTGGCTTGTGATGTATATAGACCTGTTTTGCAGTAAAATTTGTTCCTGAGGCCAGAATCGTTCGTGCCGGGTCTCGCTTAATGCATTTCATGTCCTTTCGCGGGCTTTGAGTTTGCTCTTAAAACGTTGTAGCTGAGGCACATTTCGGCTGGCCTGGTCAGATTTCACTCGTCCCATCCATGGGCCGGCTTCAAGGGTAGAGTGGGGTGGGAATAGCAGTGGTGACTTGTCTTCCTAACTAGGCCATAAATAACAAAATTCCAGCTCTTTGGCAGGCAGAGACCCACACCATTCTCTCCCCTTATGTCTCAGTTTATGACATGGTGTAGTACAGTAGTGAATGTGGGCCAATGTTGTTATGTATTTCGGGAAAATATAAACAGAAACAAATGAGAGAAGTAATGCTGGTGCAGTTAATTCATTGTTAGAGTGTCCTTTTTTGAGAAGAAATAATACTGAAAGAAAGGAAGTTTTAAATAAAAAGAGAGACTACCGAGATCGCTGATAATTTTTCTGACACATAATCTTAAAACGCGAGTTCCTATTGCATCCTGGTATGGGCAACATAAATGGTTATGTGGTAATGTGATGTAAAATAAACTTCTCTTGGCCTTGTTTGTTGCTGTCAAAGGAAAAAAATAAAAAGAAAAGAAAGAAAGGGGAATTTCAACACATAATATGGGATGCTTCATCATACTGAAACAATCACTGAAACTCAGAGCATGACAGCTTATTTGGTGACTGAAATTATTATTTTTCATTGATAGTAATAAGAATAGACTAATAATAATAATACAGTAATAATTATATTAATAATATAATAACAATAATAATTAATATCGTAAACATTTCCTATCGGAGGCAATTAAACTAGTTGCATCTGGCCTCACCGAGGATTTCGATCACCGGCCGCTACTGCCCCATACAATACCACACACCACACAAAACACTTCCTTAGTTTTTTTTTTTTTTTTTGCAGAGGTCGGCAGAAGATGCTCCTTTTTTTCTATTAAAAGCTTCCTTTGCCATTGCTATCCTCCTTTTGACTTCCTGGCAGCAGCTCATGTTACTGCTTAGAGCACACCCCAAGTGTTTGAAGCTGTCCACTTGTTCTACTGCCTCATTTAGAATTCGCACGTTTAAATTTTTCTTTCGATAACCATGGTCTTCGTCTTGTTAGCATTTATCATCATACCATACTGCTCACAGCTGTCATTTAGCTCCAGTACCATATCCTGTTATAGTTTGAGTAAATCTCAAAATAGATTTAATATTATTGGATTAAAAGTGTTTAATAGGTTAACGATATTGTGGAAAGATTGAATGTGATTCTTTTTTTAAGCATATGATAAAATTGGAAAATTGCTCATCAATTTTATAACATAGATGAATAGGCCTATTTCAATTCAAAATAGCAAAGTTCTAATCTATTGTTTTCTATTGTAAATTGTTTATGTTTTATTTGCTGTATAAAACAAAGTCTATTGCAATTTTTGTAATTGCTTAATGGTTGAAATGAAAAGTAGTAAACTAAACTATTAAAATTATACATCTCGATGACACAACTTTTAACACTGTATCACTTCGGAATATGTATGGTAAGACTTTCCTTTGTTAAATTTCAACGTACCTCGTTTACATGTTTCGATATGTCATCCTCAGAATTGGTCGTTGTTGGTCTTGGCGCCACTTGTTCTGTTTGCTGTGAGGGTGTGTTCCTGTGGTATAGTGTAGAGTCAAAGAGTGTGTGTGTTTTGAAGTTGAGTTGTGTGTTGAGAATTTTGTTGGAGTGTGTTTTTGTGTGTCTGTATATTTCATATTGTTCTAGTGTGTTTAGTTTCTGGCTTTTTGGTTGGGTGTGTAGTATTTCCATGTCTGTGTTGATGTCTCTGTGGGTGTGGTTAGCATTTGTGATGTGTTCTGCATATGTGGAGGTGTTTTGTAATTTTGTTATGGCTGTGATGTGTTCTTTGTAACACGTTTGAAACGATCTGCCTGTCTGTCCTATGTAGAAGTTGTTGCAGGTGTTACATTTGAGTTTGTATACGTCTGTGTGGTTGTATTTGTTTGTTTGTGTTGTTTGTGTGTTGAGCTGTTTTTGTAGAGTGTTATTTGTTCTGTATGCGATGTTGTAGTTTAATTTCTTGAATGAGGTTGCACTTTTATGTGTGTTTTTGTTTTCGTATGTTAGTGTGATGTATTTTTTGTGTTCTTGTGTTTGTGTTGTATTCTTATATTTTTGTGGTTTTGTTTTGTCTTAAACGTATTATGTTGTCTATTATGTTAGGGTTGTATCCGTTTTCTTGTGCTATGTATTTGATTGTGTTTAGCTCTTCGTTGTAATCCTGTTGGTTCATTGGTATGTTGAGTAGTCTGTGTACCATTGTTCGGAATGCAGCTTGTTTGTGTTGTGTGGGGTGGTTGGATGTGTTGTGTATGTGTGTTGTTGTTGTTATGGGTTTTCTGTACACTTTGAATGTGTGTTTGTTTTCTATTTTTTTTTGTGATGTCTAGAAAATGTATGGATTTGTTGTTTTCAGTTTCTAATGTGTAGTGTAGCTTTGGGTCTATTTTGTTTATGTGCTGATGCAGGTTTTGGATCTGTCTTTTGTTTCCTTTGTATAGTATTAGTATGCCATCTACGTATCTGTGCCAATATATGATGTTGTCTGCGTGTTTGTTGTTGTCTTTGTTTAGTATGTATGTCTGTTCTATGTGGTGTAAGAATATTTCTGCTAGTATGCTGGAAATGGGTGATCCCATTTTCTAATTGCTTAATGGTTGAAATGAAAACTAGCAAACTAAACTATTAAAATTGATTCTGTCCCATTATTTCTTTGCCAAAGTACGTTATTCTTTTTATGTTTATAAATATGCCTGGGAATGAAACTCTAAAAATTTGGCCTTTTTTATTTATACTTTCAGAACGGCAAAATGTTACGTGTTATGCGACACATTTCCATTTATCTGATAGTGCAAGTTATATTTTGAGCATATTTAGAAATATGTACTCGTACATCTACAAGACACAGAATAAAATGTTCCAACTATTTAGCTTAGTTATCTTAAAATATAAATTTAATTATTCCATGTTCGAAATAATTCATCGACTTTAATTGGAGCGATGTCGTTCAAGAGACAAAGAAACTCGCATTGCCTTGAATTCACAGAGAACAGGTGTTACAATTCCTGCATGTAATCACAAACATTTGAGAAAATGTGTTGTTTGGGTCTCAGGTTCAAAACGTTTCCACATAACTTCTTTTGCTAAAAAAAAACCGGTACCACGGCTTCTTGTACTCAAGAACGCAGCGGAAATGTTCGGGTTATACCTCTCAGATATGTCACGTATGCAAGCCATGTTGCGTAGCAACTAAGATCTACAAGCTTAATTGTTTCTTCCGTCGCTTTCCGCAAGTCGTTCAGATTCCTGAAACAGAAGAAGGTAACCTCCTCGCTATGTAAATCTCATTTATACGTTATGGTTCATAAATATCATTACGAAACGGAGTCGAGATATCTCGTAACACGATAATAGGCTCATTCAAGGCAGTAAATAACAAATATTTGTTTAAATGAAGCAGCTTATGAACCGTGCATTGCGACCTTCTGATAAGTGTTGTCATGGAAACGGTTTTAACTCGTTAATCCTTTCAGAGGTTTTTCGGTGTCTTTTTATACTCCGTAAATAATAAATTTTGATACAAATTGTAGACTTCATTAAAGTTCTACCATCGTAATTTCCGTCTTCACCATCAACATTATCAAATGATTGTTACCGTAAGAACTAACATCATCACAACTATCGTCGGTGTAATTACTTGAAATTTCTTCTTCTTCTTATTCTTCTTCTTCAGCGTCATCATAATCATCATCATCGTAGTATTCATGTCGTAGGACAGTCATGTCAATTGATGCCCATAGGAGCAAGCGTGCGCTTTAGAGCTCAGGAGAGCCTGAGCGCTTTACAGCGGAAAGGAAAGAGACAGACGAAAGAGGTAGTTTATGGCGCTTGGTCGAGCTATATACAGGGATGGCCAGCACTGATTCAATGGATAAAGGGAAGAGAACTTATTAAAACTGTATCCATGGTAATTTTTAGATTTGTGTGAGAAGTATAAGTGCATTATAAAAATGTAAGTTTTAATTTTAATGCTCATTTTTCACAAGTTTGATCTTTTTATTCAAAATAAATATTTTCTCAACTTTTTTTAATAGAAAAATGATATTTTCAAATATAGGCCTATTTATTTAGTAGCCTTACAGAATGTTTTCGTAAATCTAATATACCGTAAATATGTATTACTGAAGATAGTGTATTGAAAATTTTGAAAATATTCGCATGGAAATTGTTTATAAGGGAATGAATTAACAAAGCAACTACTGTTCTATCATAAGCAAAAGATACGTGCCCATGTGTTGTAAAAATGTCAGCTCTATAACTTCAGCAGATTTCGAGAAAATAATTTAATATTCTGATAATAGGAAGTTGCTCACCAATATCACTTTAAAAGCATAATGCGATAAGAGTTTTGTTATGGAATATTAGTTACACTTAAAACATATATAGCACCTAGGTAACTTTGCTTTGTACTGTAATATTGTTTTGATTAGTTTATTGATTACTTTTATAAGGCTAAAGGTACCATCAATATCAATTCCACCTTATCATTCATACTCAATCTCTTTTTATGGGATATCACTTTCTTTATGAATGATGTGTTTCATCCTTTAGTTGTACTACTATGGAATTTATGTGAATATTCCTTCTTAACGCTTTATTATGTTATTAACATTTAAAACACAAGTGCAATATTAAGAAATTGGTATTAGTACTTTTGTTTTACAGACAATATAGATAATATCAAACAGAAAGAAGCCATATAAAAATAACGACAAAAAATTTCACGTTCTGTTTGAAGTTTGTGCACCACTGTTTTCTTAATCCAACAGGCTGCTTATTCATATACACATCCCTTCCTCTTTCCATTCTTAGCGCTTGATGCCCACGCACGACGTCAAGGTCAGAAAAATGCGCTTGCTTTGACATCACTGTCCTAGGAGATTCTCGTGTTCCGTCCTATATTGTAGCTGTGATGTAGGCTTACTCTTTCCATCTTTTCTTAGTAGTCTAAGATTTCGTCTTCCTGTAGCTTCACATTCACAGCCAGACCTGAGTGTCTCACAATGTCACAAAAGTTAAGTTTCTTAATCTCACCTTCTTGTCTTGATCTACCTTGTGGTAAACATGAATAACTGTTTCCGTAACTGTTGAAGCCAGCTGGAAATATTCCAACCAATCTTTTATAATAATGCAGCCTAATTGATTTTAGTCAAATATATTTATTATACTATGACGACAGAGCAGAAAAATAAAAGTAGATTTTATAAAACCGTCTGAAAATGATAATGCACAGAACTGCATTCGTGTTACGAATGGTGGGTGGTTGCATGGATGGTTTGGAGGGTGGATAGATTAATGGATAGCTGAAGGGTTGGATTGATGAGTGGGTGGGTGGATGGGTGAGTGAGTGGATGGATGATTGGGTGGATGGATGGATGGATGGTTGGGTGTGTAAATGGTTGGGTGGATGGATGGATAGATGATTGGGTGGGTGGATGGATGGATGATTGGGTGGGTGGGTGGGTGGGTGGGTGGATGGTTGGATGGGTGGATTGGTGAGTAGGTGGATGGATGGATGGATTGGTGGATAGGTGAGTAGGTGGATGGATGGATGGATGGATGGATGGGTGGATGGATGATTGGGTGGGTGGATAGGTGGATGGATGATTGGGTGGGTGGATGGATGGATGGTTGGATGGGTGGATTGGTGAGTAGGTGGATGGATGGATGGATGGGTGGATAGATGGATGGATGATTGGGTGGGTGGATGGATGGATGGTTGGATGGGTGGATTGGTGAGTAGGTGGATGGATGGATGGGTGGATAGGTGGATGGATGATTGGGTGGGTGGATGGATGGTTGGATGGGTGGGTGGATGGATGGTTGGATGGATGGATGGTTGGATGGGTGGATTGGTGAGTAGGTGGATGGATGGATGGATGGGTGGATAGGTGGATAGATGATTGGGTGGGTGGATGGATGATTGGGTGGGTGGGTGGATGGATGTTTGGATGGGTGGATTGGTGAGTAGGTGGATGGATGGGTGGATAGGTGGATGGATGATTGGGTGGGTGGATGGATGGTTGGATGGGTGGATTGGTGGGTAGGTGGATGGATGGATGGATGGATGGGTGGATAGGTGGATGTATGATTGGGTGGGTGGATGGATGGTTGGATGGGTGGATTGGTGAGTAGGTGGATGGATGGATGATTGGATAGGTGGATGGATGATTGGGTGGGTGGGTGGATGGATGATTGGGTGGGTGGGTGGATGGATGGATGATTGGGTGGGTGGATGGACGGTTGGATAGGTGGATGGGTGGATAGGTGGATGGATGAGTGGGTAGGTGTGTGGGTGGGTGGTTGAGTAGGTGGATGGATGATTTTGTGGGTGTGTGGGTGGGTGGTTGGGTAGGTGGATGGATGATTGGGTGGGTGTGTCAGTGGATGGTTGGGTAGGTGGATGGATGATTGGGTGGGTGGATGGATGGTTGCGTAGGTGGATGGATGGATGGACGGACGGGTGGTTGGGTGGGTGGGTGGTGTGGATGGATGTTTGGGTGAATGGGTGGGTCGTGGGTAGATGGTTGGGTAGATGGATTTGTGGTTGGATGGGTGGATGGATGGATGGATGGTGGACGGGTTGGTGGGTGAATGGATGGTTGGGTGGGTGGATGGATGGGTGTGTGGATGGATGGATATATAGATGGATGGATATATATATAGATGGATGGATGGGTGGATTAAGAGACGGAGACCCTTACTCTAAAGATTTCTGTGTGGGCACATTTTCCAGATACAAATTTTTTCGTACAGCTTACAGCAGTAAAATTTTGGAAATATTCAACATTTTTTTCCTTTATTACTATATATTGTACAATAATGAAAATTATATGTGGAAAACATTGTCCTTCTGCTATATGAAAAACAATATTTTTACTATTAAAGAATAGGGGAGAGTCGGGTAGTATCGGACAGCGGGTAATATCGGACAGTGAGTTTCTTTCATCTACCACACGATGATAGTACCTGATTGACATGGTTACGTTTCTGTGATGTCGCATAGAGAAACGTAACCATGTCATTCAGGTACTACCATATGGTGGTACATGAAAGAAACGCACTGTCCGATACTACTCGATGTCCGATACTACCCGACTCTCCCCTATATATTTACTTTTTTTTTTCCAAAATTTAGTTCACTGTGCAGTAATAAAACGTTTCCCACATAACTCAAAAACTATCCAACATTCTGTGATGAAATTTTTTGTGTGTATTTATACAGGTCATATCTACAATATTATGCAAGATCACTTCTCTAACTTTGATAGATTGTCTGATAAAAATAAATTTATTACAAAAAATGGTCAGATATCAGTATTTTCTTCTAACACAAAGTACATATTATTTAGTAAGGAATGTAGTTGAAAGAGCATGATATTGTAAACATGACTATCAGCAATACAATAAGAGAGAGAACATAAAAAAAGTTAACAAGTTTTTGAGTTATGAGGGAAATGCTTCATCACTGCACAGTGAACTGCCACCATAATGAAGTTTGAAAAAAATATATATATATATTTTTTTAAATCGTAAAAATATTTTTTTTTCATATAGCAGAAGGACAATGTTTTACACATACCAATTTTCGTTGTTGTACAAGATACAGTAATGGAGGAAAAAAATGTTGAATATTTTCAAAAAATTTACTGCTGTAAGCTGTACCTAACCCCTTAATGGATTACGATATCATTATCATTATTAGTTGAAGTGTATGTTTAGCAACTGGTACTCTACAATTTGTTTCGATTTCATGGTTGATGTTAGACTCCAAAAATTGTCTTCAAGTCTTGTATTATTATATTTAGCAACTTGTTGTGTAAGTCACCTGTAATTCTCGGATTCTTTGATTATTCAGTTCCGACACGACCTTCAGTTTTGTATCCAAGTTCAGATCTTTAATTCCTGTCAGTATAAATTCAGTTTCCGTAAATCAATTAATGAACGAAGTCGGTGTGTGTTCCACAAAAGAGTCTTGGTTCGTGCTCTTCTTTGAACTCTGTCTAAATATTCTCTCTAGAATATTTCAGTTGTTTAAAACATTTCTCGCTAGCTGTAATTTACCTTATTTTCCTTTGCTTCTAGCCGCTAAGTTTCCAGTACATAGAATATTGTTTCCTCTATTTAAATAACAAAGGATGGTTTGTGCCAGCACGCACGGTATGTTTTTAAATTGCCATTTGTAGGCCTCACAAAGCGCTTCATCTCTGTTGTGTTGTACTGATGAAAGTTTCAATTTCGCCACAGTTGCTAATAACATAGGTCATGCATATCATTCACTTTGAGGCTAAAACATCTAATTTGGAATGCCATCTGTCTGTAAACCACAAATTTTTTGGTAATACAAACATTATGATATAAAATCTATATATATAATTTGAACTAGTAATGGAAATTATGAGAAAACGGCTAAACGGATTTTAATAAATGACTCCTCATTTTGAAGCTTGGAACTCAAAAGTTTTTCGGAAAAATAGTAGTTTTCAGTGAAATGTCAATTTTTCAACACAATTTTCCCATTTTCCAAAATCCATCTGTCGTCAGTTTTGAGAACTAGCTAAACTAGCTAATTGCATTTCAGAATAAAACAAAACACACACTACAGTAAACAATATTACACGAAGGCCATGATCTGCAAGAATGCTAACATATTTAGAGCTCAAATTCAATTGGTTATTAAAAACTTCAAGACTTAACTAAAAATAATTTACAGGTCTGATTCTGTGGTGTGTAATTTTCTGGGTACAGCTGTGTATTGGATATTAAAAACTACAAAACTTGAGGTGGTTTGATGACATTATTACCATTAGAAATGAAATATTATTGTAGTTAATGCCATGATGTGACTATTTTTCATTAATTATACATATTAATTCTATATTGATGATATGAAAGTGAAACGTTTTGGGGTTATGTAAGTAGATGCAGAGAATAACTTAAATTAGATTTTGATTTCTGTATTTTACTGAGTGGCGGCTCTATATTATATATAGTAGATGTTACTGAAAGCTATAAAACTTACGTAAGATAATAATATTATTAAAAATCAAATATTTTTATAGTTATTAATCAAGTGGGGTTGGGTCTTTTTCATATATTTAATGGCGGTGTGGTGTAAATATTTACATGCGTGGTTCTCTTTAGTATTGGCTCGAGAGAGAGTATGTTTCAATATAATGGAAGCAAATAACTTTCAGAATGTCTGATATCCTTGATTGAAAATAAATCTGAAAAATGTTTATTTGGACGTCTAATGAACTTAGTTTGCAGCATTTGCTGCACAAGCCACTAGTTTTATATTTAAAAGCAACTTGAAACACAGTCTTGTCTGTTAGTACTGTCTGGACTAAAATTTCTAACGAAGGAGAAAGACTGGTTAAATGTGACGAAAAACCAGTAAATTAGAAAAAAAGAAATAGGCCTGTTAGAAAAATACATTACTTAAAATTTAATAGGCTGTTAGGGCAGTGTCAATTGCTGTGACACCATTTTTAAATCTCTGGTGCACAGGGTTTTTAAATTACACTAGACTTTGATTGTAATTTCCTGTAACTTAATTTTTTTTTGCTTTACTCCATACAAAAAGTTGTGTGTCTTCGAAACTATTAGAGCTAAATGCATAATGTTTCATACCACAGTTCCTAGACTATTAGGTAACTTTTCTCTGCAATATACGTTTATTTTTTCCTTGTATTTTAAAAATATGCCTCCATATACTGTATGTTTAAAAGTGCCTCTAAAATTAATTCTTAAAATGTAATTGTATTAACATTTTGTGCTACACATATCTTTTTTTTTTTCCATTTTATTGATTTTTTTATTGCAAACAAAAATTACATACAATAACAAATATTTTACAATACTATTGTAATAGTGGTATATGAATATTCTTCAAAATTCGAAATTTATTACCAATCTCATAGTCAAATAGCCTACATATTACAATTTATTGTATAAATACAATGTTACTGAGTCACACCCAAAAAACCATGCTTTTAAAGAGTAGAATTTAATTCAAATTTATCTTTAGAAATTACTTAAATATAATATCCATTTTAGTGACTTACTATTCATTAATTCATAGTGTTCTGTCCAAGGGCAGGTATTTCACTGCAAACCCAGCATTCTCTAGTCTTTCCTATTTTCTGCGTTCCTCTTTATCTCCTCATATGATCCATCCTATATCTGACTTACTATAATCTGGTATGTTTTCCTTCGAAATTTGGACTCCAAATTATTTTTACTAATCTTGAATTTAAACCACACCGTAGCTCAGTTGACAAAGTCCCTTGCTTGCCGAGCCAGAGTTGTGCTCGGGCCCGGGTTCGATTCCCGTTAGGGCTGATTATCAGGTTGGGTTTTTCTGAGGCTTTCTCCATCCATAAGCCGAATGTCAGGTAATCGATGGCGAATCCTCGGCCTCATATTACCAAATACCATTTCGCTATCACCAATTCTAACGACGCTAAATGACTTTGTAGTTGATAAAGCGTCGCTAAATAACCAAGTAAAACATCTCGAATTTAAGGTTTTGCAACAATGATATATCTACATACGTGAACAAAATGAACATTGCATACTAATTAGGGAAAAAAACTCAAATTTCACCATCCTTTCCACTTATAATTCATCATGGTGATTATTTTCAGATAAGTAACTTACTTGTGAATTTCAGTTTCCATATAAGTAAATAGCCTATCACCACAGTCACGAAGCATGAGTTGTGAGGGTGCTAGGAACAATAGACTGTGCCGGTACTATTTCGCGTTGTCTATAATGAGGCGATATTAGCGATCGTAGTGGTCAGCAACTATCTATGGATGCATATTTACTATGTATTGAGCTTCGTGACTGTATATACTAGACTGTGCTATTACTAGGTGATTTGTTGAATTATCCAAAAACCTTTTTTTAGTTGGTTATTTAACGCCATTCTATCAGCTACGAGGTTATTTAGCCTCGATGAAATTGCATAGAGCGAGATGATATTCGGCTAGTTGAAGCTTATAATTCACCATAGATTACCTGACTTTCGCTGCGGCAAATGCACTTGCCGCCTGAGCTACACCAATGACTTCCAGGAATCTTCTCTGCTATAGAGCATTCCAGCTTAAGAAAAAAGCATTGGGCATTTGGAGCTATTCCATCAAATGGCCGGTTGCCATTGAAACGCCTGCCTACTACAGTGTGCTAGGCAAGGCCCATAAAAATCAACATTTTTACTTAACCTGGAATCCTCTATAATCTGAATTACATATATAAAAAGGAGTCTAGATAATGATCTCTAGAAAAATGATTAGACAAATTTTGAACTGTTCATATCAGCTATTATTATTATTATTATTATTATTATTATTATTATTATTATTATTATTATTATTATTATTATTATTATTATTATTGTCAGATGCGTTTCCAATTCACTGTGGGCTAAAGCAAGGAGATGCACTATCATCTTCACTTTTTAACTTTGCTCTAGACTCTAGAGTATGCCATTAGGAAAGTCCAGGATAACAGAGAGGGTTTGACATCAGCTTCTTGTCTATGTGGACGACGTAAATATATTAGGAGAAAATCCACAAACTATTAGGGAAAACATGGGAATTTTACAGGAAGCAAGTAAAGAGATAGGTTTGGAAGTAAATCCCGAAAAGACAAAGTATATGATTATGTCTCGTGACGAGAATATTGTACGAAATGGAAACATAAAAATTGGAAATTTATCTTTTGAAAAGATGGAGAAGTTCAAATATCTGGGAGCAACAGTAACAAATATAAATGATACTCGGGAGGAAATTAAACACAGAATAAATATGGGAAATGCCTGTCATTATTCGGTTGAGAAGCTTTTATCATCCAGTCTGCTGTCAAAAGATCTGAAAGTTAGAATTTATAAAACAGTTATATTACCGGTTGTTCTGTATGGTTGTGAAACTTGGACTCTCACTTTGAGAGAGGAACATAGATTAAGGGTGTTTGAGAATAAGGTGCTTAGGAAAATATTTGGGGCTAAGAGGGATGAAGTTACAGGAGAATGGAGAAAGTTACACAACGTAGAACTGCACGCATTGTATTCTTCACCTGACATAATTAGGAACATTAAATCCAGGCGTTTGAGATGGGCAGGGCATGTAGCACGTATGAGCGAATCCAGAAATGCATATAGAGTGTTAGTTGGGAGACCGGAGGGAAAAAGACCTTTGGGGAGGCCGAGACGTAGATGGGAAGATAATATTAAAATGGATTTGAGGGAGGTGGGATATGATAATAGAGACTGGATTAATATTGCTCACGATAGGGACCAATGGCGGGCTTATGTGAGGGCGGCAATGAACCTCCGGGTTCATTAAAAGCCAGTAAGTAAGCATTATTATTATTATTATTATTATTATTATTATTATTATTATTATTATTATTATTATTATTATTATTATTATAGTACAGTTGCAGCAATTTAATCAAAATTATTATATACTTTGGATTATTAATTCATGGGACTTCAACTTCACAAAAATTTTGATTAAAATTATTCTGTGATGCATACTTCATTGCTAGCACTTTTGCTTTATATATGTAGGAGATATAATTTATTATTTAAAATCCTGTATATAGGTCACAGTTTTTAGCTTACGTCTGGGAAATACAACCCGTGGTATAAATAGACACATGTATTGTGTTAATTTGTTTTTAGGAAAAGTTCGTTGTGACCAGTTTCAACCTGACCATTTCTCGTTTTCCAGAATTAAATTATTTCCAACCATTTTTGAAACATGCAGTCTTTTTCCCCAAAGGAAACCATAACATCAGGCGAATACAGTGATTTTCATTATTTAATTTGTTACAGAAAAGCAATAATTAGAAATGGAATACTATATAGGCCTACACGGAGTTCTAAATTGAAATGTGACACAATTTTTTCTATTTCCCAACTTCCTCTAGTCTCTGCATACGATCCATAACTTCACAAACATTAGTGATCCCAGGAGCAATATAAAAATACTATGCTGCAGTAAATAACATTTTGGTGATCAAAAACCTGCCTCGAATTTAACTCTTAACAACATTAATTACCATGTGGGCACTTTTGCACACTGATATCTTAGAAACATTAATAAATACTGATGGATCAACACAAAAAAAATTAACCTGATTTTGTGGTAGACATTGTAATTATTTTATCAATTGCATATCAGTTATTCAAAGATTTAAAAAAGGCGTATGACTCGGTTAAGAGAGAAGATTTATATAATATTCTTATTGAATTTGGTATTCCCAAGAAACTAGTTCGATTAATTAAAATGTGTCTCAGTGAAACTTACAGCAGAGTCCGTATAGGCCAGTTTATATCTGATGCTTTTCCAATTCACTCCGGGCTAAAGCAGGGAGATGCACTATCACCTGTACTTTTTAACTTCGCTGTAGAATATGCCATTAGGAAAGTTCAGGATAACAGAGAGGGTTTGGAATTGAACGGGTTACATCAGCTTCTTGTCTATGCGGATGGCGTGAATATGTTAGGAGAAAATCCACAAACGATTAGGGAAAACACGGGAATTCTACTTGAAGCAAGTAAAGTGATAGGGTTGGAAGTAAATCCCGAAAAGACTAAGTATATGATTATGACTCGTGATCAGAATATTGTACGAAATGGAACTATAAAAGTTGGAGATTTATCCTTCGAAGAGGTGGAAAAATTCAAATATCTTGGAGCAACAGTAACAAATATAAATGACACTCGGGAAGAAATTAAACGCAGAATAAATATGGGAAATGCCTGTTATTATTCGGTTGAAAAGCTTTTGTCATCTAGTCTGCTGTCAAAAAATTTGAAAGTTAGAATTTATAAAACAGTTATATTACCGGTTGTTCTGTATGGCTGTGAAACTTGGACTCTCACTTTGAGAGAGGAACAGAGATTGAGGGTTTTTGAGAATAAGGTTCTTAGGAAAATATTTGGGGCTAAAAGGGATGAAGTTACAGGACAATGGAGAAAGTTACACAACACAGAACTGCATGCATTGCATTCTTCACCTGACATAATTGGGAACATTAAATCTATACGTTTGAGATGGGCAGGGCATGTAGCAGGTATGGGCGAATCCAGAAATGCATATAGAGTGTTAGTTGGGAGGCCAGAGGGGAAAAGACCTTTGGGGAGGCCGAGACATAGATAGGAGGATAATATTAAAATGGATTTGAGGGAGGTGGGATATGATGATAGAGACTGGATCAATCTTGCTCAGGATAGGGACCAATGGCGGGCTTATGTGAGGGCTTCAATGAACCTCCGGGTTCCTTAAAAGCCAATAAGTAAGTATATTTGTACGTGGACCAAATCTGTCATTTACTTATTTGATTGAATTAGGCGCTAACTTTGGTCATTTAAGTAATAGACGTGTTGGTATACTCGACCAAACACATCACATGAAACTCCATTATCGCCAATATATAAAAATCTAAATACTTTTAATTTTTTTAAACAATACTTTTTATTTTCTGTTGGTGAAATATGTATCAGAAAACTTAGAATAATCTATTTTAGTACAAATATAAACATATGTATCGATAATGGTAAAAATACAGCGATTTTAGCTCTCTCCTTTGCGATTTTTGTAAACTGTCGTTGGCGATATTGTATAACCAATAATGCTTATTTGTAAATTTCTTTAGCTGATTTTGTAAAGTTCGTCAAACTTTACAAATTAATAAGATAGCATTGTGAAACACAATTTACATTCAATTGTAATCTTTTACTACACCCAAACAGAAGGATTACCAATGGGATCACCCATATCTAGCATACTAGCAGAGATATTTTTACACAACATAGAACAAACATACACACTCAACAATGAACACAACAAATATGCAGACAACATAATATACTGGCACAGATATGTAGACAACGTACTCATACTATACAAAGGAAAAAAACGACAAATACACAAACTACATCAATACATAAACAAAATACACCCAAAACTCCAATACACACTGAAACTAGAAAACAATAACTCCACAAATTTCCCAGAAATCACCATAACAAAGGTTGACAACAAACACACCTTCAAAATATACAGAAAACCAACCACCACCACCACCACACACATACACAACACATCTAATCACCCCACACAACACAAACATGCTGCATTCAGGACAATGGTACACAGATTATTCAACATTCTCATGAGCCAACAACACTACAATGAAGAAGTGAACACAATCAAATACATAGCACAAGAAAATGATTACAACCCAAACATAATAGACAACATCATAAGGAAGACAAAACAAAAACTCAACAAACACAAAAACACACAAAACACAACACAAACACAAGAACACAAGAAATACATCACACTAACATATGAAAACAAAAACACACAAAACACAACACAGACACAAGAACACATCACACTAACATACGAAAACAAAAACACACACACAAGATCGCATCCTCATTCAGAAAACAAAAATACAACATAGCATACAGAACAGAAAACACACTACAAAGACATCTCAACACACAAACAACACAAACAAATAAATACAACTACACAGGCGAATACAAGCTCACATGCAATAGTTGCAACGGTTTCTACATTGGACAGACAGGCAGATCATTCCAAACTCGATACAAAGAACACATTAAAACAATAACCAGAGGACACAATACATCTACATATGCCGAACACATAACTAATGCTAACCACACATATAATAACATAAATACAGACATGGAAATCCTACACATACAACCCAAAAAACCAAAACCTCGATACACTAGAACAATATGAAATATACAGACACACAAAAACACACCCTGATCAAATTCTCAACACACAAACCAATTTCAGAACACACGCACTATTTGATACAACTCATCATCATATGAACGCACCCACACAACAGGCAGCGAAGTTAAGATGGCGCCGAGACACACAAGGCTCTGAGGATGGTCAATTAATGGGTGAGTTTTATAGAGTCAATACTTAACAATATTACATACGAGTCGTGATGCCGCTTCTATGGACTCAAGTCAACCTCTTTTCAACCTTCTGGCTTTATTCCATACATCCATATTCAGCAACACGATCGTCCTATATTGTAGCATTCTTCATCTTTTTGGAACTGTACCTGCAATACTTGAAGAGGTCATGCCTTCTTTCTTCGTCACATATACTTCTATGTTAATACATCGTGCCCAGTATTCTCTATGATATCTGGATAACTTTATCTTGCCACTTGTTTTTAATGGCATATTATTCAGATTGCCTATTATACCATTTTAATTTTTTAACGACTGTTTTTAACTAGAATACCTCAAGTGTTCATTTTATGTCAATATGTTTTACTTTGACCTGAAGATGCCAATTTATTGGTGAAAACGTTTGTCATTATTTGTAAATGTTATCTCATGTAGTAACATAAAGATTTAATGTATGTAATATTGTTAACTATTGACTGTATAAAACTCGCCCATTAATTGATATTGTACTTAACGGACCAACATGCCTTTAAAATCTGAGGATGGTGTTAAGTAGCGCCGAAACAACTGTAAGCCGCACATGCTTACATAATTAACACGAGTAAAATCGCCATTTAATCAATTATTTATATTCAAGTGTTAAAAGTAATGTACGAAAGATTCAACATGGACGTTTACTTGTTGTTTGAGAATTGTTAATTTGTAATTTGTAAGGATTGTGAAACGGGCCCTTGGTTGAAGTTGTCGTAACACAACACCATCATGCGATATAACAAGTGATAGGAAGTTAATTGTGACTGCTACTTTTAACCGTTAATTTTGTTAGCGAGTCACACGTAACCATTACCAGGAGATAACAGTTAATATAGGGAGAGTCAACAACCGCCTTTACTTGGTTTCATCGTGTTTCGAGCCATCCTGTGAGTAAACAAATAGGGGTCTGAAATGCAAAGTAGTTTGCACGTGGTATGCAAAGTTCCGAAGTTAACGCCATGCCTAATGAATACACAGAGATACACTTTCTGGAGATAAAGTCTTATCCCGCCAACTCAACGTCTTCCGGCAGCGAGACGGAAATGCGAACTTGAGATAAAAAGAATTTACACAAAGTGCTTACGGCATAAGCTTGAAGGGGACATAGAAAGAACTCTTCAACAAAGACCTCCCTGTGCACGCCCCCCACTCCGACTACTTCTTTCTCTCCCGTTTATTGCAGTTCACTTCATTCTTGGAACATTTTTATATCTAGAGTGGAGACATTTTCGAGAGAAGAGGAGGCGAAGTTAAGGTCAAAAAACCGGACGCATATTTCCATGTTCACAGTTATCATATATTATAGTCTAAAAGCATTTATAAGAATATGAAACTTCTGCCAGAAAGTTTGAAAAAGTTCCTCTGTTTTCTTCCTTTATTCTTTTTTAATACTCTTGGAGCCTCCTTATCGAAAGCAGACATTGTGTTACTTACTTACTTACTTACAAATGGCTTTCAAGGAACCCGAAGGTTCATTGCCGCCCTCACATAAGCCCGCCATCGGTCCCTATCCTGTGCAAGATTAATCCAGTCTCTATCATCATACCCCACCTCCCTCAAATCCATTTTAATATTATCCTCCCATCTACGTCTCGGCCTCCTTAAAGGTCTTTTTCCCTCCGGTCTCCCAACTAACACTCTATATGCATTTCTGGATTCGCCCATCTCAAACGTCTGGATTTAATGTTCCTAATTATGTCAGGTGAAGAATATAATGCGTGCAATTCTGTGTTGTGTAACTTTCTCCATTCTCCTGTAACTTCATCCCGCTTAGCCCCAAATATTTTCCTAAGCACCTTATTCTCAAACACCCTTAACCTATGTTCCCCTCTCAGAGTGAGAGTCCAAGTTTCACAACCATACAGATGTTTTATAAATTCTAACTTTCAGATTTTTGGACAGCAGACTGGATGATAAGAGCTTCTCAACCGAATAATAACTCGCATTTCCCATATTTATTCTGCGTTTAATTTCCTCCCGAGTGTCATTTATATTTGTTACTGTTGCTTCAAGATATTTGAATTTTTCCACCTCTTCGAAGGATAAATCTCCAATTTTTATATTTCCATTTCGTACAATATTCTGGTCACGAGACATAATCATATACTTTGTCTTTTCGGGATTTACTTCCAAACCGGTCGCTTTACTTGCTTCAAGTAAAATTTCCGTGTTTTCCCTAATCGTTTGTGTATTTTCTCCTAACATATTCACGTCATCCGCATAGACAAGAAGCTGATGTAACCCGTTCAATTCCAAACCCTGCCTGTTATCCTGAACTTTCCTAATGGCATATTCTAGAGCGAAGTTAAAAAGTAAAGGTGACAGTGCATCTCCCTGCTTTAGGCCGCAGTGAATTGGAAAAGCATCAGATAGAAACTGACCTATACGGACTCTGCTGTATGTTTCACTGAGACATTGTGTTAATTATCAAAAAATGGTTGCTTGTTCATTGTTTACTTCCCTTTTTTGACTGTAGAAGGTCAAAGGGAGTCTAGTTTTAATGGTTATGATTTTGAACTCTGACCTCATAAACGCCTTTTCTCCCAGCCAGCTGGCCTGTTTTGAATTATCGTGTACATATTCCACACTAACTGCTATCATTTGCTGCACGACAGTTTATCACACAACCGCTCTGAATTATGGAAACATTTATTGCCGATATCAACTACAACTGGTACTGTACAACACAAAGTGTTCCCTAACTTATTACGTAACAATTCAGACTTACCATTTTATAAAATCGAATTTTCTTCGAAGTTGTGTTTTCTTTATCGCTCTACTGTTGAACTTTATGTGACTTACTAATGAAGATAATATCATTTTATTTTGCCATTTAAGTCAGTAGAGTTTCATTACGACAAAGATGTAACTTGTAATACAGGACTTGTTAGAAAATAAATTTGAACTTGTTATAAGAATTCTTTATTACGCTATTACAATCTTAAGGTCTATATGGTCTCTCGTTACCAACATCTTTAAGATCTTAAGGTATTCATGACCCTATAAATGATTGTTTTGGTCAAAATTTTTGGTTCTTCAATTTTGGTACTTTCTGATTCCTTGTTATTTCTACTTTACAAGTACAAGTACAAATTGAGTTCATGTGTACAAGTATAAGAAAGACAATTTATAAATTGATAATACTTCGAAATTTTATCACTAAGGAGGCATTGAGATAATATTTTTAGCTTTGGTACAATCATTAATACAATAGGGTATAATAGATTGGGATGGAGTAGCATCATCTGTACTTAATCTATTAATTTTATTACACAGAAGATTAATAAAAATTTGTCCAACCAAAAATATGGATTACCTAACAAATTTAATTTATAAAGATTTTAATGTATTAACTATTGAAGAAATTTATAAATATAGTTTACTAATTTACTGCCACAGAAATCAAATAAAACATAAATCTAATCGACATGAATATCGTACTCGAAGACAAAAGTCTACTTTCCCATTAATTGAGCCTAAGTGTCATACAAGTGCAGCTCTTAAACATGGTGCTAGTTTCGGCCCAAGACTTTATAATAAAATTACAAACCATTTTCCAAATTTCAAACATTTTAAAATTGAAACTTTTAAAAATGAAATTTATAAAATCATTCATGATATCTATATGATATGTTTATGTTTATTTTTCACTCTAACAATAATTTATCACTAAGCCTCAAGGCTTTTACTCTATTGTATCATGGTACTCTTTGTCGATGGCAACCTGTAGTGGTTACAGGAAGAAATTAAATTAAATTAAATTAACAAATGTATTTTTTTACCTTTTATTTCGTCGACTATATTCATGTTTTTATTGAATACTAGCCGTACCCGTGCGCTCCGCTGCACCTCTTACAAATAAATATAAAGTAATTGCATAATTAAAATAGGACATTTGATCCAGGGAACATTCGTGTTTGATAGAAGGATAAATCGTTTATTATGTTACTTAATTTAAATTGTATTCAAATAATTAAAATGCGATCATTTTGATCCAGAGACCACTCATTTGGTGTAATGACAATTCCTTTAACATGTTTCTTAATTGTTATTACATGCAACCATAGTTTACTGAAGATTGACATATCATTTAGTTTTAATGTGTATACTTTATTTTATTATTTTTTATTTTATTGGGTTATTTTACGGCGCTGTATCAACATCTAGGTTATTTAGCGTCTGAATGATATGAAGGTGATAATGCCGGTGAAATGAGTCTGGGGTCCAGCACCGAAAGTTACCCAGCATTTGCTCGTATTGGGTTGAGGGAAAACCCCGGAAAAAACCACAACCAGGTAACTTGCCCCGACCGGGATTCGAACCCGGGCCACCTGGTTTCGCAGCCAGACGCGCTGACCGTTACTCCACAGGTGTGGACTGTATATTATATTATTTGCTATATGTTTCAGAAGTTACTGTAATAACATTATAGCATTATGTCCATCTAGAGAAACTACACTTTCCAATTGTGAAATAATAATTAAACAATTAATTAGCTTCCGATATTACTTCATACAAACACAGAAACATTCTCTGTAGGCTATGTTTTAGTTTTCAATTGTTGTTGTCCAAGACCCCTTATAGACGAAGTCATTTGTTTTCATTTCAGTAAAGCGCCTTAGATGGCGTTGTTATTGTAATTTTAAAACTCATTTATCTCATTAAATATCAGTCCTATCAAAATTTTGTATAGAATAAAATTTATCGAAAATTATTTTAGAAGAAGCGTTTGTTATGTAACATTTTTCATGAAAATCAATAATAAGCGAGATATTTCGATTTATTTAATTAAGGCCCTCTTATAACCCCCCATTTAAATAAAGTATTTTGAATGCCATATAGCCTAAAATCTAAGTTACAACGAACTTAATTTATATTCCAATTTTCATATAAATCGGTTCAGCCATTATCGCGTGAAAAGGTAACAAACATCCAGATAGACAGATAGACAGACATACAAACAAAAATTTCAAAAAAGTGATTTACGGTTTCAGGATGGTTAAATATACATGTTAACACCAATTATTTTTGAAAATCGAAAATTACCAGAAAAATTTGGCTACAGATTTATTATTAGTATAGATCACTGGCTTCTGTCTGATTGTCAATTTGTATTAAATGTGTATTTTTCTCCCTTTCTTCTTTTTCTTTTGCTCTTGTGTGTTATTTATTGGTTTGAATTAAGTTACTGTATTTAGTAAACTGTCCTTGTAAATTTTATGTTATTTTATTGGCTAAGACCACACCGTACACGAGCCTGGCTCTTACGGTAGTGACTAGAAACATTTTTGTTTTATAAATTTAATTTGTACTCACTAGCTAGCTAGTTAAATAAATAAGTATAGTTTATGTAATATGATATCTTGCTTCAATTGCCCTTTATTAGCATTTTTCTAACCGGGAGCAGTCATTCCTTCAACCGGAAGTTGTCTGCAAGTGCATGACTGTCATTTTCAGGTTTTTTCTGTGACAAATAATTTAAATTTGACGCTATTTGTTTGAAAGAAATATTTCTCATACTATAAAGTTACTATTTATTTTATTCCATTAGATGGCAATTTTCTTTATCTATTCAAAATTCGTTTCTCATTTATTGATTTTTATCCACCTGTTTAATGTCTTTATATAATTTTAAAGATGACATTTTAGCATATTTAAATTTATCAAAATTCAGAATTAAATATATCTAACACAATTTGATATTTCACAAAAATCTAATAGATGGAATTATTTCCTGGACTTCAATGAAAAAAAAATATCCAAAGCAGTCACCGGCGTAGATCAGTCGACTAAGGCGCTTGCCTGCCTATCTCGAGTTACGTTCGGGCGCGGGTTCGATTCCCGCTTGGGCTGATTACCTGGTTGGGTTTTCCGAGGTTTTCCCCAACCATAAGGCAAATGAAATGTGATCTATGGCCAATCCTCGGCCTCATCTCGCCAAATATCATCTCGCTATCACCAATCCCATCGACACTAAATAACCTCATAGTTGATACAGCGTCTTTAAATAACCAAGTAAAACAAATATATCCAAAGCACATAAATTTTAGTTGTTATTAACTTCAAAAAGTAGGGATCAAATTTGTACCCAAAATTCAATTTTTTTTCTGCAACTATTCATTTTAGAATTTTTAAATTTCTTAATTTTAAGTAACAAGCTGGTCTGAACAGCCCCTGAAAATTACGTCAAATAGAAACAAAGCTTTGGATGACTCATGAGTATCCCCTTAAATTTTATTAGCCAAAAGAAAGAAGACGCATTGGAAGACCAGACACCCGCTCGATAGACGATATAGGCCTAGCTCTTTAAAATCGATGATTATGATCCAAAATGCATGTGGAATTTTTTGACGCTTTACCAAGAGTTATTCTTAAACATACACACTAGGTTTCTTCCCTTTATCTGCCTTCTTTGAGCATTGTAAGTGGACTCAATAGTTTTTAAAATGATGATGAATTTAACGCTACAAGGGTCCTCCACTTTTTTTTTTCATTTATTATTTAAATTTATTTATTATTTAAATTTAAATATACAGAATACAGAATATAATTACAACTATAGAAATAGAAATAAAATAATACAATCAATATAAAAAAGGAGATACAGTAATATTAACAAAATTTGAGGATCGAATGAGCAGCGCTCGTGTTCGGTCGCAGTTTAGATATATTATTAATAGGCATACAAGAAAATATACAAATTAAAATAAAATAGGAACTAAAATTAAAATTACAGCTACAGTGAAATCATATAATATATTAGGCCTATATTAATATAAGAGGAATATAGAAAATGAAATAAAATAAAATAGAAAATAAAAATTAAAATAACAGCGGCAATGAATTTATATAATATAATATTAACATAGAGAAGAATAATATCGTACGTGAATAAAGTAGGACAATTTACAAAAAAATATATAAATTCCAAAATTATAGAATACAAATAACTTATAATATAGGCTGATTAATTCATACACATACAGTCTTACTAATAAAAACTATATAAACAGACGTTTAACTGTCTTATACTTATACAATGAGTAGCTCGTTTATACGTCGTGTGTAAATTCCTTACTAATAACCACTACATACGTCGTATATAACAGTATAACTGTTACATAGCTACATCATACAGTAGTTTCGTCATTACTTCGTTACGAAAGGTATAGAATATCTGAGGTTCTCTATTGCATCCGGTAGAGCGCTCTAGTGTGGCGTGTTAAGTATCGATAGTACAACTGCCTCTAATCGATTACCACACTATATTCTGGTCAGAGTACAAGCTACAGCAATATTATTGTAATTATTGTGTGCTCTTTGGTTTGTTCTTCTGTGGTTACAAGGCAACCATCATCATAAAATGACAGCCGATACGAACAGATGTTAGAGGGGCGGCCATTTTTTTCTCTATATACAACGCTTAAACAAGGGGTTTCATGTATATAACTACTGCAAAGCAATTTCCATTGTATAGTTACAGGCCGTTTATACATCCATCGCTTATGCATGGTTTATTAGTAACGTTTTCTGTCTCAACTCTGCATAAGTGTCGTATAAAAACTATACACGGTTTATTAGTAAGACTGATAGGCTATAAATTTATTTAATCAAATTGAAGACATTAACACGTTTCTAATTTTCTTGTTATATTTTAGTGGGTTACATGTTAGAAGTTCTGGGTGTAAAACACACACTTTGCCCACGTTACTTTGAGAACATTGCATTAACTTTTATACGCACAAAGATGCTTCTTCCAAGAAATATAGGCTAATATAAAACCCAATTAAAACACTTTGGAATCGATGGTTTCAAAGCTGATGGTAAACACAGCTACACGTCAAGGGTTAATCCGCTGGAAATTGGATGTGTCTGAAGGTTAGAGGGTTGAAAAATGCAATTTTATGTCGCTGTTGCTTCGCTGTGAGCAGGTTCTCGTTCATGTCCCGCTTGTCCTGTTGTCAAGATGCGCTGTCCACATCTGAATCTCTGTTGGCTGTGCGGTACTGCAGGGTCTCTGCCCCCAGCCTCCCGGACGTCTGAGATGATCTCATTCTTGTGCAATCGAGCAATTACAACATAAACCAAGCAACGTTTTTAAGAAACGTGTATTGAGAGCTAAAAGGATATAAGGGAATGTTATAGATCCTTCAAACACTGAGACACTGCGATCAAAAATGGAACTAGTCATGCAAAGATAATTTTGAGCATACGGGCTATTCCATATGAAATCGATCAGTAAAAAACCTCGCATTTTTTATACTCTAATTTTTTCTCTATTTATACAAGGTGCTGAGGAGAGTGCATTTTCAAAAATATACTATCGAAAGTCAAACGGCTTTCGTATTGTTGAGCGACAAATTTAGCGTATTTTATAAAAACAAGCCTCTTTCAGCGCTCAGAATTCTGGAACCATTTACTGCAGAACATTGAACGGGAGCTCATTTTGAAGCTTACATTTGGTAGGTTATGTTAAGAAGTAATAGTTATTTTTATTGTATACAGAGAGACAGATAATCTGATTTTACTTACTTTTAGGCTTTTCGCTAATTTGTAAAAATGTAAAAATAATATTGAGAAAAAACCTTGCATTATTAAGAGGGATTCGGCATTGTTTGCTTAGTGGTATGGCAATACGTTTCGAGAGTATTAAATAGATTATTTTCACACGCCTGAACTTGAACGGCGCAGTACCGCACGCACTGGCCGAGAGCTGAAGATAAGCGAGCGTTGGGCGTCATTTTACTCCTGTGTTTATGAAAACCTGTGATAAAGCTAGCCCAGATATGCGCTACTAGACGAAACATCACGTGTTTGTCTCCTGGCCTTGCTTGTCTCGGCTAGCTCCCGTCTCACAGCCAGCTGGTTAGTTCACGCGCGTACTATTTATTTTCTTTATTTGATATTTTCAATACTTTCTTACCAACTTACCAGCAGTAAAAAATATGTGTTTATTTGTACTTTCAAAGCGGAATCTAATTATATATTTTTAAAATATTTTTTCCTTGGCAAAGGCGTCTTAATGAGGGAAAATCTAAATTTCTCCATTTCCATAAAAAGTAAGAAAATCTGTTCATATGTCAATATAAATTTTAATTTCTCAGCATCAAAATAAACCATGATTTTGATCATTGGGTGAATGGGTTTCGGAGCTACAACAGTTTAAAGTTGCTAATTTTATGAAAATACGATAAATTAAAATATTTTAAATTGAAACACTATGAAATTCTGATGCCTAAAACTTTGCACAAAGCATTGTATCACAGTTCTCTACATACAAAAAAAATAAATTATATATATATATATATAACTTCTTGACTCCTATGACTTTTGAGTTACTTTATTATCGCTGTAGTGGGATTTTTTCATCGTCCATAAAAGCTTTTAAAGTCGATAAACCGCAAAATGACTAGAATCATCTGAAACTGTTACTCAAAAGCAGTTTCAGGTTTTTACAGCGTTTAAGCTATATACAAAATGTTATTTTATTTTTTAATTGATCTCTTTTTGGCAGCATAACATGCAATTATGTGCAAGAAAAATAAACCAAAAGCACTCTGCTGGTGTTTACTCTTTTGCCAAGACTGTAATAAACGAAATTGGGAACAGGGAAAATGTCGAGAGGTCGATACGAGATAGAGTTGTGGTTTAGCAGTGTTGCCACTGCTAATGGAGCTCGTAACACAAACGATTAAGTTTGCGAACACGTTACATTTCTATGTGCAACATATTTTGCTACCGAAATATCGTGTGCAAAGCAGCAATTATTTTCTGATAACATTCTGCTCACGAACCTGATAGAAATACGTAACATGTTTCTTATGTGTGTCACAGCAGTTAAAACAGATGACGGTCGATAGCGCCCAGACAACATTTCCCTCCCTATCTGTCGAGTTCGGGCTATTCTTGGCGATAATTTGCCGCCATTTTTCTTAATCTCCCAACACTCTTATTCAAAATGATTTTATGAGAAAGGTTGTAGTGAAGTTGAATGAGGAAATTAGTATCACTAGCTATTAGTATTGCTGATAATAAGAGAAGTGAGGTAGGTTAATAAAGTGTGATAAATTATAAGGAGGGATGAGAGAAAGTGAAAGGACATGAAAGACAAGTTAAGAACAGGTACTATCATATCGTATCATGATTTTAAAATCAAATGTAGGAAAGAGAAAACGGATGTAGGTAAATTCTCATTTTTAAATATAACTATAAATGATTGGAATGACCTACCTGCAGCGGTCTTTGAGGGCTGTCCTTCCTTAAGGAGATTCAAGAATAACTTAAAAAGTTGTGTATAAAGTGCAAATTAAAATTAAGGTGTCATTTAACATTTAATTTTTTAAGGTGACATGTATTTATTTAGCCTGACGAATTATTTCCTTCGTTTGAATTGTGAATTATTTAAAAATAGCGTGTAAGAGTGTCTTAGACTAGAAATGTTTAGCTTAAATGTAGTTCTGTTTATAAGTATGCATAAGGATGTAATTATTTGACTTATTTGAACTGTTGTATCAGTGAAGCGAGGTGAGTCAGTGAAGTTATGGTTTTACAGTGCAGTGAATAGTTCCGATCAGTGATAATTTATAGCGTCAATGAAATATGTTCCATAGTGTCAGTGAAATGTGTTCTATAGTGTCAGTGAAATGTGTTATAGAGTGTCTGTGAAATGCGTCATAGTGCCACTACAGTGAGTGAGATGAGAGTAAAGTGAAAGACTATTGAAACTTATGTAGGGCCTATACATATGTAGGTTGTATTATAAAATTAGGTTATTTTATGTTTTATTATTAATTGTAATTATTGTGTTAAATTGTATTGTTTATTCTTATTGTATTGTGTATATAATTGTATTGTTTATTGTATAATTATATTGTGTATTGTAAATTTTATTGTGTATTGTTTATGATTTTATTGTGTACTAGCCGTACCCGTGCGCTCCGCTGCACACGTTAGAAATAAATATAAAGTAATTACATAATTAAAATAGCACATTTGATCCAGGGAACATTCGTGTTTGATAGAAGGATAAATCGTTTATTATGTTACTTAATTTAAATTGCATCCAAATAATTAAAAAACTATAATTTTGGTCCAGAGACACTCATTTGGTGCAATGACAATTCCTTTAACATGTTTCTTAATTTTTATTACATGCAACCATAGTTTAATGAAGATTGACATCATTTAGATTTAATGTGTATATTTTATTTTACTTGTTATAGGTTTCCATTGAATTATGATAATAACTTAATTTTAACCCTTGTTTTCTACGTATTCAGTAAATGGCGCTTGGCCCACTATGGTTCTAAACCCTTCAAATAACTTAAATTATATTATATTATATTATATTATATTATATTATATTATATTATATTATATTATATTATATTATATTATATTATATTATATTATATCAGAAGTTAGTAGGCTAATAACATTATAGCATTATGTCCATCTAGAGAAACTACACTTTCCAATGGTGAAATAATAATTAATTATACAAATCAGTTAATTTAGCTTCCGATATTACTTCATACAAACACAGAAACATTCTCTGTAGGCTATCTTTCATAGCTTTCGATTGTTGCTGTCCAAGGCCCCTTATAGATGAAGTCATTTGTTTTTTAATTCATTACACGGCCTTAGATGGCAGTTATTTTAATTTTAAAACTCATTTATCTCATTAAATATCAGTCCTATCAAACTTTTTGAAGGAATAAAACTTATCGCAAATTATTTTTAAAGGAACGTTTGTTATGTAACATTTTTCACAAAAATCAATAATAAGTGAGATATTTCGATTTATTTAATTCAGGCCCCCTTATAACCCCCCTTTTAAATAATATATTTTGAATGCCATATAGCCTAAAATCTAAGTTAGAATGAACATAATTTATATTCCAATTTTCATCGAAATCCGTTCATCCATTATCGCGTGAAAAGGTAACAAACATACAGACAGACAGACAGACAGACAGACATAGACAGACATACATACAAACAAAAATTTCAAAAAAGCGATTTTCGGTTTCAGTGTGGTTAATTATATATGTTAGGACCAATTATTTTTGGAAAATCGAAAATTACCAGAAAAATTTCGGCTACAGATTTATTATTAGTATAGATTGTTTATCATTTTATTTTGTATTGTTTATATTGTGTATACCACTGCCACCGGATGCTTGCCCACTTGCAGTGTAAATAAATACATACATACATACATACATACATACATACATACATACATACATACATACATACATACATACATACATACATACATACATACATACATATCGTATCATATATCATATATCATATCATATCAAACATATCATATATCATATCATTATATATTATATATATCATATCATATCATATCATATCATATATATCATACCATATCATATCATATCATATCATATCATATCATATCATATCATATCATATCATATCATATCATATTCATAATTAAGTCTTCGTACACTTTTAGTGGTGTATGCAGTCGCTAAAACGCAGAAAACTGTGTTCGTGAGTTCAAATTTCGAATGAGGTATTTTTGTGTGAAAAGTTTGTTAGAGTTACAGAGAGAAAAACTGTGACGTTTTGACATTAAAATTTACTCTGATGTCACTCACGGTACCATGTAAGATAACGTGCTTCATGTTTTTCTTCGCGGTCCGTCTCCCGTCATTCTCTATTTAAGGCAAGAAGATGGTGAAATTTGAAATTTGTTTCCTGTTTTCATTCTTTGTATGTAGAAATATCATGGCTTTAAAACTTTGAACAACTATAGCTCATTAACCAATGCTCTAATTTAAAAATCCATGCGTAGTTTCCTTAATCTATACTAATAATAAATCTGTAAGCGAAATTTTTCTGGTAATTTTCGCTTTTCCAAAAATAATTGGTGTTAACATGTATAATTAATCATCCTGAAACCGAAAATCGCTTTTTTGAAATTTTTGTTTTTATGTATGTCTGTCTGTCTGTCTGTCTGTCTGTCTGTCTGTCTGTCTGTCTGGATGTTTGTTACCTTTTTACGCGATAATGGCTGAACAGATTTCGATGAAAATTGGAATATAAATTAAGTTCGTTGTAACTTAGATTTTAGGCTATATAGCATTCAAAATACGTTATTTAAAAGGGGGTTATAAGGGGGCCTGAATTAAATAAACCGAAATATCTCGCTTATTATTGATTTTTGTGAAAAATGTTACATAACAAAAGTTTCTTTACAAATGATTTTCGATAAGTTTTATTCCAAGCAAAAGATTGATAGGACTGGTATTTAATGAGATAAATGAGTTTTAAAATAACAATACAATACATTTCCACCGCCGCCTCAGATTATAGTGTCGTTGTTCCGTAACTGCTATGTGTAAAATATTAAATTTTTAGTAGGAAGAAAAACAAATTTATTCATTCTATGGCAGTAGTGCATAGGAGATCGTGAATTCCTACATTTTTACACAGTCAACTCTATTAATTTGAAGTGATTTATTAAAGGATGCATTCAAGATTAATTTAGAAAAATGTTAAAGTAATTGTCTTTGCACAAAATGAGTGGTCTCTGGACCAAAATGATAGCATTTTAATTATTTAAATAGAATTTAAATTAAGTAGCATATTAAACGATTTGTCCTTCTATCAAACACGAATGTTCCCTGGACCCAATGTTCTATTTTAATTATGTAATTACTTTATATTTATTTCTAATAAGTGCAGCGGAGCGCACGGATACAGCTAGTCATGAATATAAAAAAATTTACTACGAAATAACAATTCTGAAGCCGTCAGGAATGTTTTGAATTTACGTATAATTTAATATCATTAAAATAAGTGAAAATTAAAATCAAAGGAACTAATGCATGAAATTTTATTAAATTTGATACTATTATTTAAATGTACACATACAACAAATCCACCGAATTTCAAAGCAATTGCTCAAAAACTTTAGAAGTTTCAAAAGTCAGTCTCAGTGTCCCTGAACAGAGATTGTGAAAGTGAAATGAGATGTAGGGGAGACTGTTGTATCTTTAAACACTTTCACATTAATTTTTTTTTAATTTTGAAAAATGAAATTTTTAAATTGAAAATACACTTGAAATAATTATTGAGGATTCCTTTACAACTTGCTGTGTGTATTTTTCCGTTTTACAGATCTATTAAGGGTGGAAAAAATAAAATGTAGGAATATGTAATGTGTTCAAAGGTACAACAGGATCATGTACCTTGGAACATACGCTCTTGTAAGTTGGAACACATGGAATATAGGTGGGAATATAGCTATAAAAACTGACAATTATATTTAAAATGTATTTACCATCGTAGACCAGAGCAGACCTTTCTGATGATATTTTATTTCCTGGAGGAGCAATAACTGCTTCAATAGCTTTCTTCAAGGCATCCGGATCAACTGGGGGCCTCTTAACTCCAAACTTACTTCGTGACATGATCTTAAAATAAAAGAAAACCAGAAACCGATAGTATCGTGTATCTTGGAACATGTTCCATGGTGCACGATGTTTTGTGTTCAAAGGTACAGGAAGGTGCGCGTTTAAACAAATATGGCTCCCAAAACTAGAGATTCGAATAAATCATGGAAATTAAAATATGTTATTACTCACCAGATGATACGGAACACACCGTACTTGATAGATAGTCACAAATACAATCTGGTTTTATGTTAGAAAACATATATCAATGAACGAAATGTTTACTTTTGGTACTAAAAAAAATTGTTTTGTCCACAGAACTCACACTTTGCAATAAATCAAACCGAAACTACGACCAGAGCTACGAGGCGCATCCAGAAAGTAAGTTTCCCGATTTTTTCCGCTTGAAAGTAAACGTAATTAGCCGTGTCAATTGCGCATTCGTAACAGATCTATGACGTATGAATCATATGCTAGCCGGACAGGTCCCGCCTGGTGCCAGTAGCGTGGCAGCAGTGGTCCGAAATGGAAGCTCTTATTCCTTCTCCCGCCGCCTGCGAGGTTCGGTCGGTGATAAAGTTCTTTAATGCACAAAGAATTGCGCCAATTGAAATTCATCGGCAGCTCTGTCAGGTCTATGGGCCGAACATCATGAGTAAGCAGATGGTGCGTCGCTGGTGTAGGCAGTTTTCCGAAGGTCGTCAAAGTGTCCATGATGAAGAGGGCAGTGGGCGACCGTCCCTCATCAATGATGATCGTGTTGAGCAGGTGCGGCAGTGCATCATGGAGAACCGTCGCTTCACGATTACGGAGCTGAGCAGCCATTTTCCGCAGATATCGCTATCCTTGTTGCATGAGATTGTGTACCAGGTGGGTGCCGAAAAACTTGATACCCGAACACAAAATGCAACGTTTAGGAGCAGCACTGACATTTCTGCAACGGTCTCACGATGACGGCGACGAGTTCCTCGACAGGATCGTCACGGGCGATGAGACTTGGATTTCGCACTTCACCCCGGAAACCAAGCACCAGTCAATGCATTGGTGGCATAGTGGATCTCCGGTCAGGACGAAATTCAAACAGACGCTGTCGGTACGGAAAGTGATGTGCACGGTGTTCTGGGACAGGAAGGGCATTCTGCTCATTGACTTTCTTCCAAGAGGTGAAACAGTGAACGCTGACCGTTACTGTGAAACACTGCGAAAATTGTGACGTGCCATTCAAAACAAGAGGCGTGGAATGCTTACTGCAGGTGTTGTGCTCCTCCATGACAATGCTCGTCCACATACGGCTCGGCGCACAGCAGCTGTTTTGACGGAATTTGGCTGGGAGTTGTTTGATCACCTACCCTACAGTCCTGATCTTGCTCCCAGCGATTTTCACGTTTTCTTGCACCTCAAGAAATTCCTGTCCTCCTGTGAGCGTTTTGGCAACGGCAAGAGCTGAAGACGTTTGTCACACGCTGGTTCCATTCGCAGGCGGCAGAGTTCTACGACAGAGGGATACAAAAGTTGATCCCACGATACGACAAGTGTCTCAATTCTGATGGTGGCTATGTTGAAAAATAGCTGAAACTTTGCTGTACGTATTGACAATAAATGTTTTCCTGAAAGTGTGTTCTTTTTTTCTTAAATAGGGAAACTTAGCTGCTTTCTATACAATCTACTTCATTTTGAGTCCTCTAGGTAGCAGCAAAAATTAAAAAATAAAAAATGTTCAAAGGTACACTATGCTAAAGGTACAACAGTCTCCCCTACACTCTTCTGAGTTTTTCTGCACTTGTGTCGTTTATGTGCGACAGTTGAAAGATTTACAGCTGGGGCCGCAAGTGCAGTAATCCTCAGCCTTCAAATAAACATTTGGCTAGTGTAAATTCCGACAGTAATTAAAAGCTATTCCTAGCCATCACCGCGCGCGTTTTTCATAATATCCCATTAGGAGAACATGCGGTCACCTTGACTCCAGATTTCCATAAACCAGCACGGGGGGACTTCCTGGAAGAACGACCTATGCCCACAACACCGCAAATTAATGTTATTACGTAACTCACTACAGACACTGTTATGTATGTCAGATGTCACCTTGCGCTCGATAAATCACCCAAATGACGATATTATTATGTCTCGTGACCAGAATATTGTACGAAATGGAAACATAAAAATTGGAGATTTACCCTTCGAAGAGGTGGAACAATTCAAATATCTTGGAGCAACAGTAACAAATATAAATGACACTCCAGAGGAAATTAAACACAGGATAAATATGAGAAATGCCTGTTATTATTCGGTTGAGAAGCTTTTGTCATCTAGTCTGTTGTCAAAAAATCTGAAAATTATAATTTATGCTCGACCATGCCGAAATGTAGTAATTATACACCTGGTAGCAGACCTTTAATGCATGTCATTAAAGTACACCTACTCATTAAAGGTCAGGTCTTTCAGCCAATGACGACTCAGGTTACAACTGTTCAGCCAATGACAGGTCAGCTTTCTACCGTTATAAAACCGCAAGTATCGATTATTCTCGGATATGCAATCGAAAGACAATTAGTGAAAAGTCACGGAGGCTGGAAATCCAATACTGTCGCAAAAGGTTATGTTCTGTTACTATAATAATTAGCGTTAATTGTAAATAATATTCAAATAAATTCAATTTGTCATCTCGTTTTTCAATGTCTAATTTAATTTGAATGTTATCTCTGTAGGTTCTTATGGCCTAGCAAGGTCAATGTGGACATCTGTTCCTCGGAAGAAATCAATACTTTCGCGTCTGCGCACATCTCACAACATACGGGACATTGGTCAAGGTCAGATACAAAGAAAATTAATAATATCAAGTTAGAAATATGATCCAGCATAAAAAGTCGTATGGAACTCGCCTATAATGGTAATTAAGAAGCTCGTATGAAAATTATGAAAATCGCTTGCGCTCGTTTCATAAATATCCATACTTGATTCTTAATTACCTTCATTATAGGCTCGTTACATAATGTACTATTATAAAACAGTTATATTACCGGTTGTTCTGTAGGATTTTGAAACTTGGACTCTCACGTTAAGAGAGGAACAGACATAAGAGTGTTTGAGAATAACGTTTTTACGAAAATATTTGGGACTAAGAGAGATGAAGTTACAGGAGAATGGAGAAAGTTACACAACGCAGAACTGCACGCATTGTATTCTTCAACTGACATAATTAGGAACATTAAATCCAGTCGTTTGAGATGGGCAGGGCATGTAGCACGTATGGGTGAATTGAGAAATGCATAGAGTGTTAGTTGGGAGACCGGAGGGAGAAAGAACTTTGGGGTGTCCGAGACGTAGATGGGAGGATAATATTCAAATGGATTTGAGGGAGTGGATTAATCTTGCACAGGATAGGAACCGATGGCGGGCTTATGTGAGGGCGGCAATGAACCTTCCGGTTCCTTAAAAGCCATTTGTAAGTAAGTATTATTATTATTATTATTATTATTATTATTATTATTATTATTATTATTATTATTACTTACTTACGGCTTTCAAGGAACCCGGAGGTTCATTGTTGCCCTCACATAAGCCCGCCATCGGTTCCTATCCTGAGCAAGATTAATCCAGTCTCTATCATCATATCCCACCTCCCTCAAATCCATTTTAATATTATCCTCCCATCTAAGTCTCGGCCAACCCAAAGGTCTTATTCATTATTATTATTATTATTATTATTATTATTTTATTATTAGCTAATTACTTGGATATTTAACGTCAATTTGTAACTACTGTAGTATGTTACATAGCGTCGATGGAATTGGTGCTAGCGAGATGATATTTGGCGAGATAAGGCCGAGGATTCGCTATAGATTACCTGATATTCACCTTGCAGTTGGAAAAAACCTCTGGAAAACCCGAAACCTGTGAATAAAGAAAAACAAAGAAAAATTAAAAAGAAATAAAATATGATTTATTTAACGACGCTCGCAACTGCAGAGGTTATATCAGCGGTGCCGGTGTGCCGGAATTTTGTCCCGCAAGAGTTCTTTTATATGCCAGTAAATCTACTGACATGAGTCTGTCGCATTTAAACACACTTAAGTGCCATTGATCCGGGCCGGGATCGAACCCATAACCTCGAGCATAGAAGGTCAGCGCTATACCAACTGCGCTACCGAGGCCGACAAGAGAAATTAAGTTAAAAGGAGAAGAGAGAATGTATAATGAAAAGGGAGGAAAGAAGGGATGGACTGAGAATTAAGGAAAGTATGAAAATGGAATAGTAGGTAGTATAATACGAAATGGATCAAAATGCTAACACTGAATACTAGATGGATGAGACGATACGGTAGAGAAGCGAACAGAAAAGGATGAAAGAGGAGGTTATGGATGAGAGTCAGAAGAGGAGCGATGTAGGAGATGCGTATAACTCTCGTATTCTCTTTCCGTTACTGAAAATTAATTCCCAGGAAAGCAATGCATTATATCGCGTCACATAAACAGAAGCGACGTTTAATAAGTTAATGTGTTTGCAGTGACGTTTACAGTTCTCCTGTTCACGACTGACGAGGACATGTTCTTGTAAAACATTGTGATATTTACCAGAAAGCGTTTTCCCTTTTGTAGAAATTCTGAAAACAAGAGTACGGGAAGATTCTGAGCAGGGAATATGATATTTATTTATTATATAATAGCTCACAGACAAAAGTACATACAGTACATATAATCATTTAGAACCTTACATTACATACTTTATAATTTTACACACAGATATAGGCCTACTATTTTTAATACAATTTATAATGGAGATTTATCCTTCGAAGAGGTGGAGAAGTTCAAATATCTTGGAGCAACAGTAACAAATATAAATGACACTCGGGAGGAAATTAAATGCAGAATAAATATGGGAAATGCGTGTTATTATTCAGTTGAGAAGCTTTTATCATCCAGTTTGCTGTCAAAAAATCTGAAAGTTAGAATTTATAAAACAGTTATATTACCGGTTGTTCTTTATGGTTGTGAAACTTGGACTCTCACTTTGAGAGAGGAACATAGGTTAAGGGTGTTTGAGAAAAAGGTACTTAGGAAAATATTTGGGGCTAAGAGGGATGAAGTTACAGGAGAATGGAGAAAGTTACACAACGGAGAACTGCACGCATTGTATTCTTCACCTGACGTAATTAGGAACATTAAATCCAGACGTTTGAGATGGGCAGGGCATGTAGCACGTATGGACGAATCCAGAAATGCATATAGAGTGTTAGTTGGAAGGCCGGAGGGAAAAAGACCTTTAGGAAGGCCGTGACGTAGATGGGAGGATAATATTAAAATGGATTTGAGGGAGGTGGGATATGATGATAGAGACTGGATTAATCTTGCTCAGGATAGGGACCGATGGCGGGCTTATGTGAGGGCGGCAATGAACCTCCAGGTTCCTTAAAAGCCAGTAAGTAAGTAATAGATGGGCAGGACATGTAGCACGTATGGGCGAATCCATAAATGCATATAGAGTGTTAGTTGGGAGGCCGGAGGGAGAAAGACCTTTGGGAAGGCCGAGACGTAGATGGGAGGATAATATTAAAATGGATTTTAGGGAGGTGGGATATGATGATAGAGACTGGATTAATCTTGCTCAGGATAGGGAC